>CM035188.1:622743-660766 GCA_020233015.1 Callinectes sapidus | reverse complement strand
GTAGTAGTAGTAGTAGTAGTAGTGTAGAGATCGTCATTATAGCCTGTAATTACAAGAAATGGTCCGCCTTAATAACTGTTCTCGTATCAGACGTATGATGATTAACGTGTCTGTCGCACTAGAAGGGAACATAAAGGAACACGAAGGAAGAACAATTATCAGCTTCAACATTAGGACCATTAAAGTTGTTTGTGGTAAGGTAGCGGAGGAAGAACAGAAAGAGGAAGAAGAGGAAAAGGAAAAAGAAGAGTATATATAAAAGATGATCGTGTCTAATGCACTATCTTATCGACATTCAATAGATAAGAACCCTAAACCGCATCTCATAACTTATCAGCGTCTTATCTTAACTTTTTAACGGAATCCAAGAGTAGTAAAGATTATTGGCGTGCTTAAGGAGGTTTCTGTGATTCCAGCAAGCTTATCTTTGGCGTTTTCAAGGACGGTTATTCTAGCAAGCTTATCTAAAACTCTGTATCATCATCATCATTATAATCCAATTAATCATCCTTTCTGCCTTTAATTATAGTCAAGAGAATGTTATTAGCGCTTTCAAGGACGTCTCTATGACTCCAGGGCTAACTTAACTAGAAACTGACATCATCAATAGAAGAAAACATCCTTAAGAACATAACTAGTCATCTGTATAGCTTTTAGAAGTCCTCAATGAGAAAACTTTGAGCATAAAAACATATCCCATTACTGAAGGGAGTTAAGAGACACAAATACGTGTAATCCCAGTCGATGTTAGTGTCTCGCCGCTTCTCTCATCCACACCCTTCCCCTTTATTAACATCTCGCCACCCACCTCACATCCCGCCTCCCTCCATCACTCAGAGCTTCCCCGAGGCGACACTGAAGCACCGCCTGGATAGAGACAGGAAAGACTAGATTATGCTTCCAGTGTTTGGTAATTTTTCGGGAATGCTCAAGTGATTTTAGAGGTCAGGTGTGGTAAAGGTTACAGAGAGAGAGAGAGAGAGAGAGAGAGAGAGAGAGAGAGAGAGAGAGAGAGAGAGAGAGAGAGAGAGAAATTCATACATATATATTTTTCGCTCTTTTGTTTTCTTTTTTCTTCTTTTTTTTATAGTATCCTACTTACATGACCGGAAAAAAATGAAGGTACAAGTATTTAGTGTGACGAATGAGCGTACTGGCAAGGACAATATAAACACACCATATCTCTTTGTGTTGCAGATAAAGTGTGCAACAGACCGTGGACCTTCGAGCGTGTGCCTAACAAGGAGCTGAAGAAACACAATGACGCCCAAATCTTCGTGTCTTCCAAGGAGTACTGCATGGCGGCGTGTCTCAACGAGGTAAGGTGGCGAGGCTGCAACACTTGAAATTTATCATAAGTTCTTGACATTTCATTTTATTTATTTATTCGGTTAGGGATTCTCAACTCCGCCTTCAGGTTAGGAACGGCGGAAATTTTTTTTTATTTTTTTTTATTTTTTAGGGTTTTATGGACATTTTTGGGGTTTTTAAGGTGATTTCAAAATTTTGGGGGAGGTTTTAAGGGGATTTTTAAGGCGCAGTGGTTCATCTCAGTGCATCTTTACACTCATGTTGTCTTACTACTACTCATCATAATTGTAACCATGGAAACTTCGCGACAAATGAACACAAGAAGATTGAGGGTTTTCTGTTTCCTCTCATCACACTCAGCCATCTCTCACCCTCACGCTTGTTCCTCCTCGCAGCGCCGCTTTGTGTGTCGGAGCGCTGAGTACGACTACGTCACCCTGCAGTGCCAGCTGAGTCAGTACGATCGTCGGTCAGCGGTGGAGGGGCTGGAGATGGTCGACAGAGAGGGCGTGGATTACTTTGAGAATCTATGTCTGTCAGGTAAGAAACAACAATATGAGAGAAACTAAGAAGTAAAGATAGTTATTATGTCTTCACGTGGTTGGTCTATGAAATCTTCTCACCTTTATCTATTCTTAATTTTCCTTAACTCCTTCAGTATTGGGACATTTTTATCACGAGTTTTGGGTGTTATTAGACGATTTAATTTATAACAGGAAGGGTCTATGGAGGTCAGGAGATCAATGGCCAGAGTCTTAACTATTTCTATCCCCACATGAGTTTCTGAAGTTGTATAAAATCAACAAATAATAAACAGAATAAATATGGAAATGTATTCCAGAACTGAAGGGGTTAAAATATACTCTTATTTTTAAATGTATTAACTCGGCACTAACGGTTTGATTGCACATCTTTTTCCTTATTTTTTTTTTCCTAAATCAATTCATGTACGCGTGAAAAGTTTACACCAGTAGTCAAAATGTTTAGTATACTTTTTCCCTTCCTGTCAGTGATGCGCAACGTGATGCTCAGATGAAGGAAAATGGATGGTGTTTACTCGCTCCTCCCACTGCCACCCCCCTCCCCTCTCTCTCTCTCTCTCTCTCTCTCTCTCTCTCTCTCTCTCTCTCTCTCTCTCTCTCTCTCTCTCTCCGCCCCCTACAAAGCAACGGGACTGGAGTAATGACAAGGGAAGGCTGACACACAAAGCGGGGGGGGGGGGGGGGGGGGGGGGCGCTGACGAACTGCACACGGAAGTCAGTCACACTCTAACGAGACACTCAACTCCTCTCTAATTCGATTGTCGGCTTCTTGTTCTTCAGGTGGAGGGAGAGAGAGAGAGAGGGAGGGGAAGGGGGGAAGAGGGGGGAATAAGTCACGGGGAAGGAATTTCATGCTGATCACTGACACAAATTTCCTCGTGTTCTTTCTCTCTCTCTGTTTTTTGTCTTCATCCCCCCCTGCCTCTTTACCTTCTCTCGTCCCTCCATTGCCTGCTCCAGTCATGATGCGCAATAGGAAGAGAGTAATTTTTCTTTTTGTGTGTGTGTGTGTTGGTATTTACTAATATATATGATTTTCAGTTACCTGAGGTTTCATTTTACAACTGCAAGGAAAGTGCATTTTATTGATAACACGCCACTTAATCAATACCAACAATCACTCAACCTTCCATACCTTTTAAAATCCACTACTATCAATACTAAACACAACTCTCTTTCTTCCTTTACACAAAAAACACATGCACTTAACTATACATTCATTCTTCACGCAAAATTTAGAGTTGAGAAAAATAATAGAATAAAATAAAAAGATAACTCGTGTACCAGCCTCGGAGTCCCGTTTTGACTTCATTTTTACTTAGAACTTGTTTGGGAATTGGCATTTTAGTGGGCCTTTTTAATAACATTTTTTCCCATTGGCTGGTTTTCCCTCTTACACTAAAAGAAATAAATGAATAAATAAATAAGAAAAACACACTCTAATCCAATCCTCTCTTTCTTCACTTCCTTTCCTTGCAGCGTCGGATTCCTGCCAGGACGAGGAGAGGGAGTTCGAGCAGCCACAGTACCTCGGGGTCCCTCTCAGCATGATCTCTCACTACGTTGACATCCACTACTACGTTGACAAGGAGCTCATGGTGAGTACTCCCTCCCTCCATTCATGATTGTTTGATGACGCTTTATACTTGGTTGGTTCTTTTCTTCATTTCCTTATATTTTTTTGTGTTTCTGTTTTCATTGTATCGTTTTTTTGCTTTTGTATATAATTTTTCATTGTATCTGTTTTTTTTTCTTTCTTTCTCTCTAATTTTCTTTTTTTTTCTCTGATTTCTTTTTCATAGTCTCGTTCTTATCCTCCTTTTTACTCTTACTACTACTATTACTACTACTACTACTACTACTACTACTGCTACTACTACTACTACTACTACTACTACTACTACTACTACTACTACTACTACTACTACTACTACTACCCCTCCAGTTTTGTGCAGTATCTCTTTTTCTCCCTTCTCTTCCTTTCCCTTTCTTTCCCTTCTCTTCGTTTCCTCTTTCTTTTCCTTTGCCCCTTGTTTTCCTTTACCTTTCTTTCCCCCCATCTTTTCCTCCCCCTTCAGTTTTGTGCAGTATCTCTTTCTCTCCCTTCTCCTCCCTTCCCTTTCTTTCCCTTCTCTTCCTTTCCTCCTTCTTTTCCTTTCCCCCTTGTTTTCCTCTCCCTTTCTTTCCCCCTTCTTTTCCTCCCCCTTCAGTTTTGTACAGTATCTCTTTCTCTCCCTTCTCCTCCCTTCTCTTTCTTTCCCTTCTCTTCCTTACCTCCTTCTTTTCCTTTCCCCTTGTTTTCCTTTCTCTTCCTTTCTTTCCCCCTTCTCATCCTTTACTTTCCTTCCCCTTCAGGTCCCTTCTCTTCCTTTTCCCTTCAGTTTTGTACAGTATCTCTTTCTCTCCCTTCTCCTCCCTTCTCTTGTCTAATCTTCGTGTCATCCTTGCTTCTCTCCTTCCCTCAACCGGACAACCCAGAGTTTTTTTTTGACGTTTACTGACCTTATCAACATTCCGTTTCTTCTCACACCAACCTTGTTTAACTTCCCCGTCGCCAGTGCAGCCTCCTTCTCACCTCCCTTCCTCTTCCTCCTCCTCCTCCTCCTCCTCCTCTTCCTCCTCCTCCGCCTCGCCTCACTTACTACGCTTCCTCTGTTTTCTCTTTTACTCTCCCTCTTTCTCTTTTCCTCTAGTCTTTATGGTCTGTGTTATTCTTTTAGTGATCTTTATTGTGTCTTTCTCACTTGGGTTTTCTTTGTCTCGTGTGTTCTTTTCTCGTGTCTCCTTCACAAAGTCTCTTAATTCTTTCTTTTTCTTTTTTTTCTTCCTCTACAACATTTTTTTTCTTGGTATTTGTTTCTTTCTCGTATTAAGTTTATTTTTGTCTCCATATTTAATCCCTTCTTTCCTGCTACTTTTAATTATTCAACTGGTAATAATAACATAATATTTTCTTTATCATTTAAGTGATACAGTACAATTTCACTGAAAAAACTTCAAGTACTGAAAGATTTAGATAACTCTCTCCTTTGTACCTCGATTTTTGTACTCAACATTTTGATAAGCTTGAAGAGAGACAGTTGTTGAAAGAATTGTTTAACCCCTTCAGTAATGGGACGCGTTTCTTTTTTATCCTGCTTCAGAATCTCATGTGGGGGATTCAAATTGTACAAACTCTGACGATTAATCTTCTAACCTCCATAGACCCTTCCTCTTCTTTCTCTTCTTTCTCTTACGTCTCTCACTTCCTAACTCTTTTCTCTTCCTCTTTTCACCTCCTGACGCCTTTCTTTCCTCCTCTGACCTGCTGACGCTTTCCTCAACAGGCTAACAGTGACAAGGCGTGTGAGAGAGCGTGCATCATCGAGAAGGAGATCCTGTGCCGTTCGTTCCTGTACAAGGGTCCACCAACGGGGTCCTCCTACAACTGCCAGCTCTTCCACCTCGACCACTACACGCTTCCTGACGGGCCATCCACCTTCCTCTCCACTGACAGGTTTGCCATGCTCGCCTCTGCTGTTTGTTATTGTGTTTGTTGTGAGGAAAGTACGTACTGTTACTACTGCTTCCATTTCTTCTAAACACCTATCAAGATCTGTATTCCCATTTCTTCTCACATCCGTCACTCCTGTATTGCAATCTGACGGAGAATAACCACCTGTCCTCTCTTCTCTCCCCCGCAGACCACTCATGGATGACGGCCAGAGAACAGGAGCTTACTATGAGAACGTGTGTCGCAGTAAGTACTCCCGTAATGACGCCATCACGCCTCACATCACTCGTACATACACACATCACATCACAATACCTTCACTCATTCCGGCAGAGAGTGAAGGTGTCTGTGTATATATGTGTGTGTGTTTGTAGGAGTGTAAGCATGACAGTTCCCCAAACACGCATGGACATCGCCTTTCCAAGTAGCATATAAGAGTAATGCTTTTGTAGTGTGTTGATTTGGTAAAAACACGTTGGCATTGTAGATTCACGTTCCCTTGCACAGACTCATACGTGCCACGCTCCTCGCTTGCTAACCCCCAACCATTGTGCACTAAAGTTGTATGTTTGTAGTGAAGGAGACTGACCCCGACACACTTGTATACCCTAAGCAGCTTGTTCACTCACCATGCAGCTGTGATGTAGTTAGTGTTCATGCTTTTTGTTGTGTTTGATGTTGTTAGATGATGAGGTGCTTTCAGTGTTTAGTTGTTGTGATGTGTTGATCCACTAATGACCTACCTGTCTGTCTGTCTCGCTCTTTTGTGTTCCTTTCTGACCTCATTGACTTGTTTACATGATTCTTTGCCTTTTACACCCCCAACATGACACTTTCCTCGCCACTCACCTGTACACACACACACACATATACACACGCACACCATAACACTTTCCTTGCCACTTATCTGCCACCACCTTTATACACACATACACATACACAGACGCACTCACAGTCATGCATCCTACACTATCTCATTTACTATACAACCACCACCTCTCTCCTAACAAAACCTTTGCACAAAACGACATTTCCCAACGACTGTGTAGTTACCTTCCCTCTTCGTGACATTATTCTAAGCAGCAACTCTGATTATGAAGGTACAAATCCACAACTTTCCCCTGAGACCACGTATCAACTCCATTCTTCCATTCCTTGATACTGTTTTGCTCTATCGATAACAACAAACATTTTCCACTTTTCTTCAGCACTATACTGTTAAATAAATACCAAACAAAACCTTCTCTCAACACTGTCTTTAAACACCAACCACATTCCTTCTTCTTGACATGAACACGAGAGCTCTTCCTCCCTCATGTGTCCCTCATCCACCACCCACCACCACCACTACCACCGCCACGACTTGAACTGACTGTTATCCTCTTGACTTCCCCCCACGTGACTTACAGAGGCGCGGGACAATATGATCTGTAAGCAAGTGACCACGAGAGACAATCGCTACATCACTCAGGTCATGTGCTTTGACAAGGCTTCCATCTCCCGCCAAGTGAACATCGAGGGCGTGGAGGAGCTGGGTAAGAAAGACTCCCTCGACTCCCTCCTCTCTCACTCAATGCCTCCAGTTTCGTTGGCTGGTTGACTCGCGAGGCTGACGGAATGCTGACGGGATTCATATATATTTTTTGGACTTATTTCCTTGCCTCGCCTTCCTCCGCCTATCATGATTGTGCTCCCAGTTCCCCCAAAGACTCGGGAAAGGGAATGAATTGGGTCTCTATTTCGTCTTCATCTCCCTGTTATGTGAAAGAGAATTAATTTGGTCTTATTTCGTCTTCACCTTCTCTATCATGCGTTCCCATTTCACCCAAGACTCGGGAAGAAGAATTTATTTGGTCTTTATCTCGTCTTCATTTCCGTTATGTGTTCCTATTTCCCTCAAGACTCGGGAAATGAATGAATCTGGTACTTTTCTTATCTCGTCCTTACCTTCTCTCTCTCATGTTCCCAGTTACTACAAGACTCGGGAAAATGGGTAAATCTTGTCCTTATTTTGATGGTTCCTTCTTACCTGTCCTGATTTGCTCCCATTGCTCAGGAGACTCGGGAGAAGGAGGATGAATTTGCTCTTATTTTCTTGATTTCTTGTTACCTTGTCTTCGCCCCTGTCAAACGTGTCGAGTCTTTGATCTCACTCAGACTCGTGTAGACGGATGGATTATGGTAATGTTTTCTTTTCTCTGGTATTGTTTTTTTGTTTTTTATGCTGTCTTGTCTTCCCTCCCTGTCCAACATTCCGCGCCGTTCCTCTGCATCACCGTTCAAGATCTCACTCTCCTCTGAATGCCAAAGAGGGAGGATCTGAACCGACTTATGGACTGGAATCCTCTTCATCACCAGCATGTGTTCTGGAATTCCTATATATTTTTTGCGTGACTCGTTCTTTATAAGTCTTCCTGCGTTACTTTTCTGATTTACACTATTTCAAAGCGTCTTCATTCATTGATTACTCTCATCTTCGCCTGGGTATACTTTGTTTCCTCAGTTTCAAAAGGAACCTTCACCCATCAGCTTATCGTCTCCGTTTCAGTAATTTTCGTCCGTTACTTCTATGCCTCTGTGTAAAAAAAAAAACTTCGTTACTTTCCTATCTTCGCCGTCTCAAAAGTCTTCGCTCGGTATATTAATTCTCTGGTTCATCTTTTATTTTATTGGCTGTGGTGGAGATACCCTGCTCTCACTGTGGCCACCTTGCAAACTGTCCTTACCCAAAGAATGTATCTAATATTGTCTTCCTGTTTTGAGCACGACCAGTTTGTGTGTGTGTGTGCATGGAGTGAGTGGGAAGGTGAAGGTGACACAGCGTTCAACGGCAGCTTCAGTAAGGTGACTATATATTGACGGCAAGTGAAGTTGAATATATATGACTCTCTCTCTCTCTCTCTCTCTCTCTCTCTCTCTCTCTCTCTCTCTCTCTCTCTCTCTCTCTCTCTGCCACTGTTCCGTATTCAGAAACGCTTTGCTCTCTCACCACGACTATTTTCCAAAGATGATAAGTGGTATTTTCAAGAGTATTTTTTCTGTTAATAATGTAGAAATCTTGTCACTTTATCTCTAGAACCATAAAAAAAACACCTTGAAATTCCCTTATAAATTTTAATAAAACCTTTTGAAATAGTGAAGGTGAAGCAGAGCAGTGTTTGACAATACGAGGCAGAATGTCAGTAACTTCACATCTTACCTCCTCCTTTCTCCTTCCATCTTGTCACACCTTTGATGGGACGGAGTGAAGACTGAACCTCTCTCGTGTTTTGCCTTTCCAGAGCCCAGACAGGTGACATATCCCGGAGGAGGCGTGACTGGCGGGGTGGGCGGAGGTGTCATTGGCGGTGGAAGTGGCAGCATTGGCGGTGGAGTCATTGGTGGAGGAGGCAGTGGCGGGAGCATCGGCGGCGGAGTGGTTGGTGGCGGCAGCGGTGGAGTTCTTGGTGGCGGTGGCGGTGGATTGATCGGCAGCACTATCTATACCCCAAGACCTGGTACCTTCGGCAGCTCCTCTTCCTCACTTTCTTCGTCGCAGTCCACCCCCGGCCAAGGCTTCACGCAGTCCCCCAATGTGAACTGTGATCCCACTGGCGTTTGTTACGATGGTGAGTGACTTTGGCTGCGCTGAAAATCCTTGTTCTTATTTCAATGACTCCTTCTTCCCGGTCCTGGTTTGCCTCTATCGCTCAGGAGACTCGGGAGAAAGAATGAACATTAATCACAGTAGTAGCAGGTGTAGAAAATAAGTTAAATGAAATAGAGCAGAATTATGATAGGTAACTCGGCTAATGACCACGACTCAACATCCCAGTGACATTCTATTTGTGTTTGCAGTGTCGGTACATTGCAAGGACACTAGGATTGTGGTGGACGTAGGCACTAACGAACCCTTCAATGGCCGCATCTACGCCCTGGGCCGCTCTGAGACTTGTAACATCCAGGTCATCAACTCAGACAAGTTCCGCCTCGACCTGTCTTTGAATGGGCAGGACTGCAACACCCAAAGCGCGGTGAGTTGAAATGTCGAGTCTGAGATTGTATTTTCCTCTGTATTTCATTTTTTGGTGCAGCCTCTACTACTCTACATTATACACCTGCTTGAGGACAGCCATCTAAGTGGTCCTTTTTGTTGAATCGTTTGTATATATTGCTTTTGGCTAGATTTGCCCTCTTACACGAAAAAAAACACGCATTGTACTGTGACTACACACCACACACACACACACACACACACACACACACACACACACACACACACACACACACACACACACACACACACACACACACACACACACACTTTACACCACCAAACTCACCTTACCACTTCACCACAACCTAAACCTAGCACAGTACACATGCGTTCTGTTCTGGTGTCTTGTTTAATGGCGTGCGTATTGCAGAACGGCGTATACACCAACACAGTGGTCATCCAGCATCACTCCATCGTCATGACCAAGACTGACAAGATATACAAGATCCGCTGCACTTACGACATGACCTCCAAGAACATCACCTTCGGCATGCTTCCCATCAGGTCAGCCAGCGCCTCTCACTCTCTCTCTTGTGTATCCAGTTATCGTAAATTCACGTACCTTCTTTTTCAGAGTATTTCATGATAGTTTCTCTTAAATTTAGTACCTATGATCTTTTGACAGGATTTTTCTTTTTTTACTTGTGAATCTTGAGTGTATAGAAAGGTCTCTTAGATATTAGTGGACATAAACAATACAAGATGCTGTTAATATGTATGCGTCTGTATTGCCTCTCCTATTTCTTATCTAAATCCATAATTTATTGACCTTCATTGCAAGGAAAAGACCCCTCCCCTTTGAATTAGCGGATAATTGGATAGATTGACAAAATAGTGGTAAATAGATAGATGGATAGACAGATAGGCAGGTAAACAGGTCAATAGCTCCTTGTTCAATCTGTGTGTGTTTTTTTTTCTTCTTTTTTATTGTATTTACCAATTTTAATGGATGTTATCGTCGCTGCTCCTCTGCTACAAAACTATTCATATGCTTATTGTTAGAACACAAGTCAAGGCTTTACTGAACCTGATTCTCTCTCGCAGTACATTCCTAACAATTTCACCTTTCTAGCTTTATTTATTTATTTTTTGTTTGTTTGTTTGACTCAACTAACACTTCAAGATTACTATAACAATAACCCGACTTTTTTCAGCTTTTTAGTGAGCTTTTACGATCGTGGCACGAAATTATATGCTTATTATAACTGCCATGTGTCACTTCTTACCAGTAAAAACATTCAACTTTTTATTTCCATTTGGACGTGAGGATGAGAAGATGTAATTTAATTCTGACGTGCATTTCACTGCAGCTCAAGCGAACACGACCCCTTATCCAACACCCTAATTGTCCGGTAAGACTTGACGAGATGCCAGTGTGTGGAAATGGTAGAGGGTTGTTGTGGTGTCCCATGCAGTGCTCTGACCTCACCTCTTTGACACCGTACTGTGGCTTGCTCAACCGTACCTCTGACCCTTCGTAGACCACACGACTTCAGACCGATGTCTTATTTCTTTCCTTGACACTGGCCACTAGGCCCATGGACCATTTCTGGCTGCAAAAACTAAAGTATTTGACTTATGAAGGAGTGTACTGTAAAAATTTGACGTTACTTTGGTCACACTCCAACCATTAGTGAGCAAAGGACTAGTCGTGTCTGTAATATCTTCTGGTTTCCTTCACTTCGCCTATCTACACTACGTGAATGTTTGTATTATTACCACACCAAGTCTTGGCTGCGAAACACTGCACTCTGCCAGTCAATGGAACGTGTCGCTCACTGGAATTAGTAAAGATGATTCTTGCATTTGTTTCAGCTTTAGTTGATAAGGTGAAAGAAATAAATGTAGTGTTTCCTTGACAGTCCAGTGGAGGACGTTTGTAGACTTTAGTGTTCTGCTGCTTCTTTGTAAAAACAACTTGCTCTCTTCTTATTGTTGCCTGCGTAATCTTACATTTCTCAATTGTTCACTTCTCTCCTCCACACACGCACAATGCTGATCGGTCGTAACAAGCTTTAGCACCGCCATGACCAGCGATAGTTCTCTTTTAGTTGTGGTCTAGTACTGAGTCCCGCACCTTCTCTCAGACTGTACAGTGTCGTGTAACTTCATGATAATTATAGAAGTGACTGTGGACATTAGGAAGAAATCAAAATTGTGTGACCAACATGAGGGGACAGAGACGAGCAGCGGCCATGACTGCGGCCGAGGTGTTCACGAGACCTCTCCCTCCAACAGAGACCCAGACATGATCCCCATCACCTCCACCCCCGAGGCCCCGCCCCCCAAGATACGCATCCTGGACGCTGCCCTGCGCGAGGTGGAGACCGTCAGGATCGGAGACATTCTCACCTTCAGGATCGAGATTCCCGACACAAGTAAGAGCAAACCCATTTCAATGTCTCCACTTCATATTGATTCACTTCCTACCTTCATTGTGCTCAGCAATCTATGTTCAAGTTTATTTTTCATACTTTTTAAATTAAGATATCAAAGAAGTTATAATCATTTTAGTGTCTAATGATATAAGGATAATGGTTTTCTGCAATTAACTTGTCTATGTTGCCATTATCAATCTACTTCCAATCCCCACTACCACTACATTGAATTACTGTTTTTTACAATACATATTAAAGACAAGAACTTGCATGCATACTGGAGTTGCAACACTAACACCTGTCCCTTCTTCAGCTCCGTACGGCATTTTCGCCAGAAGCTGTGTTGCCATGGCCAAGGATTCCCGGTCCACCTTCCAGATCATCGACGATGACGGGTCAGTAATGTTGTGCCTCACGCTGGAGCGGGACTCCTCCCTCCTCTACTACCACCACCACCACCACTCTTGTTGTGGCAGTGCCCCCCCCTCCCCCTCGCCTTCCGATCGCGTTCTACGTGATATTTATCATATATTGATTTCACCATTTTTCTGTAGCACATCAGTTTCTTTTCCTTAAATTAATCATGAACCTTCCTTTACATACACCATCTCCGGTTTGGTCTTGCAGTGAACCGCCGTGTTTGGCGTGTACAGCGAAACACTCGCTACCATGCACCATCTATTGACGTGCGTCTCTCCCTCTCACAGATGCCCCGTGGAACCTTCCATCTTCCCGCAGTTCAAGAAGGACGGCTATGCTCTCCAGTCAGTGTACGAAGCCTTCAGATTCACTGAATCTTACGGTGTCATATTCCAATGCAACGTCAAGTACTGCCTGGGGCCGTGCGAACCGGTGAGTGTCAGGCCGCCAGGCACACACAGGTGTTATCTGTGTCTGGCTGATCACGTTCTGTACCAATGATGTACAAAAGTCGTGCCTCAGAATATGTTTGAGTTATTTCATTGGTGTTCGTCCTGCAGGCAAGGTGTCAGGTGGGCAAGGAGCAGTTTCTGTCATTTGGTCGTAAGAAGAGAGGCGTGGGTAACCCGCGCAAGGCCCGCGGCCACGCACAGGAGACCACCAAGGAGGAGGCCATGGCCGAGGCCAAGGCTCTCACCTCCACGTCCGGTGATGACAATGAAATGAGCATCAGCCAGGAGATTCTCGTGCTGGACTTCGGGGACGAGCAGCAGGCCCAGTACCGTGACGACCCCGCCAACCCCAACGCCGGCACGCACCAAAACCACACCCGTGAGTCAAACTCTTGATTTTTGCCTCCTTTCTTAGATGTCATCTTATACTACTGTATTTGCAAGCGCGAGATGAGAGAACAAGTATCTTTATTGATCCTATAATAACTTTTCTTTTCTTTGATTTATTTACACTGTTAGTAGTAGTACTCATCTTCTTTTCTCTGTATCCAGACACGTATGACTTCGAGGGCCCAGATGTGACTCTGTTCGAGACCTGCCCAACGAGATCGTCAGTGCTGGCCTTGGCCGTCACCTGCGCCATCCTGCTGCTCATCTACGTGCTCACCGTCTTCTACTTCGTCATGAGAAAGTGGTTTCGCCCCCCTAAGAGCATGCGATAATCGATGACAGGGAAACAGCAAGGACCACAGTACACTCACACACAAGCGGCCTCTCATGTCGCTTTTAGGAAGAATGAACGGGCAGATCGGTTGTTGTTTTTATCGCAAATTAAAAAAGAAATCATTGTTATCAGTAGAAATTTATTTAACGTGTGACTTTCAACGTCCACTTGTCTGTTACGATGTTTTGTTTTTTTGCCCATCGGGTTTATAACGTGGCATTTTTATCACCGGGAGCCGTATAAGGTTTTCGCTAAGTCGCAGTTTTAGTTTAGCGCAATGCTACCATATTCCTTACGTCCCCCCTGCTGGATCTCACTTCACAAATCTTTCATATTCTTAAGTCTAAGTTCCGGTACGCCGCTGTACTGAACACACACTAGCATATCGTACTCAAAAGGCATTAACTCTCAGCACCAGTGTCATCTTGCTATGGTCAGACAACTTTTCCCCTTGTAAGGTAGAAGTCTCTTGTCACTCGTGTTTGACGGCGGCGTTCATTCTGCGAGTTAGTACACCAGTGACTACCAAGTGCCTCTGGTGTCCTCGTCATTTCATTTTTTTTTTTTTTTTTACTTTACTTAACTCGGTGGCATTAATTTGAATGATAATTGAGTTTCCTGGGCATTTCCGATCAGGAGAAAGCATCCCCGTAATAGAATAAACTTTCCTATGGGCATTTTAATTTTGTTTTCTCTTTCGTCGTGTTGAATACAGTGTTATGTTGATAGGAAAACGGCTTTGGAGGACGCTGCGCTAGAGGAGGTTGTTGCGTTATTGTTGTTGTGCCTCTGCCGAAGCGTTCCGCCATGCCTAGTGTCCCTTAGCACTTGTAGGAGCGCAAAAGGTGGTTGTCTGTGTGTACATGAGGACGTGGACGTGAGAGTGTAGGATGCACCCACCTCCTTGCCTTTCCTGACTGTGATCTTGCTCCTCACTCACCTCGGTCCTGAATCGCCTGCTGACTGTCCCTCGCTTAGAAATAACTCTCTTTCTCTCTCTCTGTCACCATAAGGGAGAGAAAGGTAGGTGTTGTCAGCAGGCAGGAGACAGCCACCTTCACACCCTGCTTTATAGAAATGTTTTGCGGTACGTCACAAACCTTCGTCTCATTGTTGGTTCGTTGCTTCGGTTGCCGGTGCTTTACCCTGGTGGTGGGCGCCATCTCCAGCCCCGGATCATCAGGTGCAAAGATCCGGATGGTGGTGGGCTCTCTGAGGGTTCATAGCTAAAGTGAAACCCGAACTCCCAAGTGTAAATGTAGGGCCTGTGTTCAGAAACGCTTTGCTGTCTCGCCACGAGTATTTTGAAAGGCTACAGAGACCATTAATCGAGTTCTTCGTATTATTCATCTGGTTATCAGTGTATAAATGCTATTGTTTCACTAAAAATATATAAAAAAATCCCCTGAAAGTCCGTGTAACTCCAATTAGAGCCTTTTCAAAGTAATGGAGGTGCGGTGTAAAAGCGTTTTAGCAAATGGTCCTAAATGTCACTTCGTAGGGAAGGGTTATTTTTTCCCGCATGCCATAGGGAGCACAGCTGCCGCCACCTAACGGACCAACGACGTGGACAAAGTTACTCTGGGATCTGAGCCTCAGCTGTCACTCAGGGCTGTGTCACCAGACCACAACAGCCTGCGTGACCAACACGTCTGTCTCTTGGCTGGTATTGATGTCGTTGTGGTAATTCAATTTTCACTTTACTCAGTACTGCAAAGTTCCTTGTAGGAAAATTATCTACAAAGGTGCCAAATTAAACTTTTGACTTTAAGGAGAAGAAAAAATCATGTGTTGTTGGTCGTGGCCTCCCTGAGTGACGTCAGCCTTTGCATACTGAGTTTGTTCCTTCTGTAGGAGAGACTGAATTGTAAATATGTCTTAATTTATTGTTATTTATACGTAGCGAGTGTAGCCGCAGAACAGCAAATTCTTTTGTTCAATAAATGTGTCAAAATATTCTTAGTATTTTCTTTTGTCTTCACCCTGCCATTCATTCTACCCCCACCCCCACCACCACATGTCCCGCAGTGCCACTTCCTCCCTGAACGCTAGAAATGGACTTTGTTGTCAAAAAAAGTATTTCCATGTGTCTTTGTGCGTTAAGTTTGGTGGTTACATAAGAAAATTAAAACTAGGAACTATCCTGCCGACTCATCAACAAACCTGTGGACATGACAAACATAAGTTTGGGGGAGAGAGATGTTGGTACAGCTACTACTAATTACTAGTACAGCTACTCCTGATTACTACTAGAGCTGTGTCTTAGTCATGACATGGATAGTGAGCTCTTTAGAGTTGAGGGGCAAGAAAGATAGTCAGAGAGAGCGGTGGTGGACAGTGAGGCTGGGATGAAGCGAATGGAAAAAAAAAAAAAAAATCAAGAGAAGGTGATGTCCGGAGAATTCTCCAGGCTGGTTGTGCCCGAGTAAGTGTGCTGCATTTCACGGAATATTGATCTAACACAGGATATATTGGAGGTGGAGAGTATAACTTCTGGAGCTCTGTGTGAGTTCAAGGAAAGATGTCTATGCGAGAAAAAATAATTATGAGTTCATTTGGGACAGTTGATTTCTTACAAATTTTGGGACACTCTGAATACCCCACCCCTCCTAAAAAAAACGTTCATGCAAGAATAGGATGACTACCATTGGTTTTCTGGCTTCTGCTGGGCTTGAAAATAAGGATATAAGACAGCAAGTGAGGGGCTGTTGTAAAGGCATAACAACAATAACAAACGGCTGATCGGCGACTTTGTAAACAAACCAGCCACAGAACCACTCCAGCCAGCCGCCCTCCCCCACACCTGTGCCCTGCTGAGGAATACCGGCCACCTGACACGCATGTGATAGCCTCACAAGACTGCCTCAGGGCTTATAAGAACATCTACACAACTCTAAGAACAACAGCAACGACGATTTCTGCTTGTTACTCTCCATCTCTCAAGCTCCCAGTAAGCCCATAAAAAGGTACGCATGTGATGAGGCTTGTGTAATCTGCCGGGTTAATGTTTACTGTTTACTATCGGTCCTTGTAAATGCCTCATAACAAGACTGCATGTTGTGGTAATGGTTTAGTTGGTAAGGGGCATCAAAATATACCAAAATCTTAATTTCCTGAAAAGTCTAAGAGCCAAACGACCATATTTGGTAAAGGAAAAACCTCTTGTACACCTTATCATCTCTGGCCAGATTACCCAAACAACAACAAAGCCAGAATAATTTCCCCAACCTTCACACTTATCATTGAGCTTCCTTCCTCAACCAGCACTGACTGGCAAAGATTAGCAAGCAGTGGTGGCATATTTCATTGGGGCTAAAGGAGGCTGTGGTAAAATATGAAGGGGCTTCACAAAGTCATCATAGTGAAGTGAATGATGAGAAAAGTATATTTCAAAATTGTCTACTTTGGCGGGAAAATTGACCTTCTTTTCTTCAGTTGTGCCAGGGTGCCAGTGATGATGAGACAGCTGGGCTGGTTTGGCTTGACTGGGAGGAGGTTATGTGTTGGGCAGCTTCTGATCCTGCCACAGGTGCCAAAGTGTATGGCAGGTTAGTATTTCAGTTTCATATTGTTGCTTTTGAACATAATTTTTGCATACTAAGAAAGTATTTTTTAATTCTCTCTCTCTCTCTCTCTCTCTCTCTCTCTCTCTCTCTCTCTCTCTCTCTCTCTCTCTCTCTCTCTCTCTCTCTCTCTCTCTCTCTCTCTCTCTCTCTCTCTCTCTCTCTCTCTCTCTCTCTCTCTCTCTCTCTCTCCATTTTTTCATGTAATTAAACCAAGAATTAAAAGGATTGATTGATTGTACCTCTTGTATTTTTTTTTCATTCAGTCCAACCTTCATTCCTTTCAGAAATCATCATCTCATTTTTGTTTGCATTCATTTTCAACTTTAACCATCAACTCACACTGTCAAACACATTTAAAAGCTTTTTTCATGATTTCCGCTTTGTGTAAACAGGTATTTACCATCCATCACTTACGACCGTTTTGACATGATTTTTCTCAATCTACCAAGGTGTTTTTATTGTTTCATATATCAAGAAAGAAGTTTGGGCAGTGGGTGTCACAAGAGGTTGCTTGCCACAAGTCCCGTCACAGCCAGTCAATCCCTTCAGTCAACAAAATCTCCTGAGACACCTCTACTGAAGCAACTCCAGTCCAGGATTAAGTTCTCAGGTACTATGCATAGACTTCTTTATCCATAGTTGTTATTTTTTTTATTTCTCTTTCTTTCTCTGTTTTTTTTTTAATTATAGTAGGTTGGACACCTGATCACTTTTGCCCATCTTTCATGATCTCCAAATGTTGATGGTGATGATTGATATCTATATATGTTGTATTAATTTTCTCCTTAATGCATGTCTCCTCTCTGGATGAGTCATGCCACTGAGATAAACTTAACTATGAATGAATCTAGCTGTGGAGAGAACTCATGGTGATATAGATGCTAGATCAATTATATTTCATCATTGTGAAGATTTTCTGATTTCTATGATGTACTTAACTGTTTCTTTGCTGCTTATCATAATCTTTCATGGTGATTTTCATTGCAGGTCCTATAACCATACATGACTACATGAAAGAAGTACTGATCAATCCTATTTCTGGCTATTATTCTACTGGCAAAGACATGTTTGGGAGCCAGGGAGATTACATTACTTCGCCAGAAATTAGTCCGATGTTTGGAGAGGTAATTCTTTTTTCTTCATACTTTTCTTGAATGCAACATATTATTCCGACAAGTAAGGTTCCTTAAAGAGTAAAACATTATTTTCCTTTTTTCATCATTTTTATATTTTCACAGAAAATGAAACAGTTCTTATGTATAAAACAATAGAACCAAAATATTCATATATTCTCCATTTTGCACATTTTCCTTGTCATCATTATCCTCATGGTTACACTCACAGTTTTGCTCCTCAGTGGATCAACACCCACTTCAGGGGCTTCTTTGTCTACTTATACAGATTGTTAAATATTTCCATCATTGTAATTTTTTTCTTTTTTGTTAAACTGTTCCTCCTCATGAAATCAACATTCAATTCACAGTCTCCTTTATAGTCAATAATTATTATTCCTTTTTTTTTGGGGGGTTGTACCTTTATCTTTTTGTGTTTTTTTTAATAATTTACAGGGTTCTCCTTGTCTTCTTTTTTGTAATTTTAGTCATTTATTATTTTTTTTCTAAATTTTTCTGTTATTGATTTTCTCATTACGTTATTTTCCTGAAAACACACAAATTTTGTCTTTAAAGGCAATAACTCAGTGTTTCGCATTACACTGTCCGTAATCGAGGCTTGACGCACCATTATGCCCTGATGTGTGTCTGTGGGAACGCTGCCGAGCCTTAAGGGCTGCCACTTCTCGGGCCCATTTGACTCGTGCGGGGCCAGGTGGTGGTGGCCGTGATTCGAGTACTTTCAGGTCCAGCATGGGTTTGCAATCATTAGTGAGAGTGTTACGTGCGTCAATCCTACAGCGTACTGATTTGAAATTTATTCTGTTAGGTCGCTTTTTCTTCTCTCGGAATGCTTTTCGCTTCTTCTTTAGGTGGAACACTTTACGTGGCAGTTCCTTCTTTGCCTTCACCTTTGGCGTCATCTTCTTCTCTGGTGTTGGTGGGGATGTGCTCCACCACCTCCACTTGCTGCTTACCTTACCCTTCACTGTCTTTTTGTGGTGACCAGTCAATACCCTCTTTTTCAAAAGGTGGTTCTTCCCTTTCTTTTTCTTATGTACATTTTTCTTCTCTTCAGTTGTTTTCTTCTTGTCAAGTGACACATTCTTTCTCTTCTTTCTCAAAAGCATTACTTCCCTTATCCTCAGTCTCCGTGTCTTGTTCCTCACTTCAGCTTTGGTTGAAGACATCAGCTTAGTCAAAGAGGGAACATTGACCTTCTTTGTCATGTCTTCTTTCTCAACATCTTTCTCAGAATGTTGTGTCTCTTCCTCCTCTGCAAGAATGCTGGTCACCTCTCCAGCATTCTCTTTGCCTGGAAGGACACTGGTCACCTCTCCAGTGTCCCTCTGCTCTTCCTCAGCCTCACTTGTGGTGGGGAGGCGCCCGTTTCCCCACCACACACCCTCTTTCTCCACTTCAAGCTGTTCTTCCTGAACCAGCTGCATTTCACTCATTCCTCCTGCTTCCTTTTCCCTCTCTGTATCACCCTTCTCTCCCCCAGTTGTATTCACTGGAGGGACTTCTTCCACGTTTCCATGGTCCCCCTCAAACTTTTCCTCTTCCTCAATTATTGTCTCCATTATATGGAGTTTGACTCTCCTTTTACCTCTCTTGCGAACTCGAACCCTCTTTCCTCGAGTGTTTAAATTATTTCTGCACCGCAGTGGACGAGATGCGGTGCTCTGCTGTTTTGGAGCAGAAGTCAATTTGCCAAATGAGTAGTTAACCTGAGGAGTGTTGACGGGTTCTACTTTAGTCTTCTTAAAACTGTTGAACAGTGAAGTCATATAGTCACTATTTACTGGATCTTCACGTTCACATTTACTGTACATTACTTTATCTTGCTCCTCCTGTTGCATGAGGTTCTTAGGGGCGTCAGATGTCACTTCGCGTAAGGCTGATCTGTCCTTGGTAACGATGTTAAATTTAGTTTCTGTGACAAGCAGAACGAATTTATCTGCCTGTCTGTCTCGCATTTCGTCCAGAAAGGTTGACAAACGGCCGAAGAGAACAATCTTTTTGCCGCACCGCTGCGTAACTGACACCTTTACGATGTTCTCGCCTGGTGCCCAGTACTCTAGGAACGCCATGCTGTCCATGTACATGAGCGACTCCAGGGAGGTGTACTCCTGGAGGGTGGCCTCGCTCTTGTACTGGTCGAACCTGAAACCAGCCACCTTGGTGAAGCTGGGCCCGCGTGGCCAACAGCAGCAAATCACCCGGGTCTCATTGGGGTCTCCCACAGACACCTTCACTCGGCGTGGTGGGCCGCGGAGATTGTTGCCAGTCTCCACGACACACCCGCCGCGCATGTAGCTATCAAAGTTGAACCCGGTGTTCATCCTGAGTTTTGCTGATCGCTGACTAACAACTGCCTTGCAGCAGGTAGACCACAGCAATATCAAACTTGAAATGACACCGCTTGACAAACATGAGACTTCAGCTTCTCCAGCTCCAAGCTCACCGCGTAACCAATAGGAAGCTTGCTTACCATTACACCGACTTAACCACCACCTCCACCATACATTATTATTATCCTTATTATGGTATTATTATTATTATTATTATTATTATTATTATTATTATTATTATTATTATTATTATTATCATGGTAAGCAAGCTTCCTATTGGTTGCGCGGTGAGCTTGGAGCTAGAGAAGCTGGTCTCGTTTGTCAAGCGGTGTCATTTCAAGTTTAATATTGCTGTGGTCTACCTGCTGCAAGGCAGTTGTTAGTCAGCGATCAGCTAAACTCACGATGAACACCGGGTTCAACTTTGATAGCTACATGCGCGGCGGGTGTGTCGTGGAGACTGGCAACAATCTCCGCGGCCCACCACGCCGAGTGAAGGTGTCTGTGGGAGACCCCAATGAGACCCGGGTGATTTGCTGCTGTTGGCCACGCGGGCCCAGCTTCACCAAGGTGGCTGGTTTCAGGTTCGACCAGTACAAGAGCGAGGCCACCCTCCAGGAGTACACCTCCCTGGAGTCGCTCATGTACATGGACAGCATGGCGTTCCTAGAGTACTGGGCACCAGGCGAGAACATCGTAAAGGTGTCAGTTACGCAGCGGTGCGGCAAAAAGATTGTTCTCTTCGGCCGTTTGTCAACCTTTCTGGACGAAATGCGAGACAGACAGGCAGATAAATTCGTTCTGCTTGTCACAGAAACTAAATTTAACATCGTTACCAAGGACAGATCAGCCTTAGGGTGCGAAGTGACATCTGACGCCCCTAAGAACCTCATGCAACAGGAGGAGCAAGATAAAGTAATGTACAGTAAATGTGAACGTGAAGATCCAGTAAATAGTGACTATATGACTTCACTGTTCAACAGTTTTAAGAAGACTAAAGTAGAACCCGTCAACACTCCTCAGGTTAACTACTCATTTGGCAAATTGACTTCTGCTCCAAAACAGCAGAGCACCGCATCTCGTCCACTGCGGTGCAGAAATAATTTAAACACTCGAGGAAAGAGGGTTCGAGTTCGCAAGAGAGGTAAAAGGAGAGTCAAACTCCATATAATGGAGACAATAATTGAGGAAGAGGAAAAGTTTGAGGGGGACCATGGAAACGTGGAAGAAGTCCCTCCAGTGAATACAACTGGGGGAGAGAAGGGTGATACAGAGAGGGAAAAGGAAGCAGGAGGAATGAGTGAAATGCAGCTGGTTCAGGAAGAACAGCTTGAAGTGGAGAAAGAGGGTGTGTGGTGGGGAAACGGGCGCCTCCCCACCACAAGTGAGGCTGAGGAAGAGCAGAGGGACACTGGAGAGGTGACCAGTGTCCTTCCAGGCAAAGAGAATGCTGGAGAGGTGACCAGCATTCTTGCAGAGGAGGAAGAGACACAACATTCTGAGAAAGATGTTGAGAAAGAAGACATGACAAAGAAGGTCAATGTTCCCTCTTTGACTAAGCTGATGTCTTCAACCAAAGCTGAAGTGAGGAACAAGACACGGAGACTGAGGATAAGGGAAGTAATGCTTTTGAGAAAGAAGAGAAAGAATGTGTCACTTGACAAGAAGAAAACAACTGAAGAGAAGAAAAATGTACATAAGAAAAAGAAAGGGAAGAACCACCTTTTGAAAAAGAGGGTATTGACTGGTCACCACAAAAAGACAGTGAAGGGTAAGGTAAGCAGCAAGTGGAGGTGGTGGAGCACATCCCCACCAACACCAGAGAAGAAGATGACGCCAAAAGGGAAGGCAAAGAAGGAACTGCCACGTAAAGTGTTCCACCTAAAGAAGAAGCGAAAAGCATTCCGAGAGAAGAAAAAGCGACCTAACAGAATAAATTTCAAATCAGTACGCTGTAGGATTGACGCACGTAACACTCTCACTAATGATTGCAAACCCATGCTGGACCTGAAAGTACTCGAATCACGGCCACCACCACCTGGCCCCGCACGAGTCAAATGGGCCCGAGAAGTGGCAGCCCTTAAGGCTCGGCAGCGTTCCCACAGACACACATCAGGGCATAATGGTGCGTCAAGCCTCGATTACGGACAGTGTAATGCGAAACACTGAGTTATTGCCTTTAAAGACAAAATTTGTGTGTTTTCAGGAAAATAACGTAAACAGGAAATAAATGTTAAAAAATTAAAATAAACTATAAGTAATTAAAATAAAAAAACACAATAGTAAGGAGAAACCAGAAAATTATTTTAAGAAATATAAAAAGATGAAGATGCCACCCTTCAAAAACATAAATAATAATAATTATAGACTATAAAGGAGACTGTGAATTGAATGATAATGATGAAAATATTTAACAATCTGTATAAGTAGACAAAGAAGCCCTTGAAGTGGGTGTTGATCCACTGAGGAGCAAGACTGTGAGTGTAACCATGAGGATAATGATGACAAGGAAAATACCTAATATCATTCCCATTGAACCTTCAGATGGTGGCCATATGGATTACGAGTGAGTGGTACAAGCTTGGCTCACCTCGACCATTACAGCTGGTAGAGTTTGGGCCTGGAAGGGGAACACTTATGCATGATGTACTCACGGTGAGATTGCTCATCCTTGTATATGACAGGAATATCTATCTATATCTAGGTCATGTGGGTATCTAATCCTCTCAATGCTGTTTATTCCATGTTTCCTTAATAACTGATCACTTTTATACATCTTTAGTTGTTCCATAGTTACATGAAATCTTTAAACTGGGTAGAAATTGCAAAATGTATTCTTTTTATGCTTTCCTTTTGTCACAGATGATAATAAAAATATCATGCATCAATATTGGTGTTGTTAATTGTCTAACATTGCAGTGAAAGAGCTGAGGCAAGAAATTAAGCATCATCTCATAAGAGGAATAAGAATACAGTGTTGGCACTTCTTATATTGGGTTAATGAATGAATGAATATTTTAGTCATTGTTTTGCCTCCGTGTTTAGTGTCTATCCCTCATTTTCTGTCATGTTTTGAGCTCCCGTCTTTGTGTTTTCAGGTATTAAAAAGATTTGGGTTACATGGTGATGACCTGAGTGTACAACTTATAGAAGTGTCTGAAGAGCTAAGTGTGAAGCAAGAAAGCAAGTTGTGTGATAGTGTGTCCTCAAACAAAGGTAAGTCTGTGTCATCGTCCATTTCTAGAGTAGTAAAAGTTGTGATTATGTGATTATTTGATTTTAGGGAAGAAATTATTGTCATGAAAAATACTAATTAGCAGTGAATCATAATTTAGATGTGAGAGTTTCCCTATCCTTTTAGTTTGAAAAGTATTTGTATATATTGACCCCTTGAGTACTATTACACATTTTTATATTTATTTTGCTTACTCTCTGGTGATTTTATACAGCTTCAGTAACTTATGTAGGGATTAGAATAGTGAAAACTCTGGCAACTAGGGTTCTGACTGATAAACCCTTCCTAATATTGATAAAATCCTCTAGTCACAGCCAAAAATCATGGTTAAAATGCATTTGAGTACTGAAGGGGTTAAATATATAAATTCCATTAGTATGAGATTTATTTTTATTTTTTTCATTTATTTGTATCTTAATTGTGTATCTCTGTAATTAGTGCAATAGTCTTACAATTCTTTGTGTCCAGAACAGTGCCAAGATGAGCTGTATTACAAAGCCAACACAACAAGCACAGGCTCACCGGTCTTCTGGTATCGCCATCTCAGCCTGGTTCCCAAAGCATTCACAGTCTATCTGGCACATGAATTCTTTGATGTTTTGCCAATCCACAAACTGCACAGGACCAAGGAAGGCTGGAGGGAGATCCTGATTGACATGGATGAGGGGGATGGACCACACCACCTTCGATATGTTTTGTCCAATAATCCCACTCCTGCCACAAAGATTTTCACTGAGGTAGGTTTAGGGATGCTCTGGTGGCTCTGTGTTAACAAAACCATCTGTAACTCTAGCTGTTGGTGTGCATGAGACAAGTTACACTCGTATTGCCAATACCAGAGGATTATCACTCATTCCATACCTTTCTAACCTGAAAGAAATTTGATGGAATACCTGAAAGTATACTTCTGTTATGTAGTTATTAGAATTTTCTTACATAGAAAGTATTATTGTAGAGTATCTGATAGTGTAAACTGAATTTATTTCCAAATCCTTTTTTTTCCTCTTATCATAGGATGAAGACACAAGAGAATGCATTGAGGTGAGCCCTGATGCAGCTGTTCTGTGTAAGGAACTTGCCTCCAGAATTGAAGAAGATGGAGGAATTGCTCTCATCATAGATTATGGGCACAATGGCTCAGACACCGATACCTTCAGGGTTTGTAGTGCTTTTTTCATACCTTGATGTAAATTGTTCCTTTTTATTAATCAGAAGTAAGGAAATATTACAAACATGCAGAGAGAGAGAGAGAGAACTAAAAGGAAGTCTGATAATCATGTGGCTTATAATATTTAAGAAGCATACTGTAGTGATGATTTAAAGATATTATTTATGAAAAAGATTGTATGTACATACACAACGTCTGGCAACAATGTGATAGGGTTTGGTGTCTACAATGGTAGTCCACAGAATGAAAAAGACCAATTGCTATTTTTCAATCAGAGAGAGGTACCAAATTTACTTGTTTTGGCTTTTGCAACTTTTCATTTGAATCTCCCCAGGCCTTTAAGAATCACAAACAGCATGATCCCTTGAGTGAGCCAGGCACAGCAGACTTGACAGCTGATGTAGACTTTGATTTCCTGAAGAAACAAGTGAAGGAGAAACTGATCACATTTGGCCCTGTCACTCAGTCATCTTTCTTGATCAACATGGGGATGGAAACAAGACTTCATGTAAGTTTTGTGCCACATATTTCCTTAGTTTAGGACACTTGGTACAGCCATCATTATCACCATTCTCTTTGTGTGTTTACTCATCCACTTATATATGTGTTCATTAATGTAATTTGAGGGAGAAGTGAGGTTTTCCTGGTACCTACTTTAGTAGTGAAAATTGACTTTAGTCACAGCTACCCACTTGCAGAGAGTAGTCAGAATGGGATGAAGAATTAAAGATTTTCCTATATGTATAGATATATCAATGTGTGGAAAAATGCTCCACCATGATTTGTATTCAGGCTGAAAATTCTGTATCTGAGTGCTTGCTGCCAGAGCTGTTACACGTGCGTTTTCTGAACTTTGCAATAAGCACATAGACACCTCTGGGTTTTTTATATATATGTTTACGCTTCATTCTGAAGTGAAAATACTCTATGTGTATTTGTAACTAAACTTCTTTACATTTTCAGAACCTATTGAAACAATGCAAACCTGAGGAAAGGAAGAATCTCATATCTGGCTTCAGGATGTTGACAGAACCTAAGCAGATGGGAGAGAAGTTCAAGTTCATGGCCTTCTACCCAGCTGTTGTGAAGGAATTCCTCTTGAAGTTTCCTCCGGCTGGATTTATTCGAGACATTGATTAATTTTAGTTTTTACAGTGTAAATATGCCTCAATATGTACATATGTATCATTAAAATTATTTGTTTAGTCATCTTACTTTTATTATACCTAAAGCAGTCCACAAGGAAGCTTTTATACATGGAATCTAAGAGTCTCACTTCATATTATGTGTGGAATCATGATGGTTGCTGATGGCTGCAGTTATTGTCATTTATAAAATTTGAAAGTTCTGGAATTGATTTAAGCAATGATAAAATTCCAACCATAAATCTGCAGTTATTCATAGTGAGTGCCATATTATCTTCATTCTACTCATCATGTTACTTTCTTTTCCTTCTTTCTTATATTATTTTTTATTATTTATTTTTTTTTTTCAATCTTGATGTTGGGAATGAAAGGCAAAAAATATATATAAAAGAAGAATAGACTAACTGCACTTCATAAAACTAGACCAAGCATTGTAATCATTTTCCTTTCCCTTTTCTTTCTCCATCTTGACTACGCCCCATTATATCCAGATTTGAAATGAAAAGGAAGAAATAAAGAAGAGACGCAACCACCAGCAAAGTCACATTTCAAAAAGCGCGCCAGACCACCGTTGCCATTCTCCTCCCTGAAACTTGAAAACATGAATATAAAAATGAAAGACATGTTTTCCCCTTTCTTCCCTTTCTTCACCTTAATTTTCAGGATTATAAGTGTGTGATGAGAACGAAAAAGTAGAGGAAGGGAAAGAGTAAGAGCAACCGGAAATAAACAGAGGAAGTGAGATAATGCAAAAGACCAAACTAAAAGGCATATCAACCCAACCCTCCCTATATAACACAAAATAACACCACAATTACAGTAAAGGAAAGAAGCGAAAGTGGAAGGACCCTAAAAAAAAGTGAGTATAAAGGACAGAGGTCACAAGAAGAGGAGGGAGAGAGGAGGGAGAAGTCAGTAAGAGTGGAGGCGGGGTGGAGGGTTCCTGTGGTATTGAACGTGTGTGGTACAAGCAGCTGATAGACCCATTACTGAAGGGTGAGCATATCAGTACTCTCCTCAAAGCTTCAATAGGGGGATTAGGTAGTGCTGAAGAGGTCCATATCAAAGACTAATATTAAAACTCCCTATATCAATTTCGTATTACTTGATTGATTCGGCGTGTAATAATTTTTTTTTTTTTCTTAGTGCAGATAATGTTTTTCGTATGTATGGTTACGTGTATACAGTTTGCGCATATACATTGGCTTAGGGTAGTGTTTTGCAGTGGTATATTTTGAAACACTGTATTTCTTAACCTCATTTCTTCCCGTATGTGTGTGTGTGTGTGTGTTCCATGACAGGTCTCGGAAGGTTTGAAGGCATTTTGTTTTTATTGATCATTTTTCCCCAGTGGGTCTTCACAATGTATATCTGTCAGCGGGGAGTAATGGACAGGAAGGGGACATGTGGGTGACGTCATGTTCAAGTCACGAGTGGTGTTTTGCTCGAGGTCTGCTGCTGGTCGGAAATGGTTGAACCCCCTTGTCATTTTGTACAGTTTAGGAGATTTGCAGTCGTGACTTAAACACCTCTCTTCCTCTTCCTCTTCCTCCTCCTCCTCCTCCTCCTCCTCCTCTTCTCCTCCTCTATATACCTTCAACACCCTTTGCCATATATAACACACACATACTCAAAGGTAAATCAGTTAAAGTATTATTAATTTGTAAAGCTAACTCCTCTCTCTCTCTCTCTCTCTCTCTCTCTCTCTCTCTCTCTCTCTCTCTCTCTCTCTCTCTCTCTCTCTCTCTCTCTCTCTCTCTTTCAAACCCTTCACAAAAATTTAGAGATATATAGAAAAAAAAATAGATATGGGGTTTGCGTAACTCATCTTAGTCTAGTGATTGATAGTTGTTGATTGCGCAGAATTTTATGTTTAGGTAAGATAAGGTTAGTTTAGGTGATGTGGTTTAAGAGCTGAAAACATAGTAAATGGGGGCGTTCCTTATCTTAATATTCACCAATGCTTATTATATTGTTCAAAGAATGAAAGGATTAGCAATGAAGCTCATATCGATGAATCCGAATTCCTCTTTACTTAATCCTGTGGTGAAAATGCGAATGTTATTTCATTATTATCCAAAATTTAAATTAAGCGTGCTTGTGTTGCTTTAACATTCGTAAAATTTATAGCAGGTTAAGTGAAGTGAAATATCACCAAGTATATAATTAATGTTTTGCACTGAAAGAAAAATTATGTTACCTCGTAAGACACATTTTTATACTCACAATAATTTCATTGCAAGTTTATTTGTATTAGTAGTATTACGGTACGTAATCACAAGAACTGGGTGTTGCAACACCGAGTTATGTTTTTGTAACTTTCCCACACCTTGAATTTTGAAGCTGCAAAGTTGAAAGTCACAAATGTTTTCAATAAGTCACAATGAGCAAAGTTGCACCCACCAATTTTAAAAAAATTATTGTGGTTATTATAAGCAAGTTTTAAAGCCCAAAGTAGCTAATAAATGTCAAATTTGAGTTCGTAACAGCTAAGTTTAGTTATGATTCTTCAATATCATTTTACAATAAATTACGTTCTTCACTTTATGTAAGACTAACATTACGTAAAACTAAGTTTGTCACTGAATTTTATTATAGATGTGATTTAAACATTATATATTTAATTAAATTTGTAATAGAGTTACTTCAATGCTTTGATTTCTGTTTAGTGCATCTTTTCTTCATTGCTAGTCACTTACATAACTTTACTTATACAGTTATTACCTTCAGTCTCTAAACTGGATAGAAATTGCAGAATTTTCTTCTTTTCATATCCTTTCTTGTACATGTTTATAGATTTCATGCTCTACTTGTGTTGGTGTTCGGTGTTTCGTATTGCAATAGAAGGGTTGAGAGCCCTTTGCCACATTATGAATCTAATGATTGTAGCCACCATGATCATAGTGTGGTGGTCTGTCTGTAGAAGAGGTTGCTGCTTTAAAATTAGCTGGTGAAGATTTTTACTTACCTTAATTTGTACATTATTGGATCATTCAGTCATGCTGTTTAAGAATTTAATGTTTTCTTGCTTATGAGTGGTAGTATGTAACTGACAGCTGAAGTAGGTGGACCAACTGGGTTTTTTTATTTACTGTTACCTTACATACATATGTCTACTTGTGATTAAAGCTGAAATCTTCACTAAGACTCTTCTTGCAATTCTGACCATAACTACACATCCAGATTGTTTTAGTTTCTCTTAGGGAAATCCAATAAAGTCTATCACCTTAAAAGTTTCATGTCATCCTAAAGAAATTATAAATTTTTTGGGGGGATGGTTCGTCAGATCTGGAAATAACTAACCTTATTTCTTTGGTGTCCAGTCCATGCAACCAGAATTAGGTTCTGTTACGAGTATGTCAGCAACATTGAAGCCATAAAAAAGTAGCAAGAGCATGTATGTCCATTCACAGTGAAATGGTGTAAGGCACTGAGTGGTAACTTGTCCCTGGTCAGTGCAGTTGGTGTGAATGAAGGTGATTAAAGATTAACTACACACACACACACATGCACGCACGCACGCACATGGATAGGGTTCCTAACCCTTCTGTTCCCCCTTGGAAGGCAAGGTCACACCTCCTCAGGTTGCATCTTATATATTTTTACTGCATGGTGCACAAGAGATATAGTGTGAAAGAATGCATTCATTTATGTTCCTACCCAACCCAAGATTTAAATATAAATCTGTAGATGGCAAGCTGAGTAGGTCAACCATCACAACATCATCACTATCACTGGAATATTTGGCCAAGTTTCCATTACAATTCTAAACAGTTTCCATGAGATCTGGCTTAGCTCCTGACAGTTTCATGAAGTAATTTGATATAATCTGATATATCGATAATAGTCCTTTAATATTCATTGGGTTAAGTTAGAGTTTTAGTGTTCATGGTTCTCAGCTTGTGTTTCATTTGATTCTGTGTATTCTCAGTGTAATTTAAAATTTGCATAATTGTCTTGCTTTGTAGTCACCTCAGATTTGCAGTGTGAGGGCCTTTTCATTACAGCTGTGTCTTTTGACATAGGAGATTTCCAAGTGTGTTATGTAAGTAGTCATGGTTTGTAGTTAGCATCATATCCCTGTCCTTAATCTTCCTTTATCCATTTCAGACTGACAATACTTCTGAGATGTTGAATTGAGTATGGCATCACTCTAAGAGTAAGTACATACATAATTTTTTATTGCTGTTCTCAGAATTTCTTTTAAACATAAATCTTATCAGTATTTATGTAGTGGTAAGGCTCAGGAAAGGAACACACTTCAAAGAACCACTCGTACATCTTTTGAGGCTCTAAAGGTTATCACTTCAGCTGCAAACCTTGATAAATTAGATAACTTGAAATGATTGATTTATCTATCTATCTTTTTAGGTGATGAGTGTATTTCTGTTTGTTCATTCACTATTCCTTGTACCTTATGATTCCCCCCTTCTCTCTCTCTCTCTCTCTCTCTCTCTCTCTCTCTCTCTCTCTCTCTCTCTCTCTCTCTACATGTGTTATGTTTATCCATTTCTTTTGTTCATGTCAGACTGGTGTCTCTTATAATACTGTACAGTAATAGCAATACTCAAACAATAACTTTTATGTGCTTTATTCTCCTTTTAGTTTAAAGAAACCTGATTTTTATACATTTATTCATAACCAGCAACTTTATATTCTTGGTTCATAAAGTACACAACATATATAGATATTAGTTTTTAGCCCTCATTTTTAAGAACTTCATCTTTTCAGAAACATATGGCTTCATTCTGTAATAAAACTGCTCATTAGCAACAGTCTTCTCTCCCTCCCAAGTCGCATTAGCCTTGTCCTCCCCTCACTTACATGTCTCTGGTGGTCTTCAGGAGTGTATAAATTTCAGATTCTCTCTTCTCTTGACTGTTAGAATGACATCATCTGCATACATTTGAAATCATTGAGTGTCTCTCCTTTATCAGTTCCTTCCACGCATTCCAGTATTTGCATATTCTGCCTAATTTATAACCTTCAACAGATATTGCAGTTGATTACCCCCCACATGACCACACATTTGGTCTATTTGCACTTTAATTTTAATCAGGCCTTTAAGTTTTGTTCCTGTTATTCCATCCACCACCACTATACACCATTTCAAGTAGTCACAGCCATATTCAGCAGCAAGGGAAGTACGTATTATCAACACCATAAGTAGGTGTTTATCATTATCATTACTGTTATGATATGTGGAGATTGTTGCAATTCAGTTAGCCAAACAGGATAGTGGCAGGTATTGGGGATTGGGCATGAAATGTAATCATAACTGTAATTGCTTACATTAAAAACGCATTTTATAAAGATTTGTAGCAAGATAGGTAGATGGCTGTTCTTTGATACATGACATTCAATAACCTACACAATTTCAGAGTAAATCCTATAATAAAGAATGGGCATGTGGCTTTAGAATTTAGAATATCACCCATATCTATCTAAAGTCTGTAGCCATAGCATTCACATGACTGTAGTGCCTCGGTTAATTGGGCCGTATAGCTGACATAAAGCAGGTGTCCGTTGCCTGGAGTAAGGGGAATGATTTCATCAAGTAAAGTTGTATTTGTTTGTACACTGTTGGTGCTTATAAGGCTAGAAAGATTTTCCTCTTTGTTGAAAGTTTCTATATTGACCACTACTGTATTATTGTCCACCATTATATTTTACTAGTTTTATTGCATTTTTCTTAAATTCCAGTATCAATGTCACGTTATTTTTGACAAGTGGTAGCTACATGGTTATTTTCCCACGCCCTGGATACTTCCCGTGATCCTGAGTTCATTTTTAAGGAGGCATCTTTATTTAGCAGATACATGGAATCAGATTGAGAAAATAGTATCACACGAAATGTTTGGAATCAGTTTAATTAGGGTTCGGGTCAGGTAGTGCGAAGAACATCCGGACGCTGACGGGCGTGACGAAGGCTCAGGAGAGGCAGATGTGGCACCACCGCATGACTCACCTTGCGCCCCCCTGCCAGGTGCACGAGGCAATAAGGCCGCTACCTCTATTCCCATAAATTCCACACATGTCACAGTATACAGTATTTTCCTTATCCTAAAACACCGTATGGACAGGAATCCGCTGTGGTGTGTTGGCGCAGTAATACCGGAGGAGAAATCCGATCTGTGACAGCTGATGCAGGGCGCGAGTTGCCAATGCAGCCCATTCGATAATAACTGGTTGCGAATCAATGGGATTTTCACCGTTGTTTTCCCTCATATCTTGGAAACTGTGCCTTCAGACTACGAATATCTCCCCATACATGTGCGTGACGTCCTTTGATCGCCTGCAGGGACGCGGGGAGAGTGTTTAAACAGTATTGAGTCTCCCCATGCAGAGGATAGTCGGACATTGAGGTGGTCTCAGTGTTGTGTCGGGGGCGTGACGTGGTGTGTCTCTCCTTCCTTCCGAGGGCTTGTTCTTTCTGCTGGCCCCTTCACGCAATGCTTTGACCGCGACTAGACTCCCCAGGAAGGCCCTACGGTGTGAATGACTCTTACCTAGCAGTGAAATAAGAGGAGGGAGTCCCCGTGTGGAGAGGGGCTGGAAGGTGCTCGTCACTCCCTCCCTTCACGGCCCTTAGTCCTTCCTCTCCGCTCTACTGCACACATCCAGCATATTACTTACTTTGGGATACAGGCACTGCTTCATTTATTGCCTTATCCTCAGTCTTCTACCAAGGTTGTGCCCCAGGAAGTCACTCGTTGTACCCTCACCACCCCCACTCCTGATCACCTGCTGTAGGTACGTGGGTCTGGCTTGGCTGTCATGAGGCTCCTTGTATTGTTGTGTTACTGGCCACTAGTTGGCTTTCCCTACAATATTCCTCCAATCTGTGGGCCCTGGTGCGTGCTTTATATGGGAAGGTGCTGTGGTGGGATGGTGGATTATAGATCGCATTTCTGTGTTGTCAGTTCTTAGAAAGTTGTGTGGGTTGTCATGCTGCATTATGCATCTCCCCCCTTTTTTTAGCTGCTTCTTTGTTGCTGAATAATTCCACGATAAGCCAACCATACTTATTTAGTGTTTTTAGTGTTGAAAATAGAAAGAAGTATGGTAGTTTTCGCACAAAACAGATAGTAATGGGAGAGCAGGGCAGCTGCCAAAACTACCTACACTCTGTGATCCTCATGTTGTACCTTTGACAGATACTTAATTCTGCCTGTTAATTTGAGAATTTGAGTGAGATGCTGGTAAGATACAAAAATGTAGTCTTTAGATTTGTAAAAATATATTATATATCCCCCTCTAATGGTTTGAGAACATATGGAGCCAATAGATCCATAGAAGGTAGCATCTACTTGCTCTATGCCTGCTCTTATTGACATCCATCAATCATTTTATACACTTTTCATATATTTTCTTAGGTCATGCCTGTGAAAATAATGTCATCTTGGGAAATGATCCTCTGAGAATTGAAAAATTCCTAACCTAACCACAATCAAATTCTGGGTTTACAAAGGCAGCCTGAGAACAATTTCTATTCATTACTTTCTTGTATTAATTTTTCAACGTCATGAAACTGCTACAAGCTGCTCCTCTGTCTCTACTTTTGCTAAAAAGCGCAACTAAAGTGCTGCCCGAAAAAAAGGGCTATTCATTGTTTTTATATAAAATTTAAAGGAAAGATATTGTTTATCAGTATATAAAATCTTAAGTTAGCAATTTCATCGTAAGATATGTAAAAAAAATAACACTGGTAGTGGTTTTGTATTCTCTGAGTAGCATGATCTGTGTTGCACAATCTTTCACCTCCACCTTATAACACTTATTTTACGAAGATGCTTTACGGAGACTGAAGTTGGAGATGTATTGTGAAGAGCTGTTAAAAAGTGAACAAACAATTATTTGGCAGGTGCACAGTCCTTAATTTTTAGTCCTTCCAGGATGAGATGGAGGTCCAGAAGTGGGACAGTTGTAGACGGAGACTCATGTTAGTACTACAAGGCAGCACTTGCATGCTCAAACATCTTGATAATTAACCTGTGGGCTGTGACATCCTAATTTCTGGAATGCCCTATGATGTGCAATTTTTTACTGCTCAAAAGACATTTTCTCTCATGATCTGAAAGATTTAGAAAGAACATATTCATATATTGATGTAAACCAAATATGAGCTCAATATTTCCCTTTGTTTAGCTGTGGTGATGATTTCAAGTTTGGGGCTTTATTTTTTTACCCCAAAAAAACATTTTTTCTCTTATGTTTTGAAAGAACATGGAGAATATGAATGTAAACCAAATATGAGCTCAATATTTATCTTCATTTTGATGCGATGATTTCAAGTTGGCATGGACATTGCGTGTTTCTGCCCTCATGTCCGATAAATTCTGTCTACCCTTCATGGTGACAAAGAACAAATTAAAAGGGGGTGACTGGGCAACCAATAAACTGCTAAATATCATAAAAAAATGGGCACCAGAGATATTGCACCTAATTCAAAATAACTAATGCCCTCTGGAAGGTATGTTACAGCTAACGGGTTGACCATACATCAGTCTCCCTAGACATCTAATCCTTCAGGAAGTAAACACCTTATGCAAGGAAGCCACAGAATGCCCAACTGGTAATCTCTCTAAAATTTCTTTTGGACAAAGCAAACTTGGTATTGTTCAGCACTTTGAAATTCAAATCCTCCACCTATCAACTCACCACAAACTTTCAGATGATAATCCCTATTCATCAGTTGTACTCCTCATGTGTCATCTGACCTTTTTATTTGCCAGTCTTTTTAGGAACTGATACCACTTGAAGTGGTCCTTTTATTTTTTCCTCACCAGAATTATGTTGCCTTTTGCTAGTGAGTGTTGCATAGCAAAAGAAAATTTTACTGTAGTGTGACCTAGGTAATGCTACTAAAGTTGAGTATAGTCATAGATGACGTATGAGTCACATTTGTATCATTTACACAGAGTGAATACATACCTGATTCACACCATGACAAAACTAACAAGTGGTTCATTAGGAATGCATTTGAGCATGTGTGTGTTGCCCTGTGATGGCCAGCATGGGTGTCTTCCTAAAAAGGTATCACTACTGAACCTGTGCCTTGTCCTGGGTAGACTGGAGGCTATAAATTGTGAATGTTTACCTGTGCTTGCTGGGAAGGTGGTATATAGAGCACACACTTTGACAACAGACAGTGTTTACCAAGTAGCTGCTGCTTCATTGGTATTCGTGCGTGTCACATAGAAATCTAGCCTAGATCTTTCATCAGAGTTGAATGTCATTGTTCACATAAAAAAGTGCCTCTATTTAGTATAAGGTTCATGGCTGAATTTTTATGGAACTACCTTCATTACAATTACTAATCTTTTTACAGTGCTGTTTTCTCCTACCTATTTGTTTGATTTTGTTGTATTGCTCCAAACCTGAGTATCCTGACTTGTGTCAAGTATTTTTTTATTGGATATCTTTTTCAACTTGTACTTCAGCACACTCGTGTGTGCTGAAGTCAGATGCAAGAATGGAGTTAAACCAAGTCCAGTACAATGTATTAGATCAGTAAAGATGTATACACATCGTATTTTGCCTAGGTAAAGAATATCCTATCAAAAAATGAAAAGTCTTTGTTCTATAAGTTTACAGACAGTTCAATAAGGAATTGAAGAAGAGGAATATTGATTCAAATTTTGCCATGGAAGTCTCATCCCGAATCATTGGCTCCCTTTTTGTAATGGGATGGGAAATTTAACAAGTTTAACAAGGTGAGATTGTGGTAGAAGAGTGTTAATCCAGGTAAATGAAAGACATCCTGTAATAGACTTGCTAATTATCAACCTCTTATTCGTGAGGGTTGAAAAGGGCAGTTGTAATAAATGCAAATTAACAACGCAGTCAGTTTGGTGTGCTTTTATCTAAATTGATCAGGATGGGAGCAGGAAAAGTCTTGATAGAAATCATTAATGTGAGGAAGTGCTGTTGTTGCCAGACCAAGAGAAATGCAATTGTTCGTGGAGGGAGTAGCAGAGAGTGGACATGGAAATGAATGTAGTGTGTGGAGGGCTCAAAGCTTTATACCGGAGATCCCCTCACTAGACTGTGCACACCAAGAGAAAGAAGTCTTGTGTTCATATTTTAATCTTTAACCCCTTCAGTGCTGGGACACATTTACCACAATTTTTGGGTGTGATTAGGCCATTTTATTGACATCTAGAAGGATTTATGCCCAGTGATTAATGGCCAGAGTCTGTATTATTCTAATTTCCACATGAGTTTCTGAAGCTGGATAAAATTGACAAATAAAAAGTAGAATAAATATGAAAATGCATCACAGTACTGAAGGGGTTAAGAATTTCAATGTAGTTTTTCTTTAGTGTACCCTGATGGCCATATATTCAAGGCATGAAGAGCAAGTGTTATCTATTTAAGTTTCTTCGATCGACAGTGAGGTCCTGAGTCATAACTAGTACAATTAACTGTTAGTATGAGGATGACGCATCACACCTGCGAGGGATTTCCACACTGATTAGATGAGAAACACCTGAGAGTATTAAACTGTTTGTTGTCTTCCTTATAATACAATACCTGCCGTTATTAGTGTACGTAGGATTTTTTTTATGATATTTCAGAGAGAGAGAAAAAAAGAGAACGTGTAAACGATTATGATTACACGTTTTAACATGTTTGCCTTCTCGACTATTTCACTTAAAAATATCATCGTTTTCTTTTCCTTTTTTACGATGCTTTCATGATTCTAGTGAGTTTATTTTTTGAGTAATAAACAAGAGAAATAATTAATGAAACATGACTATGATGGAAATAGTTCTGAACACTTTTCCATCACAGTTTGTTTGGCCGGAATTAGAACTTTTGCTACCATGACTGTTGTTCCTCGTTAATTACACGTTCTGTTCATAGATGGTTCTGTTGTCAAAAGTGGTGGTACAGGAAAGTTACGTCACTGCATTCTCTCTCTCTCTCTCTCTCTCTCTCTCTCTCTCTCTCTCTCTCTCTCTCTCTCTCTCTCTCTCTCTCGTTTGGATGCATTTTGAAGGATTGGGTGATGGTGGTGATGGCAGTGCATGAATAGCGATTTCATTAGAGATTGTTCGAAGAGGTCTGCTTTATGGTGGATGACGCAAGGCTCTCTCTCTCTCTCTCTCTCTCTCTCTCTCTCTCTCTCTCTCTCTCTCTCTCATCCAAATGCACGTTTAATATTGCATTTTTACCATTAAGCTGATATTGCGCCGTATTTTTTCATATAGTTCAAAAATTATATATACATTCCCGTGTTTTTTTGTTTATGTAATAGTACCGAGGAGTAGAAAAAAAATGGTATATTAATTACACTCCTTAACTTTATATATATTCACGTGGTTTTGTTTGCATGAAATAGTACCAAGGGAGTAGAAAAAATGGGGATATCCATTACACTACTTAGCTGTGTCGAAAGGGAAACCATTTATAGACTCTAAACACAGCTGGTCTTGTGTGTCTGGCCTTGTGTGTGTATGTGTGTGTGTGGAGCGGATCACGGGGTATCGGGGAGAAGAAGAGAACGGCAGCATTCACCCACGTAATGTTAACACAGACAGTGCCATCGATCCACGTGGCGGCTCACCCGAGGTCTGCTGGGAACTGGGAGGAACGGTCCAGAAAGTTCGCATCAGTGTATGTATCTGGAGACGGGAATAAGATGGTGGTGATGGTGATGGTGGTGGTGATGAGGCTGTGTGCTCTACTGACTAGCGGTTGATGATGTGGTGTATGGCAGTGTATTATTCTTCAGGGGTTATTTTCTACTGCTTCTTTGGTTTGTGTGGTTATGATTTATTTGTTTGTGTGCGTAGTGTTTTTCATTGACCCATCTCTGCATCATCCCCAACTTAACCCATCCTAACCTAACCTAATGTAACGTAACCCAGCCTAACCTAACTTATTCCTTCCCATCTAATCTCATCTCATCTTGTCTCATCTTATCTTATCTGATCTTTTATCTTGTCTCATCTCATCTCATCATATCACATCATATCTCATCTCATCTCATCTCAACCTAACCCAACCCAACCCCATCAACATTGACAAGACCATAACATTAAAAAAAACTACCACTGCACCATAAAAAAAACACATATT
>CM035188.1:601609-622643 GCA_020233015.1 Callinectes sapidus | reverse complement strand
GGTACGCATGTGATGAGGCTTGTGTAATCTCCCTGGTTAATGTTTACTGTTTACTATCGGTCCTTGTCAATGCCTCATAACAAGACTGCATGTTGTGGTAATGGTTTAGTTGGTAAGGGGCATCAAAATATACCACAATCTTAATTTCCTGAAAAGTCTAAGAGCCAAACGACCATATTTGGTAAAGGAAAAACCTCTTGTACACCTTATTATCTCTCTGGCCAGATTACCCAAACAACAGCAAAGCCAGAAAAATTTCCCCAACCTTCACACTTATCATTGAGCTTCCTTCCTCAACCAGCACTGACTGGCAAAGATTAGCAAGCATTGGTGGCATATTTCATTGGGGCTAAAGGAGGCTGTGGTAAAATATGAAGGGGCTTCACAAAGTCATCATAGTGAAGTGAATGATGAGAAAAGTATATTTCAAAATTTTCTACTTTGGCTGGAAAATTGACCTTCTTTTCTTCAGTTGTGCCAGGGTGCCAGTGATGATGAGACAGCTGGGCTGGTTTGGCTTGACTGGGAGGAGGTTACGTGTTGGGCAGCTTCTGGTCCTGCCACAGGTGCCAAAGTGTATGGCAGGTTAGTATTTCAGTTTCATATTGTTGCTTTTGAACATAATTTTTGCATACTAAGAGTATTTTTTAATTCTCTCTCTCTCTCTCTCTCCATTTTTTCATGTAATTAAACCAAGAATTAAAAGGATTGATTGATTGTACCTCTTGTATTTTTTTCCATTCAGTCCAACTTTCATTCCTTTCAGAAATCATCATCTCATTTTTGTTTGCATTCATTTTCAACTTTAACCATCAACTCACACTGTCAAATACATTTAAAAGCTTTTTTCATGATTTCCGCTTTGTGTAAACAGGTATTTACCATCCACCACTTATGACCATTTTCACATGATTTTTCTCAATCTACCAAGGTGTTTTTATTGTTTCATATATCAAGAAAGAAGTTTGGGCAGTGGGTGTCACAAGAGGTTGCTTGCCACAAGTCCCATCACAGCCAGTCAATCCCTTCAGTCAACAAAATCTCCTGAGACACCTCTACTGAAGCAACTCCAGTCTAGGATTAAGTTCTCAGGTACTATGCATAGACTTCTTTATCCATAGTTGTTATTTTTTTTCTTTCTCTTTCTTTCTCTGTTATTTTTTTAATTATAATAGGTTGGACACCTGATCACTTTTGCCCATCTTTCATGATCTCCAAATGTTGATGGTGATGATTGATATCTATATATGTTGTATTAATTTTCTCCTTAATGCATGTCTCCTCTCTGGATGAGTGATGCCACTGAGATAAGCTTAACTATGAATGAATCTAGCTGTGGAGAGAACTCATGGTGATATAGATGCTAGATCAATTATATTTCATCATTGTGAAGATTTTCTTATTTCTATGATGTACTTAACTGTTTCTTTGCTGCTTATCATAATTTTTCATGGTGATTTTCATTGCAGGTCCTATAACCATACATGACTACATGAAAGAAGTACTGATCAATCCTATTTCTGGCTATTATTCTACTGGCAAAGACATGTTTGGTAGCCAGGGAGATTACATTACTTCGCCAGAAATTAGTCCGATGTTTGGAGAGGTAATTCTTTTTTCTTCATACTTTTCTTGAATGCAACATATTATTCCGACAAGTAAGGTTCCTTAAAGAGTAAAACATTATTTTCCTTTTTTCATCATTTTTATATTTTCACAGAAAATGAAACAGTTCTTATGTATAAAACAATAGAACCAAAATATTCATATATTCTCCATTTTGCACATTTTCCTTGTCATCATTATCCTCATGGTTACACTCACAGTCTTGCTCCTCAGTGGATCAACACCCACTTCAGGGGCTTCTTTGTCTGCTTATACAGATTGTTAAATATTTCCATCATTGTAATTTTTTTCTTTTTTGTTAAACTGTTCCTCCTCATGAAATCAACATTCAATTCACAGTCTCCTTTATAGTCTATAATTATTATTCTTTTTTTTTGGGGGGGTTGTACCCTTTTCTTTTTGTTTTTTTTAATAATTTACAGGGTTCTCCTTGTCTTCTTTTTTGTAATTTTAGTCATTTATTATTTTTTTTTCTAAATTTTTCTGTTATTGATTTTCTCATTACGTTATTTTCCTGAAAACACACAAATTTTGTCTTTAAAAAGCAATAACTCAGTGTTTTGCATTACACTGTCCGTGATCGAGGCTTGACGCACCATTATGCCCTGATGTGTGTCTGTGGGAACGCTGCCGAGCCTTAAGGGCTGCCACTTCTCGGGCCCATTTGACTCGTGCGGGGCCAGGTGGTGGTGGCTGTGATTCGAGTACTTTCAGGTCCAGCATGGGTTTGCAATCATTAGTGAGAGTGTTACGTGCGTCAATCCTACAGCGTACTGATTTGAAATTTATTCTGTTAGGTCGCTTTTTCTTCTCTCGGAATGCTTTTCGCTTCTTCTTTAGGTGGAACACTTTACGTGGCAGTTCCTTCTTTGCCTTCACCTTTGGCGTCATCTTCTTCTCTGGTGTTGGTGGGGATGTGCTCCACCACCTCCACTTGCTGCTTACCTTACCCTTCACTGTCTTTTTGTGGTGACCAGTCAATACCCTCTTTTTCAAAAGGTGGTTCTTCCCTTTCTTTTTCTTATGTACATTTTTCTTCTCTTCAGTTGTTTTCTTCTTGTCAAGTGACACATTCTTTCTCTTCTTTCTCAAAAGCATTACTTCCCTTATCCTCAGTCTCCGTGTCTTGTTCCTCACTTCAGCTTTGGTTGAAGACATCAGCTTAGTCAAAGAGGGAACATTGACCTTCTTTGTCATGTCTTCTTTCTCAACATCTTTCTCAGAATGTTGTGTCTCTTCCTCCTCTGCAAGAATGCTGGTCACCTCTCCAGCATTCTCTTTGCCTGGAAGGACACTGGTCACCTCTCCAGTGTCCCTCTGCTCTTCCTCAGCCTCACTTGTGGTGGGGAGGCGCCCGTTTCCCCACCACACACCCTCTTTCTCCACTTCAAGCTGTTCTTCCTGAACCAGCTGCATTTCACTCATTCCTCCTGCTTCCTTTTCCCTCTCTGTATCACCCTTCTCTCCCCCAGTTGTATTCACTGGAGGGACTTCTTCCACGTTTCCATGGTCCCCCTCAAACTTTTCCTCTTCCTCCTCTTCCTCAATTATTGTCTCCATTATATGGAGTTTGACTCTCCTTTTACCTCTCTTGCGAACTCGAACCCTCTTTCCTCGAGTGTTTAAATTATTTCTGCACCGCAGTGGACGAGATGCGGTGCTCTGCTGTTTTGGAGCAGAAGTCAATTTGCCAAATGAGTAGTTAACCTGAGGAGTGTTGACGGGTTCTACTTTAGTCTTCTTAAAACTGTTGAACAGTGAAGTCATATAGTCACTATTTACTGGATCTTCACGTTCACATTTACTGTACATTACTTTATCTTGCTCCTCCTGTTGCATGAGGTTCTTAGGGGCGTCAGATGTCACTTCGCGTAAGGCTGATCTGTCCTTGGTAACGATGTTAAATTTAGTTTCTGTGACAAGCAGAACGAATTTATCTGACTGTCTGTCTCGCATTTCGTCCAGAAAGGTTGACAAGCGGCCGAAGAGAACAATCTTTTTGCCGCACCGCTGCGTAACTGACACCTTTACGATGTTCTCGCCTGGTGCCCAGTACTCTAGGAACGCCATGCTGTCCATGTACATGAGCGACTCCAGGGAGGTGTACTCCTGGAGGGTGGCCTCGCTCTTGTACTGGTCGAACCTGAAACCAGCCACCTTGGTGAAGCTGGGCCCGCGTGGCCAACAGCAGCAAATCACCCGGGTCTCATTGGGGTCTCCCACAGACACCTTCACTCGGCGTGGTGGGCCGCGGAGATTGTTGCCAGTCTCCACGACACACCCGCCGCGCATGTAGCTATCAAAGTTGAACCCGGTGTTCATCGTGAGTTTACCTGATCGCTGACTAACAACTGCCTTGCAGCAGGTAGACCACAGCAATATTAAACTTGAAATGACACCGCTTGACAAACATGAGACTTCAGCTTCTCCAGCTCCAAGCTCACCGCGTAACCAATAGGAAGCTTGCTTACCATTACACCGACTTAACCACCACCACCACCATACATTATTATTATCCTTATTATGGTATTATTATTATTATTATTATTATTATTATTATTATCATGGTAAGCAAGCTTCCTATTGGTTGCGCGGTGAGCTTGGAGCTAGAGAAGCTGGTCTCGTTTGTCAAGCGGTGTCATTTCAAGTTTAATATTGCTGTGGTCTACCTGCTGCAAGGCAGTTGTTAGTCAGCGATCAGCTAAACTCACGATGAACACCGGGTTCAACTTTGATAGCTACATGCGCGGCGGGTGTGTCGTGGAGACTGGCAACAATCTCCGCGGCCCACCACGCCGAGTGAAGGTGTCTGTGGGAGACCCCAATGAGACCCGGGTGATTTGCTGCTGTTGGCCACGCGGGCCCAGCTTCACCAAGGTGGCTGGTTTCAGGTTCGACCAGTACAAGAGCGAGGCCACCCTCCAGGAGTACACCTCCCTGGAGTCGCTCATGTACATGGACAGCATGGCGTTCCTAGAGTACTGGGCACCAGGCGAGAACATCGTAAAGGTGTCAGTTACGCAGCGGTGCGGCAAAAAGATTGTTCTCTTCGGCCGTTTGTCAACCTTTCTGGACGAAATGCGAGACAGACAGGCAGATAAATTCGTTCTGCTTGTCACAGAAACTAAATTTAACATCGTTACCAAGGACAGATCAGCCTTACGCGAAGTGACATCTGACGCCCCTAAGAACCTCATGCAACAGGAGGAGCAAGATAAAGTAATGTACAGTAAATGTGAACGTGAAGATCCAGTAAATAGTGACTATATGACTTCACTGTTCAACAGTTTTAAGAAGACTAAAGTAGAACCCGTCAACACTCCTCAGGTTAACTACTCATTTGGCAAATTGACTTCTGCTCCAAAACAGCAGAGCACCGCATCTCGTCCACTGCGGTGCAGAAATAATTTAAACACTCGAGGAAAGAGGGTTCGAGTTCGCAAGAGAGGTAAAAGGAGAGTCAAACTCCATATAATGGAGACAATAATTGAGGAAGAGGAGGAAGAGGAAAAGTTTGAGGGGGACCATGGAAACGTGGAAGAAGTCCCTCCAGTGAATACAACTGGGGGAGAGAAGGGTGATACAGAGAGGGAAAAGGAAGCAGGAGGAATGAGTGAAATGCAGCTGGTTCAGGAAGAACAGCTTGAAGTGGAGAAAGAGGGTGTGTGGTGGGGAAACGGGCGCCTCCCCACCACAAGTGAGGCTGAGGAAGAGCAGAGGGACACTGGAGAGGTGACCAGTGTCCTTCCAGGCAAAGAGAATGCTGGAGAGGTGACCAGCATTCTTGCAGAGGAGGAAGAGACACAACATTCTGAGAAAGATGTTGAGAAAGAAGACATGACAAAGAAGGTCAATGTTCCCTCTTTGACTAAGCTGATGTCTTCAACCAAAGCTGAAGTGAGGAACAAGACACGGAGACTGAGGATAAGGGAAGTAATGCTTTTGAGAAAGAAGAGAAAGAATGTGTCACTTGACAAGAAGAAAACAACTGAAGAGAAGAAAAATGTACATAAGAAAAAGAAAGGGAAGAACCACCTTTTGAAAAAGAGGGTATTGACTGGTCACCACAAAAAGACAGTGAAGGGTAAGGTAAGCAGCAAGTGGAGGTGGTGGAGCACATCCCCACCAACACCAGAGAAGAAGATGACGCCAAAGGTGAAGGCAAAGAAGGAACTGCCACGTAAAGTGTTCCACCTAAAGAAGAAGCGAAAAGCATTCCGAGAGAAGAAAAAGCGACCTAACAGAATAAATTTCAAATCAGTACGCTGTAGGATTGACGCACGTAACACTCTCACTAATGATTGCAAACCCATGCTGGACCTGAAAGTACTCGAATCACAGCCACCACCACCTGGCCCCGCACGAGTCAAATGGGCCCGAGAAGTGGCAGCCCTTAAGGCTCGGCAGCGTTCCCACAGACACACATCAGGGCATAATGGTGCGTCAAGCCTCGATCACGGACAGTGTAATGCGAAACACTGAGTTATTGCCTTTAAAGACAAAATTTGTGTGTTTTCAGGAAAATAACGTAAACAGGAAATAAATGTTAAAAAATAAAAAAACTATAAGTAATTAAAATAAAAAAACACAATAGTAAGGAGAAACCAGAAAATTTTTTTAAGAAATATAAAAAGATGAAGATGCCACCCTTCAAAAAAAATAAATAATAATAATTATAGACTATAAAGGAGACTTTGAATTGAATGATAATGATGAAAATATTTAACAATCTGTATAAGTAGACAAAGAAGCCCTTGAAGTGGGTATTGATCCACTGAGGAGCAAGACTGTGAGTGTAACCATGAGGATAATGATGACAAGGAAAATACCTAATATCATTCCCATTGAACCTTCAGATGGTAGCCATATGGATTACGAGTGAGTGGTACAAGCTTGGCTCACCGCGACCGTTACAGCTGGTAGAGTTTGGGCCTGGAAGGGGAACACTTATGCATGATGTACTCACGGTGAGATTGCTCATCCTTGTATATGACAGGAATATCTATCTATATCTATGTCATGTGGGTATCTAATCCTCTCAATGCTGTTTATTCCATCTTTCCTTAATAACTGATCACTTTTATACATCTTTAGTTGTTCCATAGTTACATGAAATCTTTAAACTGGGTAAAAATTGCAAAATGTATTCTTTTTATGCTTTCCTTTTGTCACAGATGATAATAAAAATATTATGCATCAATATTGGTGTTGTTAATTGTCTAACATTGCAGTGAAAGAGCTGAGGCAAGAAATTAAGCATCATCTCATAAGAGGAATAAGAATACAGTGTTGGCACTTCTTATATTGGGTTAATGAATGAATGAATATTTTAGTCATTGTTTTGTCTCCGTGTTTAGTGTCTATCCCTCATTTTCTGTCATGTTTTGAGCTCCTGTCTTTGTGTTTTCAGGTATTAAAAAGATTTGGGTTACATGGTGATGACCTGAGTGTACAACTTATAGAAGTGTCTGAAGAGCTAAGTGTGAAGCAAGAAAGCAAGTTGTGTGATAGTGTGTCCTCAAACGAAGGTAAGTCTGTGTCATCATCCATTTCTAGAGTAGTAAAAGTTGTGATTATGTGATTATTTAATTTTAGGGAAGAAATTATTGTCATGAAAAATACTAATTAGCAGTGAATCGTAATTTAGATGTGAGAGTTTCCCTATCCTTTTAATTTGAAAAGTATTTGTATACATTAACCCCTTGAGTACTATCGCACATTTTTATATTTATTCTGCTTACTCTCTGGTGATTTTATACAGCTTCTGTAACTTATGTAGGGATTAGAATAGTGAAAACTCTGGCCACTAGGGTTCTGACTGATAAACCCTCCCTAATGTTGATAAAATCCTCTAGTCACAGCCAAAAATCATGGTTAAAATGATGCATTCAAGTACTGAAGGGGTTAAATATATAAATTCCCATTAGTATGAGATTTATTTTTATTTTTTTCATTTATTTGTATCTTAATTGTGTATCTCTGTAATTAGTGCAATAGTCTTACAATTCTTTGTGTCCAGAACAGTGCCAAGATGAGCTGTATTACAAAGCCAACACAACAAGCACAGGCTCACCGGTCTTCTGGTATCGCCATCTCAGCCTGGTTCCCAAAGCATTCACAGTCTATCTGGCACATGAATTCTTTGATGTTTTGCCAATCCACAAACTGCACAGGACTAAGGAAGGCTGGAGGGAGATCCTGATTGACATGGATGAGGGGGATGGACCACACCACCTTCGATATGTCTTGTCCAATAATCCCACTCCTGCCACAAAGATTTTCACTGAGGTAGGTTTAGAGATGCTCTGGTGGCTCTGTGTTAACAAAACCATCTGTAACTCTAGCTGTTGGTGTGCATGAGACAAGTTACACTCGTATTGCCAATACCAGAGGATTATCACTCATTCCATACCTTTCTAACCTGAAAGAAATTTGATGGAATACCTGAAAGTATACTTCTGTTATGTAGTTATTAGAATTTTCTTACATAGAAAGTATTATTGTAGAGTATCTGATAGTGTAAACTGAATTTATTTCCAAATCCTTTTTTTTCCTCTTATCATAGGATGAAGACACAAGAGAATGCATTGAGGTGAGCCCTGATGCAGCTGTTCTGTGTAAGGAACTTGCCTCCAGAATTGAAGAAGATGGAGGAATTGCTCTCATCATAGATTATGGGCACAATGGCTCAGACACCGATACCTTCAGGGTTTGTAGTGCTTTTTTCATACCTTGATGTAAATTGTTCCATTTTATTAATCAGAAGTAAGGAAATATTACAAACATGCAGAGAGAGAGAGAGAGAACTAAAAGGAAGTCTGATAATCATGTGGCTTATAATATTTAAGAAGCATACTGTAGTGATGATTTAAAAATATTATTTATGAAAAAGATTGTATGTACATACACAACGTCTGGCAACATTGTGATAGGGTTTGGTGTCTACAATGGTAGTCCACAGAATGAAAAAGACCAATTGCTATTTTTCAATCAGAGAGAGGTACCAAATTTACTTGTTTTGGCTTTTGCAACTTATCATTTGAATCTCCCCAGGCCTTTAAGAATCACAAACAGCATGATCCCTTGAGTGAGCCAGGCACAGCAGACTTGACAGCTGATGTAGACTTTGATTTCCTGAAGAAACAAGTGAAGGAGAAACTGATCACATTTGGCCCTGTCACTCAGTCATCTTTCTTGATCAACATGGGGATGGAAACAAGACTTCATGTAAGTTTTGTGCCACATATTTCCTTAGTTTAGGACACTTGGTACAGCCATCATTATCACCATTCTCTTTGTGTGTTTACTCATCCACTTATATATGTGTTCATTAATGTAATTTGAGGGAGAAGTGAGGTTTTCCTGGTACCTACTTTAGTAGTGAAAATTGACTTTAGTCACAGCTACCCACTTGCAGAGAGTAGTCAGAATGGGATGAAGAATTAAAGATTTTCCTATATGTATAGATATATCAATGTGTGGAAAAATGCTCCACCATGATTTGTATTCAGGCTGAAAATTCTGTATCTGAGTGCTTGCTGCCAGAGCTGTTACACGTGCATTTTCTGAACTTTGCAATAAGCACATAGACACCTCTGGGTTTTTTATATATATGTTTACGCTTCATTCTGAAGTGAAAATACTCTATGTGTATTTGTAACTAAACTTCTTTACATTTTCAGAACCTATTGAAACAATGCAAACCTGAGGAAAGGAAGAATCTCATATCTGGCTTCAGGATGTTGACAGAACCTAAGCAGATGGGAGAGAAGTTCAAGTTCATGGCCTTCTACCCAGCTGTTGTGAAGGAATTCCTCTTGAAGTTTCCTCCGGCTGGATTTATTCGAGACATTGATTAATTTTAGTTTTTACAGTGTAAATATGCCTCAATATGTACATATGTATCATTAAAATTATTTGTTTAGTCATCTTACTTTTATTATACCTAAAGCAGTCCACAAGGAAGCTTTTATACATGGAATCTAAGAGTCTCACTTCATATTATGTGTGGAATCATGATGGTTGCTGATGGCTGCAGTTATTGTCATTTATAAAATTTGAAAGTTCTGGAATTGATTTAAGCAATGATAAAATTCCAACCATAAATCTGCAGTTATTCATAGTGAGTGCCATATTATCTTCATTCTACTCATCATGTTACTTTCTTTTCCTTCTTTCTTATATTATCTTTTATTATGTTTTTTTTTTTTTTTTTTTTTTTTTCAATCTTGATGTTGGGAATGAAAGGCAAAAAATATATATAAAAGAAGAATAGACTAACTGCACTTCATAAAACTAGACCAAGCATTGTAACCCTTTTCCTTTCCCTTTTCTTTCTCCATCTTGATTACGCCCCATTATATCCAGATTTGAAATGAAAAGGAAGAAATAAAGAAGAGACGAAACCACCAGCCATGTCACATTTCAAAAAGCGCGCCAGACCACCGTTGCCATTCTCCTCCCTGAAACTTGAAAACATGAATATAAAAATGAAAGACATGTTTTCCCCTTTCTTCCCTTTCTTCACCTTAATTTTCAGGATTATATGTGTGCGATGAGAACGAAAAAGTAGAGGAAGGGAAAGAATAAGAGCAACCGGAAATAAACAGAGGAAGTGAGATAATGCAAAAGATCAAACTAAAAGGCATATCAACCCAACCTGTCCTATATAACACAAAATAACACCACAATTACAGTAAAGGAAAGAAGCGAAAGTGGAAGGACCCTAAAAAAAAGTGAGTATAAAGGACAGAGGTCACAAGAAGAGGAGGGAGAGAAGAGGGAGAAGTCAGTAAGAGTGGAGGCGGGGTGGAGGGTTCCTGTGGTATTGAACGTGTGTGGTACAAGCAGCTGATAGACCCATTACTGAAGGGTGAGCATATCAGTACTCTCCTCAAAGCTTCAATAGGAGGATTAGGTAGTGCTGAAGAGGTCCATATCAAAGACTAATGTAAATACTCCCTATATCAATTTCGTATTACTTGATTGATTCGGCGTGTAATCATTTTTTTTTTTTTTTCTTAGTGCAGATGATGTTTTTCGTATGTAGGGTTACGTGTATACAGTTTCCTCATGGACATTGGCTTAGGGTAGTGTTTTGCAGTGGTATATTTTGAAACACTATTTCTTAACCTCATTTCTTCCCGTGTGTGTGTGTGTGTGTGTTGGTGTGTTCCATGACAGGTCTCGGAAGGTTTGAAGGCATTTTGTTTTTATTGATCATTTTTCCCCAGTGGGTCTTCACAATGTATATCTGTCAGCGGGGAGTAATGGACAGGAAGGGGACATGTGGGTGACGTCATGTTCAAGTCACGAGTGGTGTTTTGCTCGAGGTCTGCTGCTGGTCGGAAATGGTTGAACCCCCTTGTCATTTTGTACAGTTTAGGAGATTTGCAGTCGTGACTTAAACACCTCTCTTCCTCTTCCTCTTCCTCCTCCTCCTCCTCCTCCTCCTCCTCTTCTCCTCCTCTATATACCTTCAACACACTTTGCCATATATAACACACACATACTCAAAGGTAAATCAGTTAAAGTATTATTAATTTGTAAAGCTAACTCTCTCTCTCTCTCTCTCTCTCTCTCTCTCTCTCTCTCTCTCTCTCTCTCTCTCTCTCTCTCTCTCTCTCTCTTTCAAACCCTTCACAAAAATTTAGTGATATATAGAAAAAAAAAATAGATATGGGGTTTGCGTAACTCATCTTAGTCTAGTGATTGATAGTTGTTGATTGCGCAGAATTTTATGTTTAGGTAAGATAAGGTTAGTTTAGGTGATGTGGTTTAAGAGCTGAAAACAGTAAATGGGGGCGTTCCTTATCTTAATATTCACCAATGCTTATTATATTGTTCAAAGAATGAAAGGATTAGCAATGAAGCTCATATCGATGAATCCGAATTCCTCTTTACTTAATCCTGTGGTGAAAATGCGAATGTTATTTCATTATTATCCAAAATTTAAATTAAGCGTGCTTGTGTTGCTTTAACATTCGTAAAATTTATAGCAGGTTAAGTGAAGTGAAATATCACCAAGTATATAATTAATGTTTTGCACTGAAAGAAAAATTATGTTACCTCGTAAGACACATTTTTATACTCACAATAATTTCATTGCAAGTTTATTTGTATTAGTAGTATTACGGTACGTAATCACAAGAACTGGGTGTTGCAACACCGAGTTATGTTTTTGTAACTTTCCCACACCTTGAATTTTGAAGCTGCAAAGTTGAAAGTCACAAATGTTTTCAATAAGTCACAATGAGCAAAGTTGCACCCACCAATTTTAAAAAAATTATTGTGGTTATTATAAGCAAGTTTTAAAGCCCAAAGTAGCTAATAAATGTCAAATTTGAGTTCGTAACAGCTAAGTTTAGTTATGATTCTTCAATATCATTTTACAATAAATTACGTTCTTCACTTTATGTAAGACTAACATTACGTAAAACTAAGTTTGTCACTGAATTTTATTATAGATGTGATTTAAACATTATATATTTAATTAAATTTGTAATAGAGTTACTTCAATGCTTTGATTTCTGTTTAGTGCATCTTTTCTTCATTGCTAGTCACTTACATAACTTTACTTATACAGTTATTACCTTCAGTCTCTAAACTGGATAGAAATTGCAGAATTTTCTTCTTTTCATATCCTTTCTTGTACATGTTTATAGATTTCATGCTCTACTTGTGTTGGTGTTCGGTGTTTCGTATTGCAATAGAAGGGTTGAGAGCCCTTTGCCACATTATGAATCTAATGATTGTAGCCACCATGATCATAGTGTGGTGGTCTGTCTGTAGAAGAGGTTGCTGCTTTAAAATTAGCTGGTGAAGATTTTTACTTACCTTAATTTGTACATTATTGGATCATTCAGTCATGCTGTTTAAGAATTTAATGTTTTCTTGCTTATGAGTGGTAGTATGTAACTGACAGCTGAAGTAGGTGGACCAACTGGGTTTTTTTATTTACTGTTACCTTACATACATATGTCTACTTGTGATTAAAGCTGAAATCTTCACTAAGACTCTTCTTGCAATTCTGACCATAACTACACATCCAGATTGTTTTAGTTTCTCTTAGGGAAATCCAATAAAGTCTATCACCTTAAAAGTTTCATGTCATCCTAAAGAAATTATAAATTTTTTGGGGGGATGGTTCGTCAGATCTGGAAATAACTAACCTTATTTCTTTGGTGTCCAGTCCATGCAACCAGAATTAGGTTCTGTTACGAGTATGTCAGCAACATTGAAGCCATAAAAAAGTAGCAAGAGCATGTATGTCCATTCACAGTGAAATGGTGTAAGGCACTGAGTGGTAACTTGTCCCTGGTCAGTGCAGTTGGTGTGAATGAAGGTGATTAAAGATTAACTACACACACACACACATGCACGCACGCACGCACATGGATAGGGTTCCTAACCCTTCTGTTCCCCCTTGGAAGGCAAGGTCACACCTCCTCAGGTTGCATCTTATATATTTTTACTGCATGGTGCACAAGAGATATAGTGTGAAAGAATGCATTCATTTATGTTCCTACCCAACCCAAGATTTAAATATAAATCTGTAGATGGCAAGCTGAGTAGGTCAACCATCACAACATCATCACTATCACTGGAATATTTGGCCAAGTTTCCATTACAATTCTAAACAGTTTCCATGAGATCTGGCTTAGCTCCTGACAGTTTCATGAAGTAATTTGATATAATCTGATATATCGATAATAGTCCTTTAATATTCATTGGGTTAAGTTAGAGTTTTAGTGTTCATGGTTCTCAGCTTGTGTTTCATTTGATTCTGTGTATTCTCAGTGTAATTTAAAATTTGCATAATTGTCTTGCTTTGTAGTCACCTCAGATTTGCAGTGTGAGGGCCTTTTCATTACAGCTGTGTCTTTTGACATAGGAGATTTCCAAGTGTGTTATATGAGTAGTCATGGTTTGTAGTTAGCATCATATCCCTGTCCTTAATCTTCCTTTATCCATTTCAGACTGACAATACTTCTGAGATGTTGAATTGAGTATGGCATCACTCTAAGAGTAAGTACATACATAATTTTTTATTGCTGTTCTCAGAATTTCTTTTAAACATAAATCTTATCAGTATTTATGTAGTGGTAAGGCTCAGGAAAGGAACACACTTCAAAGAACCACTCGTACATCTTTTGAGGCTCTAAAGGTTATCACTTCAGCTGCAAACCTTGATAAATTAGATAACTTGAAATGATTGATTTATCTATCTATCTTTTTAGGTGATGAGTGTATTTCTGTTTGTTCATTCACTATTCCTTGTACCTTATGATTCCCCCCTTCTCTCTCTCTCTCTCTCTCTCTCTCTCTCTCTCTCTCTCTCTCTCTCTCTCTCTCTCTACATGTGTTATGTTTATCCATTTCTTTTGTTCATGTCAGACTGGTGTCTCTTATAATACTGTACAGTAATAGCAATACTCAAACAATAACTTTTATGTGCTTTATTCTCCTTTTAGTTTAAAGAAACCTGATTTTTATACATTTATTCATAACCAGCAACTTTATATTCTTGGTTCATAAAGTACACAACATATATAGATATTAGTTTTTAGCCCTCATTTTTAAGAACTTCATCTTTTCAGAAACATATGGCTTCATTCTGTAATAAAACTGCTCATTAGCAACAGTCTTCTCTCCCTCCCAAGTCGCATTAGCCTTGTCCTCCCCTCACTTACATGTCTCTGGTGGTCTTCAGGAGTGTATAAATTTCAGATTCTCTCTTCTCTTGACTGTTAGAATGACATCATCTGCATACATTTGAAATCATTGAGTGTCTCTCCTTTATCAGTTCCTTCCACGCATTCCAGTATTTGCATATTCTGCCTAATTTATAACCTTCAACAGATATTGCAGTTGATTACCCCCCACATGACCACACATTTGGTCTACTTGCACTTTAATTTTAATCAGGCCTTTAAGTTTTGTTCCTGTTATTCCATCCACCACCACTATACACCATTTCAAGTAGTCACAGCCATATTCAACAGCAAGGGAAGTACGTATTATCAACACCATAAGTAGGTGTTTATCATTATCATTACTGTTATGATATGTGGAGATTGTTGCAATTCAGTTAGCCAAACAGGATAGTGGCAGGTATTGGGGATTGAGCATGAAATGTAATCATAACTGTAATTGCTTACATTAAAAACGCATTTTATAAAGATTTGTAGCAAGATAGGTAGATGGCTGTTCTTTGATACATGACATTCAGTAACCTACACAATTTCAGAGTAAATCCTATAATAAAGAATGGGCATGTGGCTTTAGAATTTAGAATATCACCCATATCTATCTAAAGTCTGTAGCCATAGCATTCACATGACTGTAGTGCCTCGGTTAATTGGGCCGTATAGCTGACATAAAGCAGGTGTCCGTTGCCTGGAGTAAGGGGAATGATTTCATCAAGTAAAGTTGTATTTGTTTGTACACTGTTGGTGCTTATAAGGCTAGAAAGATTTTCCTCTTTGTTGAAAGTTTCTATATTGACCACTACTGTATTATTGTCCACCATTATATTTTACTAGTTTTATTGCATTTTTCTTAAATTCCAGTATCAATGTCACGTTATTTTTGACAAGTGGTAGCTACATGGTTATTTCCCCACGCCCTGGATACTTCCCGTGATCCTGAGTTCATTTTTAAGGAGGCATCTTTATTTAGCAGATACATGGAATCAGATTGAGAAAATAGTATCACACGAAATGTTTGGAATCAGTTTAATTAGGGTTCGGGTCAGGTAGTGCGAAGAACATCCGGACGCTGACGGGCGTGACGAAGGCTCAGGAGAGGCAGATGTGGCACCACCGCATGACTCACCTTGCGCCCCCCTGCCAGGTGCACGAGGCAATAAGGCCGCTACCTCTATTCCCATAAATTCCACACATGTCACAGTATACAGTATTTTCCTTATCCTAAAACACCGTATGGACAGGAATCCGCTGTGGTGTGTTGGCGCAGTAATACCGGAGGAGAAATCCGATCTGTGACAGCTGATGCAGGGCGCGAGTTGCCAATGCAGCCCATTCGATAATAACTGGTTGCGAATCAATGGGATTTTCACCGTTGTTTTCCCTCATATCTTGGAAACTGTGCCTTCAGACTACGAATATCTCCCCATACATGTGCGTGACGTCCTTTGATCGCCTGCAGGGACGCGGGGAGAGTGTTTAAACAGTATTGAGTCTCCCCATGCAGAGGATAGTCGGACATTGAGGTGGTCTCAGTGTTGTGTCGGGGGCGTGACGTGGTGTGTCTCTCCTTCCTTCCGAGGGCTTGTTCTTTCTGCTGGCCCCTTCACGCAATGCTTTGACCGCGACTAGACTCCCCAGGAAGGCCCTACGGTGTGAATGACTCTTACCTAGCAGTGAAATAAGAGGAGGGAGTCCCCGTGTGGAGAGGGGCTGGAAGGTGCTCGTCACTCCCTCCCTTCACGGCCCTTAGTCCTTCCTCTCCGCTCTACTGCACACATCCAGCATATTACTTACTTTGGGATACAGGCACTGCTTCATTTATTGCCTTATCCTCAGTCTTCTACCAAGGTTGTGCCCCAGGAAGTCACTCGTTGTACCCTCACCACCCCCACTCCTGATCACCTGCTGTAGGTACGTGGGTCTGGCTTGGCTGTCATGAGGCTCCTTGTATTGTTGTGTTACTGGCCACTAGTTGGCTTTCCCTACAATATTCCTCCAATCTGTGGGCCCTGGTGCGTGCTTTATATGGGAAGGTGCTGTGGTGGGATGGTGGATTATAGATCGCATTTCTGTGTTGTCAGTTCTTAGAAAGTTGTGTGGGTTGTCATGCTGCATTATGCATCTCCCCCCTTTTTTTAGCTGCTTCTTTGTTGCTGAATAATTCCACGATAAGCCAACCATACTTATTTAGTGTTTTTAGTGTTGAAAATAGAAAGAAGTATGGTAGTTTTCGCACAAAACAGATAGTAATGGGAGAGCAGGGCAGCTGCCAAAACTACCTACACTCTGTGATCCTCATGTTGTACCTTTGACAGATACTTAATTCTGCCTGTTAATTTGAGAATTTGAGTGAGATGCTGGTAAGATACAAAAATGTAGTCTTTAGATTTGTAAAAATATATTATATATCCCCCTCTAATGGTTTGAGAACATATGGAGCCAATAGATCCATAGAAGGTAGCATCTACTTGCTCTATGCCTGCTCTTATTGACATCCATCAATCATTTTATACACTTTTCATATATTTTCTTAGGTCATGCCTGTGAAAATAATGTCATCTTGGGAAATGATCCTCTGAGAATTGAAAAATTCCTAACCTAACCACAATCAAATTCTGGGTTTACAAAGGCAGCCTGAGAACAATTTCTATTCATTACTTTCTTGTATTAATTTTTCAACGTCATGAAACTGCTACAAGCTGCTCCTCTGTCTCTACTTTTGCTAAAAAGCGCAACTAAAGTGCTGCCCGAAAAAAAGGGCTATTCATTGTTTTTATATAAAATTTAAAGGAAAGATATTGTTTATCAGTATATAAAATCTTAAGTTAGCAATTTCATCGTAAGATATGTAAAAAAAATAACACTGGTAGTGGTTTTGTATTCTCTGAGTAGCATGATCTGTGTTGCACAATCTTTCACCTCCACCTTATAACACTTATTTTACGAAGATGCTTTACGGAGACTGAAGTTGGAGATGTATTGTGAAGAGCTGTTAAAAAGTGAACAAACAATTATTTGGCAGGTGCACAGTCCTTAATTTTTAGTCCTTCCAGGATGAGATGGAGGTCCAGAAGTGGGACAGTTGTAGACGGAGACTCATGTTAGTACTACAAGGCAGCACTTGCATGCTCAAACATCTTGATAATTAACCTGTGGGCTGTGACATCCTAATTTCTGGAATGCCCTATGATGTGCAATTTTTTACTGCTCAAAAGACATTTTCTCTCATGATCTGAAAGATTTAGAAAGAACATATTCATATATTGATGTAAACCAAATATGAGCTCAATATTTCCCTTTGTTTAGCTGTGGTGATGATTTCAAGTTTGGGGCTTTATTTTTTTACCCCAAAAAAACATTTTTTCTCTTATGTTTTGAAAGAACATGGAGAATATGAATGTAAACCAAATATGAGCTCAATATTTATCTTCATTTTGATGCGATGATTTCAAGTTGGCATGGACATTGCGTGTTTCTGCCCTCATGTCCGATAAATTCTGTCTACCCTTCATGGTGACAAAGAACAAATTAAAAGGGGGTGACTGGGCAACCAATAAACTGCTAAATATCATAAAAAAATGGGCACCAGAGATATTGCACCTAATTCAAAATAACTAATGCCCTCTGGAAGGTATGTTACAGCTAACGGGTTGACCATACATCAGTCTCCCTAGACATCTAATCCTTCAGGAAGTAAACACCTTATGCAAGGAAGCCACAGAATGCCCAACTGGTAATCTCTCTAAAATTTCTCTTGGACAGAGCAAACTTGGTATTGTTCAGCACTTTGAAATTCAAATCCTCCACCTATCAACTCACCACAAACTTTCAGATGATAATCCCTATTCATCAGTTGTACTCTTCATGTGTCATCTGACCTTTTTATTTGCCAGTCTTTTTAGGAACTGATACCACTTGAAGTGGTCCTTTTATTTTTTCCTCACCAGAATTATGTTGCCTTTTGCTAGTGACTGTTACATAGCAAAAGAAAATTTTACTGTAGTGTGACTTAGGTAATGCTACTAAAGTTGAGTATAGTCATAGATGATGTATGAGAGTCACATTTGTATCATTTACACAGAGTGAATACATACCTGATTCACACCATGACAAAACTAACAAGTGGTTCATTAGGAATGCATTTGAGCATGTGTGTGTTGCCCTGTGATGGCCAGCATGGGTGTCTTCCTAAAAAGGTATCACTACTGAACCTGTGCCTTGTCCTGGGTAGACTGGAGGCTATAAATTGTGATTGTTTACCTGTGCTTGCTGGGAAGGTGGTATATAGAGCACACACTTTGACAACAGACAGTGTTTACCAAGTAGCTGCTGCTTCATTGGTATTCGTGCGTGTCACATAGAAATCTAGCCTAGATCTTTCATCAGAGTTGAATGTCATTGTTCACATAAAAAAAGTGCCTCTTATTTAGTATAAGGTTCATGGCTGAATTTTTATGGAACTATCTTCATTACAATTACTAATCTTTTTACAGTGCTGTTTTCTCCTACCTATTTGTTTGATTTTGTTGTATTGCTCCAAACCTGAGTATCCTGACTTGTGTCAAGTATTTTTTTATTGGATATCTTTTTCAACTTCAATTGTGGTAGAAGAGTGTTAATCCAGGTAAATGAAAGACATCCTGTAATAGACTTGCCAATTATCAACCTCTTATTCGTGAGGGTTGAAAAGGGCGGTTGTAATAAATGCAAATTAACAACGCAGTCAGTTTGGTGTGCTTTTATCTAAATTGATCAGGATGGGAGCAGGAAAAGTCTTGATAGAAATCATTAATGTGAGGAAGTGCTGTTGTTGCCAGACCAAGAGAAATGCAATTGTTCGTGGAGGGAGTAGCAGAGAGTGGACATGGAAATGAATGTAGTGTGTGGAGGGCTCAAAGCTTTATACCGGAGATCCCCTCACTAGACTGTGCACACCAAGAGAAAGAAGTCTTGTGTTCATATTTTAATCTTTAACCCCTTCAGTGCTGGGACACATTTACCACAATTTTTGGGTGTGATTAGGCCATTTTATTGACATCTAGAAGGATTTATGCCCAGTGATTAATGGCCAGAGTCTGTATTATTCTAATTTCCACATGAGTTTCTGAAGCTGGATAAAATTGACAAATAAAAAGTAGAATAAATATGAAAATGCATCACAGTACTGAAGGGGTTAAGAATTTCAATGTAGTTTTTCTTTAGTGTACCCTGATGGCCATATATTCAAGGCATGAAGAGCAAGTGTTATCTATTTAAGTTTCTTCGATCGACAGTGAGGTCCTGAGTCATAACTAGTACAATTAACTGTTAGTATGAGGATGACGCATCACACCTGCGAGGGATTTCCACACTGATTAGATGAGAAACACCTGAGAGTATTAAACTGTTTGTTGTCTTCCTTATAATACAATACCTGCCGTTATTAGTGTACGTAGGATTTTTTTTATGATATTTCAGAGAGAGAGAAAAAAAGAGAACGTGTAAACGATTATGATTACACGTTTTAACATGTTTGCCTTCTCGACTATTTCACTTAAAAATATCATCGTTTTCTTTTCCTTTTTTACGATGCTTTCATGATTCTAGTGAGTTTATTTTTTGAGTAATAAACAAGAGAAATAATTAATGAAACATGACTATGATGGAAATAGTTCTGAACACTTTTCCATCACAGTTTGTTTGGCCGGAATTAGAACTTTTGCTACCATGACTGTTGTTCCTCGTTAATTACACGTTCTGTTCATAGATGGTTCTGTTGTCAAAAGTGGTGGTACAGGAAAGTTACGTCACTGCATTCTCTCTCTCTCTCTCTCTCTCTCTCTCTCTCTCTCTCTCTCTCTCTCTCTCTCTCTCTCTCTCTCTCGTTTGGATGCATTTTGAAGGATTGGGTGATGGTGGTGATGGCAGTGCATGAATAGCGATTTCATTAGAGATTGTTCGAAGAGGTCTGCTTTATGGTGGATGACGCAAGGCCCCCCCCCACTTCTCTCTCTCTCTCTCTCTCTCTCTCTCTCTCTCTCTCTCTCTCTCTCTCTCTCTCTCTCTCTCTCTCTCTCTCTCTCTCTCTCTCATCCAAATGCACGTTTAATATTGCATTTTTACCATTAAGCTGATATTGCGCCGTATTTTTTCATATAGTTCAAAAATTATATATACATTCCCGTGTTTTTTTGTTTATGTAATAGTACCGAGGAGTAGAAAAAAAATGGTATATTAATTACACTCCTTAACTTTATATATATTCACGTGGTTTTGTTTGCATGAAATAGTACCAAGGGAGTAGAAAAAATGGGGATATCCATTACACTACTTAGCTGTGTCGAAAGGGAAACCATTTATAGACTCTAAACACAGCTGGTCTTGTGTGTCTGGCCTTGTGTGTGTATGTGTGTGTGTGGAGCGGATCACGGGGTATCGGGGAGAAGAAGAGAACGGCAGCATTCACCCACGTAATGTTAACACAGACAGTGCCATCGATCCACGTGGCGGCTCACCCGAGGTCTGCTGGGAACTGGGAGGAACGGTCCAGAAAGTTCGCATCAGTGTATGTATCTGGAGACGGGAATAAGATGGTGGTGATGGTGATGGTGGTGGTGATGAGGCTGTGTGCTCTACTGACTAGCGGTTGATGATGTGGTGTATGGCAGTGTATTATTCTTCAGGGGTTATTTTCTACTGCTTCTTTGGTTTGTGTGGTT
>CM035188.1:516531-537135 GCA_020233015.1 Callinectes sapidus | reverse complement strand
TAAATCATCCTTCTTCTCACTACTCTCACCTTTATTGTCTATCGATCGGAGCCTTTTTATCAAACTCTGTCCATTGATGCGTCTGCTCGCAGACGACCAGAGTGCCAGATAGCAGAGGTTTTTCCCCCAGAATGGTGGTTCATTTCTTTACAAGATGTAGTACACACACACACACACACACACACACACACACACACACACACACACACACACACACACACACACACACACACACACACACAACTTTATCGCTCTATTATTCATGTACAAAAAAAAGTTTTGAATAAATTGTCCTCGAGTGCTGTATATTTTATTGGTTGATAGAGAGAGAGAGAGAGAGAGAGAGAGAGAGAGAGAGAGAGAGAGAGAGAGAGAGAGAGAGAGAGAGAGAGAGAGAGAGAGAGAGAGAGAGAGAGAGAGTGTGTGTGTGTGTGTTTGTGTGTGTGGATTCGTAATTACAGGTTCCATTCAGTCACAAGTTTTAGAGGTGGTTTGGTCTCTAATCACTGCCTGCCGCGCCACCATCACCCTGCACAATGAGGCAATGAAAAGGTGTGGCTCGGCGGCAGTAAACAACCCTCTAACAAACTCCCCAGCTCTTAACTTGCAAATTTAAGATGGATGAATGTTCTTTTCCCATGCATGCTATGAAATTTACAGCATTGATGGTGAACTTGACTCGTAAGGTTAGATAGAGCATTTAGAGTCCTGGGGTGCTGCTCTGTGTTTGATGATCCTGGGTGAGGTAATGATCGTGATAATAAGTCTACTCAAGGGGGCGAATGTAACATTTAAAGGAACATCAGTGATATTTAACATTAATGATTTTAAACTTCACAAACAGTTGAAGTCAAAATATCCCTTCCTTTATCGCACCTCCGCCATCCCTCCTTTCCACTCTCTCTCTCTCTCTCTCTCTCTCTCTCTCTCTCTCTCTCTCTCTCTCTCTCTCTCTCTCTCTCTCTCTCTCTCTCTCTCTCTCTCTCTCTCTCTCTCTCTCGATAGCATGATGATTGTTCAGCTGGTTGCCTTGATGAGTAGATAATAATAATGATTAAAATATTTAAGTAAGAAGATGCAAACAAATAACAGAAGGCAGTAAACTAGTTGTCCGTGATCGGTGTGTGTGTGTGTGTGTGTGTGTGTGTGTGTGTGGCGGTGACTCCATTGAACCTGCCAGCCGCGGCTTCCATTAGTGGTTCATTCGCATTCATAGGCCACCTCACCTCAGTGTTGTAGCGTGACCATTAGTATCGTCTTCGTGTACTGGTGGTTAACATCAGTAAGGCCGCATTAACAGTATTAGCGGTGTTATAGTGAGATGTGGTTAACATATTACTATTGATAGATTCAACATTCCTAAGTAGTAAAGTCAGTTTGAATCTGTTATAGATTTGGGTTGCGAAGCATTTGAGAAACTTCGTCCATATTTTTCTTGGGAAACTTTGTATGAATACTTGCTTTCACCTTCGTCAGACTTGAATGAAGTAAGAAATGTATTTATTTTCCTTTCCCAACAAGTCTGTGTGTAAGTATGCAGTGAGGAGGAGGAGGAGGTGGTGGTGGTGGTGGTGGTTTTCTCGTATCCGGGCCGCCAGAAGGCGAACAAACAAACAAACAGACAAACAAATAAACAAACAACTTTCCCACGGCGTTTTGAGACGCAGTGAGGAATCTTATTCTTATCTTTTAACTTACTTAGCTTTTGAGAAATTTTGTCTTAAATAAGATCCCACTTGTTAACGTCCATTATGCAAGCAATTTCTCAGAAATGACATACCTTAATCTTTTTACTGCAACACACAAGGTTGCTGAGAAAAAAAAATACGTAGTTATGAGCTTCTTTTTTTACGGGTGACTTCTCTAGCGTCATAAATCCTTCATTACAACATGCAAAGCTGTAAACTGTGAGCCTCAGTACCACCATTTTATGACATTTATAAGAAAACTAGTCTGGTCTGCAACGTTCCTATAACATACCAAAGTCACAAAGTATTCATTTATGGATCTAGGACAGCTGCATGTTATAGTATTCATGTATTCCTTGTTGGTATGCGCGTTCTCACCTACCAACCATTTATAATACTCGCTACAGGGGAAAAAAACTAGTTTTCAAATTTTCCCTTAAATATAAGTATTCATTGATGGATTTACAACAGTAGCGTAATATAGTATTCATGTATTTCATGTCGGTATGGAGTTTCCCACAATGATACTCGCAAAAAGAAATTAATGTAGTTTGCAACCACTTCTAAAACATTCATTGGTGGATTTAGAACTGCGGTGTTCCTCGTTGGTATGCAAGAGATGAACCAGTATTGAGCCATTTGGGGCAGGTATGCAGAATGAAATCCTCCGCACCAAATGTCAAGAAAACATGGAGGCGGCGCTTGTCATCACAGTGATGGTAGAGAGGGCTGAATGAAATCGCATTGCTCTGTGACGTTACACTGGACCGTCGTCGCCAGGAGTAAAAATATTATATGAGAAACCCAATATGATGCTTTCAAATGTTTATCAACAGCTCGTATTTCGTGCGTCTCTATTGTTAGTATTTTCTAATTACTGTCGTTGCTAAATGTATTGGGAATATAAGGAACAAAGCAAAAAACACATGTAACACCTTGAACTGTCCTGATTCAAGTACACAATTTTCACAGTGAAAGCATTGCATGGGAACATCAATGAATAAGGTCACTGCCACATAATTTTATATTTTCATTCCTATGTAAAATTTTCCTCGAGTAAACTCCATCAATATTGGCTTCCCATGAAAACTCAACACAAAATATTTCCAAATACAATTTGTGGTTGGTGGAAAGAGATAGCTATTCTTCATGCAGTGTAGGCCAGACAGCTTCTTGTAGCTTTTCATCAAATCATTTGTTATAATGCTTTATGAATCTAAGGTATCACAGTTTATCTCGAGAGACCATATGTGTAGATTAATCGTGTAGATGGAATGTCCATATAGAATATATATATATATATATATATATATATATATATAGATAAATATATATATATATATATATATATATATATATATATATATATATATATATATATATATATATATATATATATATATATATATATATATGTATATATATACCAAGTAAGTACCAATCATTAACATTTTTCTATTTTTTAATCATCACACATTTTTGTTATCAGATCTCTCTCTCTCTCTCTCTCTCTCTCTCTCTCTCTCTCTCTCTCTCACACACACACACACACACACACACACACACACACACACACACACACACACACACACAAGCACACACTCACTTTTCAGCACTGTTATTTTTTTTATTCCGGTATTCAGTTATTGTTGTTTTCTTAGCGCGATCACTTTTTCTATCGGCCGCATGTTTCTCTGGCGTCAGCACCTTTACGCCCAGTGCTGATGGTGCCCGGCGGTCAGCTCAGCGGCGCGGAATGGGTTGCCTCCAGGTTTTCCAATACGGCGGCGGTTTAGTGTGTGTGTGTGCGTGTGTGTGTGTGTGTGTGTGTGTGTGTGTGTGTGTGTGTGCAAGCTCACCATGGCTTCAGGCGACAGCTCCACACTTTTCCTTTTCTTGACATCTCATCATCATGTGCTGTAGTATAATTGGTTTCTTCTTCGCCACATACACACACACACACACACACACACACACACACACACACACACACACACACGCACACGCATACTGGAGGAGACGAACGATATGACATGCATTATAAGCTTCACAATTCAGTTCCCCCCTCCCCCCAATGTATGAGGACGGTGGAGAATTATTTGCAGGAGTGAAGGTTGTTCTTGGTCTTCCTCCGGCTGACAGTCTCCTCTTCTTCTTAGTGTGTGGGAAGTTTCTAAAGGATGCTGAGTAGCAGGGTTACATGTGACGTGCTCAAGGGCTCAAGGACACACACACACACACACACACACACACACACACACACACACACACACACACACACACACACACACACACACATGTAAGTCAGTCAGTCACCACAGCGACTTAGCTGACTTTGAAAGCACGCATCCTCAATTAGCGTTAAATTACCTCCTCGCAGTGTATAATTTGATACTCCTTGGGGATGATGCCTTTTAAAGATGTGATTATATAGGAACGCCTCGTGTCACTAAGCCGCCTTGGGCTGGCGCAGGGGGGATAATTTCACCGGTTCTGCTCTGCCGAGACCTAATTAAGAACCCTTCTCTGCTCTAATAAGGGGAAGATCAGAGTCAGAGGGCAACAGTCAGCCTCCTCGTGTGATATACTGTAGCTTCTGTGTGAGGTGTTACAGTCGCTGGTGTTGTGACTGCTGTGGAGTTTTGAATTGTTTGCACTTACACTGTAGCTTCTCTGTGAGGTGTTACGGCCGCTGGTGTTGTGGCTGCCGTGGTGTTTTGAATTGTTTGTTCTTTCTTAATGTGTTTTTTATCCATTTATATATTTTTATTTATTTCCTTTCTTTTTGGGGGCTTGCACACTGTTGTTACGCCTGCAGTAGTGTTTTTTAATTGCCTGTTTTTTGTGGTGTTTATTTTTTTATCCATTTATTTTTATTTTATCTCTTTTTAGCCAACCTGCACACCACAACTGTTCCATTCTGACGCTCGTCCTCCTTCCGTGGGAGGTACATACGTATCGTATGACCTTGGGCTCTACTAGTGAGGTTATGGAGTGGTGTGTGTCTGAGCTATAAAGGAGACAGACCCTCACTCTACCTGTCCTGCGGCGCTAGCGGGTCCTGCCTCTTCTCTCTTTTTTGTGTGTTATTGATTAGTCTTTTTATTTTCCTCGGTCTTTTTTCACTTGGTCGTGGTTAGTAGTTGTGTGGTTTCTCGGCTTGATAGTTTTCTGCCCTGATCTTTTGATCTTTTATTGTTGAGTCTTGGCCCATAGGTTTATATTTTGTTTGTTTTAATCGGTTTTTAACTAGGTTTGTTGTATGGCTGCTTCTCAGTTCATCTTTATGATTTCTCTGCCTCTAATTTCCAATGAAAAATAAAATCTTGAATAATCGATTTTTCATCTTTTATTAATCAATTTATTTATTTATAGTTTCCTCTGTGAGGCTCAAAAGCCACGTGCAATATAGCACTAAATTACCTCCTGGGCTGGTTTACCTAAGAATGTCACGCAGTTCACATATAAGCAGTGTAGCAACAAAACCGTTATTTTACAATCAATACATCAAGTAAAGTAAGTACAAAATCAACATTAAAAGTTAATATTGTGAAGTCTTTCACGGGAGTGTCAGCCACAGTGAGTGAGCACCGCCGCCGTGTTGTTGGTGTTGTAGCAGGTGTTCCGTGCGACTGCAACTCCGTCACGCGTCACGACTCCCAGAATAGGAACCTGCCGCGGCTGCCTGTCACTGCCATGGAAAATCGAACTTTATTATTTGACGTAACTTTTCGTGTTCGTTTTTTAACTTCACTCAGCCAGGTGTTTTTTTCTTTTTTCTTTTTTATTCTGTTCGTCATATGTCAATGAAAACAGATTTCATTTGATGTATTTTTATGGCTTCGGCGCAGGACGTGAGCATCCCTGGCTGGTCAGCATCACTATACTGTGCACATTTCCCGGCAACAGTTACAAGCGCTCCGCCAGCCCTCGAGAATAATTAACCCGAGACTGAAGCAGCAGACTCAGGTGTAAGTGGAACAAGGCGTCCTGCAGCGCTGTGCGAGTGAAACTGCAATACTATTATGTTTGCAATTCGGCCTCTGGATGTAGCTATTAGGGTTCGCACAGAGGTAGAGACTTTAGCTTGGTCGTGAAAATCCTTGAGAGACACCATTATGTGAGCATGTAAAGGCGAACATTTTGTCCCCATCTTTAACATGCCGAGGAAAGTGAAGCTGTCATGGTAAAGATGAAAATTACTTTAAATTTATGTGAGCATATGACCTGACCTTTACTGGAGACGGAATAAATATTTCTTCAAGTGTGGAAATATCACTTGGCAGACATTCAAGTAAAAACTGACCAAAAGCCATCCCATTCCTGTAAATAGTTTGTCTACATTTCTTTTTTTGTTTTAGGCAGGAATGAAAATCGGGAAGTGCGTAGTGGAGAAGTAATGTAGCGAGTTGTACAGATGTCCTTGGCCGGGAGGGGAGGTGGAAGGAGGAGGGTGAAGGACACTACACTGAGCCATTGCTCAGTGAATGCAGTCCGTAATTTTAATTTCTTTTAATACTGCAATGAAAATTAATATGTCTCTGTAAATCCTAAACCCCTTGCCGTAAGTGACCATGTTTCACTGAAAGAACATGTTTATCTAGTTTCCAGCAAGGAATTCGCAGGTATAGTGTTTCCATCCGTTTATGTCTATGTAGCCCTGGCTGCTGCCATCCGCCACCATCCCTTCAATACTCCACACCCATGCAGTTCTCCCCGTGGAAAATGTGAAAAGTGCATCATAAAGTTATCCTCACATTTTTCTCAACAATTATTAATTAATACCTTGAATATATACACTATAGCAAACACGGAACATGTGAGTGATGAAATATGAACCTGTCCCATGTTTCTTTCGTTCTTTTCGAGCCGTCTTAGCCGTTTCAACCCTCTTTTCTATCTTGCCCCTGATCCGGCGGTAAACACGAGCTGAAGAAGTGCAATTCTGAAGATATTTTGTGATAATATAAATCGTTTCATATTTGTCATCTTTATCTTCTTTTTTTACTTATTGACATTTGCACATTGAGTGAAGCATACCCCTTTGCTAGTTCTTAGATGAGTGTTATATTTCCTCCCCACAAACCAGTCCTTCTCGAGTCTCCCTCTGCTACCACTCACGCGACACCATCCAGTGTGGCCTCGCACTCATCCTCCACGGCAATACTGGCTCAAGTTTGCCAGAAAGTTTAGTCGTGGAAACCGATATTCCACTGGTCTGCCTTGGCGGCTTTCCTCTAAGTCTCCTGGGACATTCAGGAAGATCAGACCATCATCACCTCTTGCAGATAACACCACAATGCACACAACAGTTCGAAAGTCTCCAGAGAACTTTGCTTTCACAATTATGTCTCACGAATGTGAGACAGGCGACGCGTCGCCCTTCCACCCACTGTCTGGCTGCCGCACTTAGTCCTGACATCCACGAAATGCAAACTGCAGCAGTGGCAGGACAGGAACTCTCGCTTGTGTTATTAGCAAGCAGTTCTGGTTGGTAGAGGGAGGCGGGGCAGCGCAACTTAATGCTTGTTGATGGTGAGCGTTGAGCCGGCACCAATGTAAACAAAGCGACGGGCGAAAGAGGAGGACCAGGTGGAGGGAAGCGAGGGAGAAGTGAAGAAAGAAAGGCGAGGGGAAGGGAAGGTGGTTTATAAAAGTAAACAAGGCTGATGAGGGGAAGGGACGCCGCCACTGCCCCAGACGCCTCCTTACCCTCGTCGTCTCAGTTCACGATAGCTATTGATCTTTACTCCAGCTGATTAGGGATTCTTTCCGAGTACGGGGGGCCTGGAAGAATCGCCTCCCTCCTCCCGCTCCCCTCCTCTCGCCCTCTGCCTTGGATTGGCTGAAGGAACCCAGCGTCAGAGGCCAAACGCCTCTGGGTTTTGGTGCATTCGCTGGATGAATAATGCACGTGATGAGTCCAAGCTAAAACTCATTCCTAAAAATGGTTGAAATTTTTAACAGTCAAGTTAAAAAAGAGTTTTGAAATCGCTACAGGCTTTCAGTCGTGTGTGTATGAGAGAGAGAGAGAGAGAGAGAGAGAGAGAGAGAGAGAGAGAGAGAGAGAGAGAGAGAGAGAGAGAGAGAGAGAGAGAGAATGCATTCTAACCATTGAACGAGGTAGGTTGGTGGTGTACATGAGAGACAACTCTATTCGAAACAGAGTTCTTCTTCTTGATCCTTATTACCATTTACTACTGATCCACTGATTAAATGAATGCATAACTAAATATCTGACTGAATGACTAAGGAAATAATCAACAGCATCATTGATTGACTTGTTGACTCACTATATGCATGGATAAATCGTACGTACGAAAATTTGAAGGTCTTTTATCATGTGAGTGAATAAGGTAGCGAACCACCGAGTCAGTAGCTTGGCGCAGCTCCGTAGACCCACCGACGCACTGATGGAATGAACCTTTTATTTTAACAGAATTAATACTAAGCTGACTGAGTTGACGACTGGTTCGTTGAGCGACAAAATTAGTCGGCTTTTTTTACTTATAAACTCATCATGAACACACACACACACACACACCCACACACACACGCACACTAGATATTGTGAAGTTAGCAAGAAAAGGACGAGTACAGGACTGCAAGACTGATAAGGGAGATGGGCAGGTAAAATGCGTCGAGATAGCAGGAGATGGAGGACAGGCTGAAAAAGTGGTAATTGTGTAGTGACCGTGAGGGATACTGACATATCAGCCATTGGGAATATAAATATTACACAGATACCCTGGTTGCGTGTGTGTGTGTGTGTGTGTGTGTGTGTGTGTGTGTGTGTGTAGTAATAATAATAATAATAATAATAATAATAATAATAATAATAATAATAATAATAATAATAATAATAAAAATAATGATAATAATAGAAATAATAAATAATAGTAATAGCAATAATGATAATAATACTGCTACTGCTACTACTGCTACCACTACTACTGCTGCTGCTATTACTGGTGCTACTACTACTACTACTACTACTACTACTACTACTACTACTACTACTACTACTACTACTACTACTACTACTACTACTACTACTACCATTTCTACTGCTGCTGCTGCTTGAATGGGTCAGTGTCTCAGTGCTTAGAAACGGAGTGGGGCAAAACACTGCCAGAAACAACAACAACAACAACAACGATAACAGCAACAACAAAAATGTAGTAGTGTATCTTCAACTAACAAAGCGAATGATTGATTAGTTATTAAAAGATTAATAATATTTCTGCTTGAAAATGAAGCTCGCATCGCCATGGTATACAAAAGAGGAGTAAATAAATGTTCCTGTTAACTGAAATGGCAACTGAATTGATCTTGAAACCGTTCTCGCTGCCAATTTCTTCTTCCTCTTCCTCTTGCTCATCTGCCTCCTGTTTAGTTATGGTTAAATTCTTGACAGCATTCCAAAGGTACACACAAATACACACACACACACACACACACACACACACACACACACACACACACACACACACAAGACACATCGTCCGTTTTTTATATTGATGTTGGTTTGACGTAGGTTTTTAATTTTCGTTTCTTTCTATTCTATCGACATTCATTTTCGCAGCAAATAAGCGCGCGTCCCCCTCCCCCCTCCACATAACATTACAGGTGCGGGGAGGATTGTCAGTTATTTTTTATTGTACTTGCTTGGACATGTGGGGACTAATTCGCCGGCAGGTAAATAAAAGCTTTAGGTGGAAGAACAAAGCTTGTTTTTTCTTGGTCATAGACAAACATCCATACTGCAATGTTGCAGAGAGAGAGAGAGAGAGAGAGAGAGAGAGAGAGAGAGAGAGAGAGAGAGAGAGAGAGAGAGCAAATGGGGAATACATTCTCTATTCAAATACATAAAAATGAATAATGATAGAAATTCTTAGAAATAAAACATTTAAGGATAAATAAGAAAAAAATACACTTGAAATACTAATGTACCGAACAACAAAGAAATACAATTTCTGTCTTCAAGCGCTGGCCAACACAACAGCAGGGTCGCCTCGCCTCCGAACTGGGGGAGGTTCTGGGAGACAATTGACAAAGCACCTTTACCTTTCTGGGGACAATGAGGGGAGGTGGGAGCGCTGGGTAATTGAAACGATGAAGTAATGGGAACAGAGGAAATGCGAGGAGGGGCAGGGAGGCAGCAGAGGAAGGGAAGGACGAGGAGACTGAAAGGACAAAAGGAGGTGAGGGAATGAAAGTGGTGGTAGTGGTGGTGGTGATGTTGGTAGTCGTGGTAGTGAGTGATGTTTGTGGTTGGTGATGACAGTGTGTGTGTGTGTGTGTGTGTATGTATTGTGATGGCAAAAATAACGGCAAGCGTGTTGGAAATCGAGTCCTTTTTTCATCACTGTGTGTGGGAGGAGGTTGTAGTGAACGGCTTGTGCTGACACGAGTTATTGTTCCTTTTGACACAAGGCAACAGGGGACAAAGAGTAAAGCAAGACACGAAGGTTATTTTCGGTTAATGTCGCAGCGAGGCCTCCATATTTACCGGACCTACTTTGACAAGGTGTTATTTTATGGGAGCTTACACAAGCGGGACAAGGATTCTGAAACTTCATGTGCGACTTCCCGTGTCCTTTTTCGCTAAATATGTCTAATTAATCCTTTCTAATGGCTAGGGAGATAACACCAACACCATTAACACCCGAACCTTTTTTTTTTTGTCTTGTGACTGTTCTTGGTATGGATCTATATACTCATCTCAAACTTTTAAGGCCTAAAGTCCATGATATCTAGTTCTTTTGCTCTCTATTCATTTTCTTCCGTAAGAAAAAAAGGAAAAATGGCGCTATGTTGTATAAAGTACGAAAAGAAAAAAACTCATTTGCTCATTTGCCGCTCCCTCTCTCATAAAAAAGTTAATTAGAGATAGAGTTTCAAGAATGTTCGTTAATTTAGTTCCAGACATGTCTTGATATTCCTTTCTTGAAACAGTTCAAATTGCAAGAAAAGAAAGAAATGGAAAAAAAATTAAGAGATTCAGAGTTTGCGCCACTGTAAATGTGGGTTATGTAAGTTAACAAAATGGAGATGAAAATAAATAAAAAGAATCTTGTGTCGGGATCTTGCGAGAGGGCCGATGCATTGCAGTTAAATTTTCAAAAGGGTAGACACCATTTGTAATGATAGAAGGAACAAAAATATGTAACAGTGCCGCAATGTGTTTGAGGTTGAAGAGAGTCAGATAAAGGAGATGAGTTGATGGTGAAATTAGAATCTGGCATATTGTTGTCATCAAATTAAAATATGAATATTAAGTTACGTTTTATGTACTTTGTCTTTTATCATTCAGTTACCTTGTCTTGTTTTGAATATCACATTGGAGCTCAATGTCTTGCCCTCCCCACACTTATGATGTTGTGGGTCAGTAATCCCTCCCTGCAGGAAAAGTGATAATCTCTACAAACAAACCATATATTTATCATCTACGATTAGAGACAGGCATAAAGAACTTCAATGTTTCACAATCCGTTATCATAAACATCTAAATAATGTGCAGTATTTTTTTTTTTCTTCAATGAAACTTAAGTAGCCATTTCCTTTGTATTGAAATGATTCAGAGTTGTCCTTTAGCAAACCTGATCTTAATTTTCGTTAAGTACCTTTCAATAGTCCGATATTGTGTATCTTCTCAGTCAATTCTTCCACTACCGGATGCTGGTAGTGCCTTGTAATGGCGCCGTTCACCCTTATTGGAAGGACGCCCCATATTCCAAGGAGTTCACTGGCAGGAATTACGAGGGATTCTAAACAATAAGAGATCTTGTTAAGTTGCTTGATATTTTTATGTAAAAGCGAGAAGCTGGCCAAGGGGAACAGAAAACCATGCGAACTGGCAACTAAGTAGGTATTTAAAAGAGAAAGAAGGGCCCACCCCGTTGCCAGTTCCCGTGCAGATCCGAGAATTACCCCTCAAATTAATAAATATTGTTCCTGCTGATATTTTCTCTGAATGTTGCGTTCTTGCTGATTTAGTGGCACCACTCTGCATTTAGATCTGCTAATATTGAGTGTTATTGTGCAGCAGTTGAACTATGGTGATACGTTTCAATATTTTCAGTTAATGTTCAATGTTGTGAATTAAGGTAAAAACGTACACATATACGATGATCAAAAGAAAAATCTGATGAAATGACTTTTGATTCCAATGGTCGTAATGAAACGTCAATGAATGGTAGAAAGGCAATGCTCTCCTTTGACAGCCTTTCTCATTGTGTGTGTGTGTGTGTGTGTGTGGAGGAGGAGTCAATATTTACGACTGTTTCGTTGCCTTCAAGATTTATGTTTATTGGCAATACACAATTTTTATGGTGATTCTGGTGACAAATATTTCTTCTTGGTAAAGTGTATTTTTGAACTTGCATTTCAATTTCTATTGTTTTTGTTTGCCAACCGCCGCAAACATCAGATGAATCAGAATTATTTTCTCAGAAAATTTTAGAAATTTAGAATGTGGAATGTCCCAGCTGGTGGCATGATATTCAGTTGTGGATGAAGAGTGGAGATACAGTTTCTTTATTTTCAAGAAGTGATATTGGCTCGAGCTAATAACGTGACAATTGTCCATGAAGACCTACCGTGAAAGCAGGAGAGGTATTGCTCCACGGGGTATTTTCCAATAATTCTTTTAATGCTTAATGGTTTTTGGAATTCTTGAGATCCATTCAAAACATTTGGTTTTCTCACACGAGACCCCAAACGTCCCAATTTAGCTCTCAGTAGATTGACATTGTATGAACATTTTGCTTTAAAGAATAATAGAGACTAATTTGTGCTGAGTCTGTGTCTGAGTCTAAAGCTAGGTATATGGTTTATGTATTAATCATTACTCAGCTAACAGCTCTGGACTGATTATGATCCATTCGTTTAATTTGGACGAAGTAGATCGGTTTAATATGTATCTCTCAAGTTCGTATTTGCTACTTTGTCAATAGACTACTACTACTACTACTACTACTACTACTACTACTACTACTACTACTACTACTACTACTACTTTTATTACAACTACTACTAAGGATCTTATCTTTGTCCATACAGATTGGCGGGTCTCGCGACGAGATAGTCCTGATGCCTCCGTGGATGAAGTACCTGGTGCCAGGGTGATGGTGCGTGGCAAGCAGGCAGCCCCGCCCCGCTGCCCTGCGTAACTGCTCTCTTGCCAGTTGGGGCGGTAGCGGCATGCTCCTGCCACGCCGTCTATGTAGCCTCGTAGGGGGCTTTCTTCTGCTGTTCCTCTGCTTCTTCTACGTGGTGGATCACTACGATTACCAGTACGACTCTCATCTGGCAGTTGCGGGTCCAGAGTATCCGATCAAGGAGGCACCGCAGGACAGGCCGTGGCCCCGTAGCCTGGCACTCACCCGCCCACTACTTAACGACACGAGCTGGGCTACTGCTCATTTGGAGAATAATGACACGAAATTTTCAGAATATAGAGAGAAGATGCCGTGTAAAAAGAAATACTGGAGGTGTAACAGCACCGTCCCGACGGATCCTGAGCCACCCCCAGAGGTGCTGCAAGAGCTGGAGGCCGTCGGAGGCAGTGACCCTTCCAGCAGTCCTATGTTGGATGCGCCACTATGGACCCAATATGCTGATCGTGGTTACACAGTCATCGGTGAGTAGACAATAGGGCAGGGAAGGGAGGCAATCAGAGCAACTTCACCTTTTTTTTTGTCATTTCTGGCAGTGGCCGCGTCCATTGTATATGAAGTCAGTACAGACGTCTATTCATAGCAGATTTATGTCATCTTTTTTGTTTGGTTTAGTTTATGCACATCAGAGAGCTTTGGCGTGGTTCTTACTTGCTGAAATGAGATAAACGAGAATGAAATGTTTGTCTATGACACTGGAAGGAAAATTGGAGGCATGATTTAAATAAACAAATCAAAATATCCATTTTACGTCTCAGGAAACATCATGTGATTTTCAATGAATCCGCCTCATATTCCTCCTTCCTGTAAATACTTTGTTTGCGGGAGGATCTTTCTCCAGACTTATTCACTATTATTTTTGTCACCCCAGCACTCTCTTAAACCTCACGACAATATTTCTAAGCTCCAAACATTTTTTTCAAATCTCTCTGTCCTTGGCATCATAGTTACCATTCACTTCACGCTCAACCTCCTCCTTATCATTAAATTTTTATCCCAACCCTCATCACTTTCACTCAGTCCATCATCCTCCAATTTTCATCATCTTCCAGTCCTCATCACATCTCTCAGCACTCACTTACATTCTTCTCCTCCCATTATTCAATCCTTAGCATTTTTATTGACTCTGGAATTACATACGAAATGCCTTCAAGGTACGGTACAACACACACACACACACACACACACACACACACACACACACACACACAGACACACACACACACACACACACACACACACACACACACACACACACACACACACACACACACAGCTTCCTCACGCTATTCCTAGAACCCATTTATAGTCATGCTGTCATGGTCATAGTCCCCCATCCACCCAACTGCGACGCAGGTGTTCCTCGTCCCCCACCCAAGGGATACAAGTGGTTTCATCAGTCTGCCTGCACCCTCCCCACTCCTTGCTGCTGTCATCCTACCCTTACAGTAGTTACTACTCTGCACCTCCATATTCCACCCACACCACCTCTCATAACAATAACAACATATACTCACACTGCTTTTTAACATCAATACCTTCAATGATCACCATCCGTCACTACCATGACTGAACCCACACCGTCGGGATATCTAACTCACACCACCAACACTACCACGTAACTGCATAGTACATGTTTTATCCTCGGCCTCCATCAAGCATCATCACCAACACCCTCACCACTTCATTGCTGCCTTGACGTGTGCCTTCACTGTCACAAGTGTACATCACATTGTTATTTTAAGTGTATATATGTTCTCCCGTTCCACGGAAACCGTTAGCAACAATAAATTACACCTTTCTTCTCGCCTTCTTATTGCAGTTAATTTTTAAAAGTGTTACTGTTAGAATCCCTCGTAATCCATAACGTTACATTAGAAATGCGGTGACATTCCAGCCGTTAATGATAGTATGAATAAGAGACACATTTTTCCCCATTTTCTGGCAAGGAGTACCTACGATTATCACTGCCATCACAGTTATATCACAATTACCACCATCATGCAGACCCGCGTGATACAGTAACGTAACGCAACAATCCTGAGAACCATCACAATAATCACAATGACCATTATTACTATTTCAAACATAACAGTATTCTGAACGCCTTGCTCTCTCAAAACGCCTATTTTCAAAGATGACATACTTAATAAGCCGATCTTTCAAGAGTATTTTTTGGTATATAATGCAAAGATTCTGTTAATTTGTTAGTAAATCCACATAAATACCCTAAAACTGATCTAATTTCGGATAGTTTTCTCTGTGATGTTTAGTGATACTCTTTACTATATACTATATGGTACATACTTTTATACTACCACCACTACCACCACCATCAGGAGCACCACCATCACTACCGTCTAGTAAACAGAAAACATAAAACATCACGAGTATTTGTCTTTGTGGATGTTTCTTGAAAATTACATGTGGGACCGTCATACACACACACACACACACACACACACACACACACACACACACACACACACACAACACACACACACACACACACACACACACACACACACACACACACACACACACAACACACACACACACACACACACACACACACACACACTTCAACGAACTATATCCTCCTCCTCGACATATCAGCATCATCATCATCATCATCACCATCATCATCATCACCATTCTCATCACTTGCCGCTATGGAGCATATGAGACAGTATACTTCTTAGGGTTTTGTGAAGATCAGAGGGAATGGAGTAAGAAGCGGCTAGAAGGGAGACAGCTGGGGGGGTGTGGGTGGTGAGGATGGGGAGAAAGGAAAGAAGGGAGGGAAGAGAAAAGGTTGCGGGGGGGATAGAAATGGAGGACATCACCTAAGATGATGGAGGTGCTTACAGAAGAGGAGGAGGAGGAAAGGAGACAATAGTGTGTTGATGATGCGGGTTACTTAAAGTAGAAATGGGTACGGTAACATAATGCGCAATAGAAGAGAAAAGGATGAGTAAGAGGAGGAAGAAGAAGAGAAGGAGGAAATAGTTTGTTGAAGTGACCGGATGATGAACACGATTCCATCACGGTGTGTGTGTGTGTGTGTGTGTGTGTGTGTGTGTGTGTGTGTGTGTGTGTGTGTGTGTGTGTGTGTGAATGGTGGCAGTATATGAGTGGCCTGGTTGTGAATGGTAGTAGTGGTAGTGGTGATAGAGGTGGTGGTGGTGGTGGTGGTGGTTGTATTGCGTGAGGGAGAAGTAGATCGATGAGAACCTATGTATATTTAAGCCTTGCACGAGTCAGTCACCTTTTGTTGGGTATTGGTGCAAGGGGAGCTCTCTCTCTCTCTCTCTCTCTCTCTCTCTCTCTCTCTCTCTCTCTCTCTCTCTCTCTCTCTCTCTCTCTCTCTCTCTCTCTCTTCATCGCGAATTTTTTAAATATTTTTCGTAAATTATTGAAAACTAGAAAAAAAATCTTAGCTCTCATTTGCTAACGAGGATGTGTTTCTTACTTAAAGATTCCATAACCACTACAGCATCCATTCGTCACGTCCATATCTGCACTTCCCCTTTCGTCGTCCATCAGCTCGCATGCGGCGGGGTGAAGCAGAGCAAGGCGAGACGGGAAGAAGGGTAGGGAATTATTGTTTTATCATCCCTTCAAAGTAACGTTCGCAGCAATCATTATCGGAGTGTGGGAGAGAGATTTCTATGAGGGACAGTTGGATTATTAATGAGTTTCTAGTTTGGGTGGTTCTTTTATGTACAAATTGTTTAGTATGATTGGAAGGCTTTACTGTTTATCTTGTCTTTGAACGAACGTCCGCAGCCATGATTCTCTCACCGAGGGGGAAATTCTCTTTAGGGATAAGTGGGTTATTGATGAATTTCCGGAGAGGGATAGAAAGAGAGAGAAGGGGAATGGCATAAAGAAGTAAGTTTGAAGGAAGGAAGGAAAATAAAAGATTCTAAGAAGTATAAGACAAAAAAATAAAAATAATTATACATAAAACACACACACACACCAAAAAAAAAAAAAAACATAAAAAAGAACGAGAAAGGAGTGATATATCATAACCGATAAACAAACCAAAAGATTATAACATAAACAACCCCCCAACAAAAACAAACACACAAAAAAACACGTAAAAGAACTCGAATGAAATTACATAAATGACAACCACACACACACACACACACACACACACACACACACACACACACACACACACACACACACACACACACACACACACCACACCCCCACACACACACACACACACACACACACACACACACACACACACACACACACACACACACACACACACACACCATCAGTTCTCCCCCTCAAAACACACCCATCATAATGCCACGCAGAAATGTAGTTAATAGTACACAACGCGGCACCGTCCCCCTATGCTTTAGTGGCGCGGGTCAGCCAGGTGTGGGTGGGAGAAGGGTGTTGCTGCAGCTTTTAGTACCATAATTTGAATCCCCTCTTCGCTGCAACTCCACTACATTACAGATCCCCTAAATAGTTGATATTTCACGTATTTTCAGGATATTTTTATGGTCCAAGTGACAAATTAACGAGATTTCTACATTATTAACAATGGATACTCTCGAGAACCCATGAGGTTATCTCCATGCCAGTTAAAAATAGTTGCGGTGAGAGAGTAGAGATTTTCAGAGTGCAGGTCTTTGGGAGGCTAGAGAATGGGATGGTATGGGGCTGAACTTAAGTGACGGGAGTGATTGCTTGTTAGGAGAGAGAGAGAGAGAGAGAGAGAGAGAGAGAGAGAGAGAGAGAGAGAGAGAGAGAGAGAGAGAGAGAGAGCGGGAAGAAATAGAGCGAGCCAAGGCGATGCTAAGTTTTCCCGTGAACAGCAAAGAAGAGAGAGAAAACACTTCCTAACTCAAACTCAACTTCTCAAATAGATGAGTATATAGAGATCTTTTTCACACGTTCTACAAGACCCTCGTTCTCCCTTATCTTCTCTTCTGTTCCTCCTCCTCTTCTTCATCCTTCATTCTTCATCCTTCATTCTTCTTTCTTCATCCTTCAACCTTCGTTCTTCATCCTTCATTCTTCGTTCTTCATTTTTCATCCTTCATCCTCCATCCTTCTTTCTTCATTCTTAATCCTTCATTCCTCATCTTTCATTCTTCATTCTTCATCCTTCATCCTTCATTCTTCATTCTTCCTCCTCCTCTTCTTCATCCTTCATTCTTCATCCTTCGTTTTTCATTCTTCATTCTTCATCCTTCATTCTTCATCTTTCATTCTTAATCTTTCATTCTTCATCCTTCATCCTTCATCCTCCATCCTTCGTTCTTCATCCTTCATCCTTCATTCTTCATCTTTCATTCTTCGTTCTTCATCCTTAATCCTTCATTCTTCATTCTTCGTTCTTCATCCTTCTTCATCCTTCTCTTTTTCACACGTTCTACAAGACCCTCGTTCCTCCCCTTCTCTTCTTATCTTCCTCCTTCTCTCCTTCTTCCTTCTTCTTCTCTTCCTCTTCCCCATCTTCCTCCTTCCTTTCTTTTTCTTCGTCCCGTTCTTCCTTCTTCTCTTCTTCTCCCCCAGCCTTCTCCTCTTTCTCCTCTTCCTCCTCCTCCTCCTCCTCCTCCTTCCCTTTCTCTTCCCTACTCCCCTCCTCCTCCTCCTCCTCCTTCTCCTCCTCCTCCTCCTCCTCCTCCCCCAAGGATGTGAGGTGATCTAATGAAAATCTTTTTAAAATATTCAAGGGTTTTGATGCCATTAACGTGAGTAATCATAGTTAATCGATCAATTATAACAAGATTTAACAACCTCAGGATAATTGCTCAAAGGTTTCACGTCAGTTGAAGCCAAGCAGTTCATCAGTCTAGTCGTTAATGTCTGTGGTTCTTTATCTCTTCCATCTCGTTAATAGCACAACCAATTATTTTCCCGCTAGTGTTAATTACTATCTTCCCAACAACCTGAATAGGTAGAACGTAGAAATCTGCTGCTGTTTGTTCTACCTTTGTGTTCTCTTGTGTTGTACCCCATCCTGCCTCACCCCCCCCCCCCTGGTCCCCGATTATTTTCTCTCAGTGGTAATTACTATCATCACCACAACCAGTTTCCTAAGAACCTACAAATCTGCTGCTGTTTGTTCTACCTTTGTGTTCCTTCGTGTTCTACCCCATCCTGAATCCACCTGTTCCCCGATTCCCTCTCCTCCCGTAGCATGATAAGAACCTACAAATCTGCTGCTGCTTGTTCTGCCTCTATGTTCTCTTGTGTTCCACCTCCTCCTGGTCCCCCCATGTTCCTCTACTCCCTTGCCTCCGGAGGACTATTTTCCCTCTGTGGTAATTACTATCATTACCACATCCAGTTTGCTAAGAACCTATAAATCTGCTGCTGTTTGTTCTACCTTTGTGTTCCTTCGTGTTCCACCCTTTCCTGGATCCCCCCTGTTCCCCCATTCACTGGCTTCCCCAAAGACTATTTTTCCTCGATCGGTAATTACTATCATCTTAACAACCAGCATAAACAAAACCTACAAATCTGCTGCTATTTGTTCTTCCTTAGTGTTCCCTCGTGCTCTACCCCCGTCCTCGACCCACCTGTTTCCCCGTTCTCTCGCCTCCCCAAGGACTATTTTTCCCACTGTGATAATTACGCCCTGGCAGGTATTTAAGAGAATTAAGTACCTAGACGAGCGATAAGTTTTCCACCCAAGATAACTTTAATCGGATCCCTGACCTATTTCTCTTACATTACACCGACCATGAATTTCCTTGAGGTAGGAGGGGGAAGGGGGACACTGTGAAGGGTGAAGGAGTAAGGATAGCGCTGGATATGGGAGAGGAGGGAGAGAAGGGAAGGAGAGTGTCTGGAGTGAAGGAGAGGATACATAGGAGTGTGGGAGGGAAGGAAGGTGTCTGGGATGAAGGAGTAAGGAGAGGACCAGATAGGAAAAAAGGAAGGAGTGTAGAGAAGGAATGAAAGGGGAGGATGTAGGAAGGAGTGTAAGGAGGAAGATGTCTAGCGTGAAAGAAGAAAGAGAGGAGTGTTTAGAGGTAAAAGGGAAGATTATCAAGGTGTACAGGAGAGTAATGGGGAAGGAGTAGATGAAAGAGATGGGTGTGGGAGACGGAGACGGAAGTGGGGAGATAGCATTGTGAGGAAAGACTGGGATGTTACGTGGTACAGATAATACGGCTTTCTCTAGTGGAGTAGACAGGAGAGAAGGTAACCAGAGAAGTATGAGGTATATATATAAAAAAACCTTCATTCATTCATTCTTTGGGTAGACGAGAACATTACGAAGAAGAAATTGCGTACTTACATGAGAGGGAAAGTACTTAAGACGCACGAGAGATGACACGAGATGAAAATAGAAACTGACAAGCGTACAGGACATGCTTTGTACAGCGGGACAGGAGATGTATGAAGGGGAGGGGATGTGTTATGTGGTGAGGTGAGCGGAGGTGAGACATGATGTGGAGAGGCAAGGTAAGGAAGGAGCACACAACCACACAACACGTAGGAGAGAAGACAGGTGCGTCAAGAAGATAAAAGACACGGGGAAAGTAAGAGACAGGTACACAGAACAAACAGGATTGCAGCATCACACGCCAGCCTCACTCAAAACAACAGATGCATGAACAAGCTAATGGATGTGGGAAAAGAGAGAGAGAGAGAGAGAGAGAGAGAGAGAGAGAGAGAGAGAGAGAGAGAGAGAGAGAGAGAGAGAGAGAGAGAGAGAGAGAGAGAGAGAGAGATAGATATAGAGT
>CM035188.1:455735-475068 GCA_020233015.1 Callinectes sapidus | reverse complement strand
GAGAGAGAGAGAGAGAGAGAGAGAGAGAGAGAAAGAGGACAAAGATAGAGTGTGTGTGAACGCGAATAAGTGGGGAAGTGTTCTGTTACAGCCACCAATTGGAAATAAAACAACAGAAAACACGTAACTGGATAGAAATGTTCGCAGGAAAAGGTAAGAATCCAATTTGGGTTTAGTGGTTTAACATCCAACCAGTTCAACTCACACAAGTGGATGATGAAAAGCAGGAAATTCATGACACTCTGAATTGGTTAAGAAATGGGATGGAAATGGGATGGTTTTGTAGAATGCGTGAAATTTGACAATCATAAAAAAGCGACATTTGAATCACTATTACGAAGGAGAGGGAATAGCGAGAAAGAAAGTGAAGTCAAACAAATTCAGAAACAATGGTAACAATAACAACCATGACATTAACGATACCTGAAATAAAAAGAATAAATAAATAAAAAAACTGAAGCTACCATGAAGGGAAAGACAAACATAAGCAAAACAAGACCACAGAATAACAAATCAGCAGTTCAAGTTTAAATCCCAAAAGTTCGTAATTCAAGTTCAAATCGTAGAAGGGGACAAGATGGGGACAAAGTGATCGTATTCTCAAACACATCTGTACCTCGCCTCCACCATTTCAAAAAGCTATATTTGAAATGACACGAGTTTTTAAGGCATTTCCACGGTTCTAAAGGCAGAGTGACAAGATTTCTACATTACTAATTACAAAAACACTTTTGAAAAACCCCGTTAATCATCTCTGTAGCCTTGGAAAATAGTCGTGGTGAGAGGGCAAAGCGTTTATGAATGGTGGGAGAGGTGAAGTGGGCGGGACCTTGGAAGCGTCAGTGCTGCTCCCCGTTACGATGGTCGTGGGGGCGGAGGGAGGCTGGCAGGGAGAAGAGCAGAGAAAGGAGTGAATGAGAAGACTAGGAAATGGAAGTGATACAAGGGGAGGAAGAAGAGCGTTCGGGAGGAAATGTAGATGATGAAGGCTGGAGAGAGAGAGAGAGAGAGAGAGAGAGAGAGAGAGAGAGAGAGAGAGAGAGAGAAAAGGAGGGGGGGGAGTTTCGTGGGGGTTAACTCTTAGACTGCTGTGAATTTTCCTTAGTTTTTATACATTTATCTGTAGAAAGTTACATTAAATTTTTACAAGATACCACTCACAAGAAACAGGGGAGACGAATACCAAAACCCAAATGTGAATGTAAAACAATATAAAAACTAAAATATTTGCTTAAAGGTGAAAAACTAGTAAAGGAATAATTCAAACTTTTAAATACCCTACAGTTTTATCCACGTAAAGCCAAATAGAATGTCGCAATAATCAGATACCATACTTTCATTAGCAACAAAAAGCCTTCACCACCGATCACAGAACAACAGCAGTCATCATCACGTAGGAGATAACACACTACCTCGCCACTGAATGCATGGACCAATAGTGACACAGGATATACTACAGCTGACTTCACTTCGCATAACTCATAGAGGGTGAAGTGACTGTCTGCCTTACACTTCACCTCAGCTCTTGTCCAGCCTTTATAGATTCAGATATATTTATTGACCACAAAATAAAATCATTACAAAAGAGTAGGTAAAAAACTAGATCTCTATATGGCCCAAATTAGTAAAAAAAAAAATAAATAAAAGCCAATCTAAAATCACCTTCATTAAAAACACACACGCACACACACACAAAAAAAAAAGAAACTGAAGCACACGGATATATTGCATCACTGGTGAGGCGCGGAGGCGTTGAGAGGAAGGGCGTGGGAAGAGAGAGACAGGAAGTGGAGAGCGAGAACATCAAAGGCAGTGTGGTATGAAGCACGCGAAAGGCCTTGCTTGGACAGCCTCAGGCCCAGCGGTGACAGCCTCAAGTGGCGGTATTGTCATGTTAGTATTTACTCCTTGCAAGTTCCGGACGAGACAAATCAATCTTACTGGCGGAGTTTGGTATGTTGACTGCCGTGTGTGTGTGTGTCAGTCACCGAACAACTTCCTGGTGAGTCTCAACCTTATACACGCAGCTTAATTCTGCTGCTTAACTGCTAAATCACGTGAAGGAAGGGAAGGTTCGAGTAATTGTGAAGGAGCGAAGGTGACTAAGTATTGATGAAAGGTAATTCTGCTGCTTAACTGCTAAATCAGGTGAAGGAAGGGAAGGAACGAGTAATTGTAAAGGAGCGAAGGTGACTAAGTACTGATGATATGTATGAAGATGAGGAAAAAGCGTTGCCATACACCTTTGATCAGGTCTTTCTTCTCATGGCTGGACAGAAAGACCTTTTTGTTTTTGTTTTTTAGTCCAGAGTAGAAAACGATGCATAGAAAAGGTTTATGAGTCATTTCCCAGTTTTGTTTATTTATTTATTTATTTATTTTATTTTATTTATTTATTGTTTGTGTTTGTGTGTGTGTGTGTGTGTGTGTGTGTGTGTGTGTGTGTGTGTGTGTGTGTGTGTGTAGTTTAATTTATGTCATTTTCGTTTTTCGCCCCATCTTCAGGAATGCATCCCCTGCGTAAATCGAGAGGTTCCTGTAGTTTTTTGTTTTCCGTGACCTCTTCAAGAACGCATCCCGTGTAAACTGGGAGGTACCTGTAAACATATTGTTACATTCACCCCCCCTGTTTCTTCTTCTTCACACCCTCTCTCTGCCCTCAGCAGCACGTCTCAGGCCACAGGGTTCACACAGGCCTCCCAAGTGCACAAGCAGGGCAACAGGGCATAGGGGGGGTTGCGTAACTTCCACACGGTTCGGATGGGCAAGTGTAGCGAAGTATAATGCTTGTAAATAAAACAAGAATAATGCTTACAAATAAAAATATACGAATAAATATATTTAATAATAAATAAATAAATAATAATGTTTCCTTAATAAATGAGACATGTAAAATCAAGTAGCTAATTAAGTAGTTGAGGTTTACGGGAATATAAGACAGAGGGCGTTGGTGGCGCAGTATATAAATCGCGACCGGCGTTCCTCACGTTAGAGTCTCGTCAGTTTCACGACCGTAACCAGTCAGTCTACCTCCACTACACTACCTTACTGCTCCGACTTACTATATTCGGGCCACTCAAGAGGACTTTTTGCCTTGAAACCGCCAACTTCTGCTACCTCAGCTAAGTAGTATTATATTTTAGATCATAGATGTGCTAGGCAATTTTGTTGCAACAACTTTGAGCCGTAGGCATGTCTGTGTGATTGAAATAAGTGCTGCTTGGCTGGTTATGGCAGCCCTGTAACCACTGTCTAGTGCAGGTGAGGGTGGTTTCCTCGTTTATGATTCTCTTGGGTGTCTAAACTATTGTGAAGGGTCACTGCTAAATTTACTTTTTCACAATAACCTATAGCAGCTCAAAATGGGGGACAAAGCAAACACACTGAGTTCACTTTGGCTGGTTTACTCAGCAAGCACTACAGGTAACATGGGGGACCGTGACACGCCTCACACAATGACAAAGGCGTGCTCAGCAAGACGACACAGCAAGGCGGCAGCTCGGGCTTCCTCACACCTCACACCTCATTCACGGCCTCCCAGCAGGATTCCACAATGTCAACTAGGCACACACACTGCCAACGCACAGGTACTATTACATGGCAGTCAGAATATATCTGTCCAGGAACGAGGGGAAGCGAAGCAGCTCTTCCCTCTGTCCTCCTCACCGGGCCCCCACTCTCTTCTCTCTCTCCTCTCTCCCCTCACTGCCTGTCGCCGGGCGGCGGCAGAAACTATTTGCTGAATCGTCAAGAGCCCCCTTCTCCCTTGTGTCGCTCCTCCGGCCTCTCTCTCTCCTTCCCGTCCCAGACCCGTTACTTCTTTTTCTACTCTCTCGCCCACCACGCACATACATACACACATACCCACGGCCACGGCTACCCCCCCAGAGACGCCAGCATGTGCCTCCTCCAGCAACTCAACCTGCAGGGAGAAAGGGTTTACCAGCAGCCACGTCTGCTGTGTAGCTGCATCCTCCACGCGCCTCTGCCACACACCGTCTTGTATGTGCAGCATCTCCTCCTGCTCCACCGAGTCCTCGGTAGCAGGAATTTCCGGCATGAATTCCTCCTTGCACGGCTGCTCCTCCCTGTACGACTCCTCACCTTCCTCCGTCAACCCAAGCACTGGGTGGACATGTTGCCCGCCGTCTCGCTGCTGGCCAGCCTCGCTCTGTCCGCTTCCACTTCCCCCGGGGCCCACCTTCCTCGTTCCACCGTTCACCTCACCGCCGCAGCTGCCCACCGCTGCTTGGCCTCCACAGGCTTCCCCAGTGGCGTCCGCCGCCTCTCCCCTCATGACTCGGCAGTGCCGCTCCAGTCTCTCCTCGACACCCGAACTCGTCACGGGGCTCTCGACCTGTTTGACAGCATCCTCAAGGACCAGTGGTACGATTTCTCCACGTACCTTCCGCTGCATCCTTCCGAGGTCATCACACGCTGCATTCCCAAACAGGGAGTCCAGCCCCAACAGACAGGGTTCCTCCATGTCGGCAACAGAGACTCTCAGCTCACAGTGGCCACTCACGCCACACAACTGCTGGTCTGACACCGGGGATGGGGCTGCCACAACTTCTTCCCTCACTTGTGCGTTCCCTGCCGCCAGGTTCATTTGTGCTGCCTGCTCGTCCATTTTCACCTCCTGCAGTCCGATTTTCCTCATATTCTGGCAAATAATCATCGTCTGCCGGTCTATTTTCTCCGTGTGCTGGTCTATTTTCTCCGTGTGCTGGTCTATTTTCACTATTATTTCTGTCATCAGGGCTCGAAGCATCGCCATCGTGGCAGAACTTTCCTTTCTGGCCAATGTGACGTCACTAGCCCCACCCACAGACACAGAGGCACCATCCCCGCCATCTTGTTGTCTGCGTTCATCCTCCATTCTGCTACTACAACACTCGGCTCTTCACTTTGCACCATCAAGTATCCCGCTACTCCTGACACCACTGTTACGTTCACCCCCCCTGTTTCTTCTTCTTCACACCCTCTCTCTGCCCTCAGCAGCACGTCTCAGGCCACAGGGTTCACACAGGCCTCCCAGGTGCACAAGCAGGGCAACAGGGCATAGGGGGGTTGCGTAACTTCCACACGGTTCGGATGGGCAAGTGTAGCGAAGTGTACCTATAGCAGCTCAAAATGGGGGACAAAGCAAACACACTGAGTTCACTTTGGCTGGTTTACTCAGCAAGCACTACAGGTAACATGGGGGACCGTGACACGCCTCACACAATGACAAAGGCGCGCTCAGCAAGATGACACAGCAAGGGGGCAGCTCGGGCCTCCTCACACCTCACACCTCATTCACGACCTCCCAGCAGGATTCCACAATGTCAACTAGGCACACACAATCCAGGCGCACACACTGCCAACGCACAGGTACTATTACATGGCAGTCAGAATATATCTGTCCAGGAACGAGGGGAAGTGAAGCAGCTCTTCCCTCTGTCCTCCTCACCGGGCCCCCACTCTCTTCTCTCTCTCCTCTCTCCCCTCACTGCCTGTCGCCGGGCGGCGGCAGAAACTATTTGCTGAATCGTCAAAAGCCCCCTTCTCCCTTGTGTCGCTCCTCCGGCCTCTCTCTCTCCTTCCCGTCCCCGACCCGTTGCTTCTTTTTCTACTCTCACGCCCACCACGCACATACATACACACATACCCACGGCCACGGCTACCCCCCCTATACATGGGTTCGTAACAATATGTACAGATACCTCTACAAACGAGTGTTTAACCACTTTGCTACCAACTCTGTCACTCCCGCGCTGCACAACCCCCTTCCCTCGCACCGTGTTTTTTTGTTGGGGGTTGTTTATGGTTTTTTTTACACCCCACATTTAGCCTTTTTTTTCAAACATGTGTTCTGACAGATTTTGTTCACGAGATGTATGCAAAAAATTGGTTGTTATATCCTATACAAAGAATCGGACACAAGATGGTAAGTGTTTCAGTATAATTATGGATATGAAGAAATCGAACATGAAAAAGAAGATTCACATCAAGCCACTTTTCTTCCATAAACCTTTTGGGATTTATTATCCTAAGAATTCTGTAATTCATCTAATAGATTCAGGTCACCCTCAGAATCACTCAAGGATGACAATGAAAACACCATTATGCACCACTGCCCCATGCCTCAGGCCTCACGATCCTCCGCACCCCTTCCCCCAAGCCAACTTACCCATATGTCCCTGAATACAAAAGGTTAGTTAGTTACTTTGTCACCGAATCATTAAAACACACAAAATTAGACAAAACCCTATTGGAGCAATGGAGTATGCACATACTTCATCGGTTCAGTAGCGAAAATTTCATATATTGTACTACGGTATGTCATTGGGAAATGAACCTAATTGTTGCCCAGGATATGAGGAATTATTCACCATACGAGCAGGAGAGCATTTACTTACGCCAAGCCACCTCTATAGTTCGCAGTGAATGAAGAAGAAGAAGAAAAAAAAAAATAATAATAAATAAATACAAAAAATATATATAAAGCAGAAAAGATAAAAAAAACCTAGTGTTAAGTTGTTTTAAGTCTCTATTAATTTCGTTACGTTTATTATGTAAGTTTAATTCTCGTCAGCTGATTTCACTCCTCCCTTCCTCCGCCACCATCTTACACCGCCGTGCGAGTTAACTTTGTACGTTTCTAATCAATATATATTTACATTATTTGTTTATTTATTTAAATTATCTGTATTTATAATGTTTATTTCAATAACAAATAATATTTATCACTGTTTTCCTTATTAATGTTAACTTCTTTCCGTATTACTAAGCTTTAATTTGCATGTTTTTCTCGTGTTGGGACGCATTATTAAGTTTTAGACATTTAGATAGGAAATCCTGTTCCACCATACAAGCTATTTCACGATACAAGCTCAGTTGTGGAACGCCCTGTGCCTGAGGGGCGTAAACCACCAACAGACAGATTTTGAGTTAGTACCGGATTCGGCCAGCAGACGGGTGTAGAAAGCACATGGAAGTTGTTGCCAGGCAAAATCATGTCATATGGCCTAAGCATGAAGCCCTGTAATCGCGTTTTCACACTCGCCAACTATGTCATCTCTGTCTTACCGAGCCAGATGGGCGTAATGCTCAGCCAAGGGCAGCGCGCTGCTGCTACACTCCCCCTGCCCCAGCCAATCACCGAGCGGCATTCAAGTTTTTTTTTTTTTTTTTTTATGTAGAAGGGAGGCGGCCAAGGGCAACAAAAATTAAACAAAATAGCCCACTTTAGTGCCGGTCCCTGGAAAGTCCGGACTCAGCCCCAAAAGAATGGGATAAGTGTCTTGATACCTCTCTCTTGAAACAGTTCAAGTCATAGGCAGGTAGAAATACAGAAGCAGGAAGAGAGTTCCAGAGTTTACCAGAGAGAGGGATGAAAGACTGAGAATACTGGTTAACTCTTGCATTAGAGAGGTGGACAGAATAGGGATGAGAGGAAGAAGCTAGTCTTGTGCAGCGAGGCCGGAGGAGGTGCAGGGGAGGCACGGAGCAGGGGAGGCACGCAGTTAGCGAGATCAGAAGAGCAGTTAGCATGGAAGTAACGGTAAAAGAGAGCAAGAGAGGCAACATTGCGGCGATGAGAAAGAGGCTGAAGACAGTCAGCCTCTTTCTTTACACCGCCATACTATCCCCATGTCCCGCTCTTTTAATGCTCTTTAAATACTTAAAATATGATGAAATTTAAGTTTCAAGAATTCATTGAAAATTGGGATTTGCATAAAAATTGATAAAACTTTCACATACTACTTATATTGCGGACTAGTTTTTGTACACTCACTATAAAGTATTATAAATATTTATTGTGCTACCTAAAATAGGTTCCGCAATCGAAAAAAAAAAAGCGAAAACAAACTCAAATATGGTTAAAATAATAGATATTGACCGTCTCATTATTTTGATATATTATGCTAATTAATTACTGTGTTTACATTTGTGATATAAGTAGTATAATTATGCTAATTAATTACTGTGTTTACATTTGCGATATAAGTAGTCAACTTTAAACGCATATATCTTAAAATACACAAAATAAGGATTACGCCCCTCTGGCACGGGGCGCCTCAATTAAACTCGTATGTAGAGGTAGGTCTGTATTTAAATAGGAAATCCTGCACCACCACCATACAAGCTATTTCACGATACGAGCTGAGTTGTGGAACGAATTAAACTTGTATGTAGAGGCATGATTGTATATATAAATATATATTAAATATATATATATATATATATATATATATATATATATATATATATATATATATATATATATATATATATATATATATATATATATATAGTTTAATATATATCTAAAGCTGAGGTAGGTCCCTATGCAAACTGATTTCTCTCTGTAGGGCAGGAGTCGGCAACCTTCTGGGTAAAGTGTGCCCGTTGATAATAAATACCATCTTTGTTACTACCTTGCGTGCCATGTGTAATTTTTTCAGCACCATATAGCGACCATAGCCTATGGAAATCAAAATCATAAGCATACAGTGACCATTGTAATAAAAATAAAACATTTTTCTGCACATGAATCACATAGATGTAACATTTTTGCATCATTATTTTTTTATTTATTTTTTTTTATTTAAACATAGGTATGACATAGTGAATTATACACATATGTGAGACATATTGAAATAAACATGGAAGGGAGATTGTCTCTAGCTAAAGAAGACCTCTGTCTTGAGGCTTCTATTCAAAAGCTACACCCATGTCTTGGCATTATCTCTATCAGGCATTTTGACTACACTGTCGCTATCAAACATGGTATAGTCACAAGCCCCATCACTATCAGGCACTATTTCACGAACGGGGGTGGAGGAAAAACAATAAACACTGCACTGTCACTGTCAGGGAAAGCTACAATTACACTAGATATTGTCGGGGGTGGTCGGGATCGTAGCCAGGTATGGGCGGCTACCTTCACCTGCTGGGTGGACATGTGCCTCACTTCCACTGCAGCTGTAAAGGCATTCCACAGTAACGACGTGGCACACGTGAAGGCCCTCTGTTTCCCTGTTGTGTGGGCCATCGGGATTTCAAGGAGGAGGTCCGACACTACCGTTCTCGTAGTGCGCTCACACCTCCTCCATGGGACCCGAAGCGCTGCAAGGTGAGGGGTGTACTGCACCTGGGCCTTGTGCAACACAGTGAGAGCACCGACCCTTCTTCGGTGCTCCAAGGAATCCAGCATCGGTGTGCTAGAGGCGTTTTGATGTGCCTCTGGCGGATGTCGATGCTGCTGCTGGGGACGCCGCTCATGGGGACGGTGACGGAGTTGTTGTCCAGGGTGATGACGCTGCTGGTGGTCGTAATTATCAGATATGAGGCGCTCAGCCCTCCGCTGCACTTTGTCCAGCAGGGAGAGGTGGCCTTGGGCACTGCACATCCAGGTAAGTGGGCTGTATTCCATGATGGGTCTCACCTGCGCCTTGTACAGCTTCAAGAGGCCATCTGCGTCGAGTAGGTTCCTGACCCGACGCAAGAGTGTCACCTTTAGAGATGCTTTCCGCGCCACACTCTCCAGGTGGTTATGAAAGCAGAGTCTGGAGTCTATTTCCACCCCCAGGATGTTGACTGAGTCCTGAATAGCAAGGGTATCCACACCAAACCTTATCTGACCTTCGAGCATCCTGGCATTCTCTCGCGAACGTGAGATGAGAACAGCCTGGGTCTTTTCAGCTGCAAACTTCACCTGCCACCTTGCACCCCATTCTGTGATGACCCTGAGATGTCGGTTGGTGTCTTCGATCACATTCGCGGTCTCAACCCTGTTGTAGCTCTGGGAGAGGGTGCAGTCGTCAGCATATGCTGAGGCCAAAGGGAGGCTCTGGAGCAGGTCGTTGAAGTAAATATTCCACAGGATGGGACCTAAGATGGAACCTTGTGGAACAGATGCCTCAATTGGGTACGTGGCAGATGTGCGCCCGCTCACCACCACCCTTAGGCTCCGGTCCTGCAGATAGCTAGAGAATAGCTCCAACAGATCACCTGCCACACCAAACTGCTCTAGCTTGGCCAGAAGCCCTCTGTGCCACACACGGTCGAATGCACCAGCTATGTCCAAGGCGATAACGAGCGATGGCTGGCCAGAGTCCAAGGCCTCGTGCCATTTCTTAGCCAAGAGAAGGAGCAGATCTGAGGCTGACCGCCCTTTCCTGAAGCCGTATTGCCGGTCGGAGAAGAGGTGGTGACTGTCCAGGTGGCGTGTCAGCTGTTCAGCAATAACTCGTTCCAAGGTTTTGCTGAGGACCGACAGCAGGGATATTGGCCGGTAGTTAGATGGGTCCCCCTTATCCTTCTTTTTGTGGAGTACTTCCCTGGAGAGGCTTGGTGGATCAGTGTGCGGGATGAGCCGTATTCTAAGTGCAATATTTGTTGATGGCAATAAAGTCGGATATTACTGGTCTCGGAGGAAAGCAGCGGGACCTCAGACGGTAAAACCAACGAATCCTTTGACTTATACCTTGTGGCGCTGAAGTGGCAAATCCTTCAAGCAAGAACTAAAGGTTATACTTACGTCTTGTCGTTATAATCAAAGAAAACTTATTCTAACTATGAAAGCAAGGAGGAGAGTGAAGGTGACAAGAAATAAATACTGGTGTTGGAAGCGTTGATATATTTTCATCTTTTTTGTCTTGTTGAATTGATAGAAGAATATATATAAAGTAATAGAGAAATTGCTTTTACACGTAAGTTTCACAAAGATTCCATTAGAACACGGTGCACACTATCGGTCTAACTTTAAAACATCCATCGTAAACCTTACGATTCGTTTAGTGGACAAACCAGAATGTTGAGAGAACACCATGACCTTTAAGATACTTTCTTTGAAAAAAAAAAACTCCGAAAATGTTGACGACCCATGCGGTACTTGGAGGCTCTTGCAGTATTAATGGAGATTGATGAAAGCTTTTTTTTTATCCTAATACCCCTGCCATACATTTCTACATTGTATTAGATGACTGTCAAACGAAATAATGAATGAAATAAATAGGTGGGTGTTCTTACCTAGTGGGAAGATTAAAGTTAATTTTCATGGAAAATTGAAAGAAAAATACAAGTGTGGAATACTTTGAGAAAAGAAAGTATAACAGTATTGATCTTTTTCACCGTGAAACCTTAAAAATGTGTGCTTCTTTTTTTAACGATAATCGCTTTATATTTCTATTTTCCATATTATATTTCTTTTTGCTAATAGATTCAAATAACAAAAAACAATAAACAATTGAAATTACAGGATGCCATTCTCATAAAGTCAAGGCTACCATTCATAAAATGGCTGCCAATAATAGTGATGATGATAATAATGATAAGAACAATGATGATTCCAATGCCAATTAAGTTTCGTAGCCCCTCTCTCATACACTATGTCACGACCACCAAGTTTAATAAAGTAACAAACAAGTTCTACAACCCTCAAAAGCTTTACACTTTTTTATTTCTATTATTCCTTTTTTTCTTTCCTTTTCATTTTTCTTCGTCTGGTTTCACATTCACATCCTTCTCTTTTATTTGAGCAAGTGATTGTAATTCCCCCCCTCCCCCACTAACACACATACGCCACAGGTTTGTTGCGCATCAGTGGCTCTTATTCGAGGACAAATCTGCCCCACGAGGGAAATACTACTAAGTCACCAGCGGCATCACGCCTCCCTGTGTTATATTGCTCCTGTAACTGATGCGCCGCGTTACGTCTTGCCTCCGAGGTTGATGTTACGGTGAAGAGCGATAGGCGCCACGGTGCTCTTCTCTGTCATCACATTCATCGTCAATGCTATTATCAATTATTAAGGATTGCATATGTGTCCATCTTGAGGCACGGTTAAACTAGTCAACGGTAACCTTTGATTCCATCTTTATGGTTGGAGAAAAAGGCATCCATTCATCCATATCCTTAAACGAGTGGTTAGACGCGCTCCCAGGACCTCCAAGCATTTATGTATTAATGCTAGTAATTATTCACCTAATGTTTGTTACTGTGCATCGTCTAATCTTTAAACAAAAATACTTGGAGAAGACAATATTTTGATCTATATTTGTAAAAGAGTATGCTTCTTTATTTGGACCAATGGGATCTTTGTAACCTCCACTTTACTGTAAACATGCACATTTTGGTCAATAAAACTCACCAACTAACTGGAGACGATCAAATTTCCGTCTTTCCAACAGCGCCACCACAACAACTACTGCCGCGATGGAAGACCATGTTCTCGAGTTGTGTCGCCACCACCGTACTGTGCTTGTCGGCTCTTTCATAGCCATCCATCATGGACCCTCACTTTTTTTTTAAATAGCGAGTAAATAACTTCACCTGGCCACTCCATAGCGATGAGTGTTTCAGCGGTCTTTTCAAAAGTGGTACCTAAACAACAGTAGTCAAATGAAGATCTGATGATCAATAATATTGAATACTTTTCTACCATCCATGTGTTCCCTCCTTACTGAAAATAAACTCCTCTATCTCCTTCCCTTCCCTCTTGAGACGCCGGCTTCTTGTTCTCTAGGAAAACACGTGTCCTGCACCTGGCATGACATACCTTTCCTTCCTTCCCTCTTCCCTTCTTCTTGATTGGTCAATTTCATCTCTGCCCGAAGTCACATTGCTCCTTTATAAACCTCAAGCTCCACTCTCACGATCCACTTCTCCCTCTCTCGCTGGCTCAGAGGACTTCACTGGCTGACATCATACTCACTTGGGACATCTCATCACAATATAAATCAAGCCGCGTGATAACTTTCGTCTACCTTCCGTCTCGTCGCTCTGCTGTACAGTACAAGAATATATATGTCCTGAGTCAACTTAAGTACTATCTCCTTCAAACCACACGACCTGATACCTACTAATTCACACCTACGCACTGCCTCCAAGCCTTCACGCCACTCTCGCCCACGCTAACCAACACAAGTCACCTGCAAACAACACAGGGGTGGCACATACACAACACATAATAATAATAATAATAATAATAATAATAATAATAATAATAATAATAATAATAAAAATAACTTAATTTCGACCCGAGGACATAGTTGTGGATACACATAATATATACATACATACATACAAACATACCTGTAGACACATTTATGAAGAAAGAAAAATTAGACACACACACACACACACACACACACACACACACACACACACCAAAAAGACATAAAAAAAAACATGTACACATACTTGCACACAAATGCTCACAAACCACGTACACATAATATATACATACATACACACACAGAGGAAGTCCAAATAATGTAACCTTGCCTTTACCGCCATTTTCTATATCTCTTTCTATTATATATGTTTTAATGTATAATTGACTACTACTACTTTTTTATTTTTCATTTACGTAGTTGCTATTGCTCATATATTTTTTTTCTATCTATCAGTTTTCTATTATTTTACTATATATATCCTTTTTATTGTAAGAGGATCACAGACCAAAAACAAGAAAGAAACTTAAAATGAAGACAAAAAAATAACCCCGCGGCCAAAGTTACATCTGATGGAAGGATCAAATAACACGAGGATAAGTGTCTTAAAACATTCCGCATATGTGTGTTTCGTGAGAGAGAGAGAGAGAGAGAGAGAGAGAGAGAGAGAGAGAGAGAGAGAGAGAGAGAGAGAGAGAGATGCGAGAGAAAGGCAGAAGAAGAGCACTGGAGCACCCTAGTAACAGGATGTGAGTCGACTAGTGTGCGTGTAGGAGCGCGTGTGCCGCCAGGAAGGAACTGAGAGGCCAACTTCAACTCGGGATAAAAACTTTAAATTGAGACAAGATTTTGGCTTCTGGGGCCGTGAAATTTATGCATTATGAAGGCAAGGCTCGTCTCTCTCACTCTCTCTTTCTCTCTCTTTTTTCTTATTTTCCTGTTTTCTTCTCTTTTTTTTTTTTTTTACTTCCTTTCGCTGTGCGCATTCGTATTTCGTATAAATGTGTGTTGCCTCTTAAAAAATGGTTGTAAATGTGATACTAATACGAAAAATAATGATAGTTGTAGTAGTAGTAGTAGTAGTAGTAGTAGTAGTAGTAGTAGTAGTAGTAGTAGTAGTAGTAGTAGTAGTAGTAGTAGTAGTAGTTATGGTGGCGTTAGTGGTATTAACAATGACATCTTGAATCCATACCGTTTAATGTCCTCTAAATGTCCTCATCTTAAAGTGGACACCTGAAACGTGCATCCACCTTCTCCAGAACTGATGACTAATGACCGAGTAAAGACAAAGTGATACAGCATAAAGGATCCACGTCCCTAGAGAGTGGCCTTTCTAAACCCCCATCCTTCTCCTCCTAATCCTCTTTCTCTTCCTCCTCCTCCTCTTCCTCTTCTTCCTTCTTCTCCTCCTCTTTTTTCTTCCTCTTCCTCCTTATTCTCGTTCTCTTCCTCCTTCTCTTCCTCTTCCTCTTCCTCTTCCTCTTCCTCTTCCTCTTTTTCTTCCTCCTCCTTCTCCTCCAGCTCCTCCTCTTCCTCCTCTTCCTCCGTGTATCAATCTCTGAATAAGCCTTAACAAAGCACCACACGAAAATATCACTAATAAGGCAGTTGTTCTCCCCTTTCTCAATACTCCATCCTTTCACTGCTGTACACAATTACTCAACATGTCTGTCTCTCTCTCTCTCTCTGTCCGCTGCTCCTCCCGTCATGTCTAGCTTCTCTGCCCTCATCTGCTTATCGGTATAGTTTTATTTCTTCTCCTCCTCCTCCTTCTCCTTCTCCTTCTCCTTCTATCTCTTTAGGTGTTCTTCCTCATCTAGTAATGCTCTTCCTGTTGCGTTTGTTTCCGTTTCTCATCCTCCTTCTCTTGAGCTTTCTACATAAACGTATATATATATTTTTTTTTCTCTCTCTCTCTCTCTCTATCTATCTATCTATCTATCTATCTATCTATCTGTCTATCTTATTTTTTTACTGTGTATTCCCTCACCAATACAACCATCACCCCTACTACTACTACCACCACCACCACCACCACCACCACCGCCACCGCCGCCTCTTCCTCCTTCCCGATCTCCCCTGTCTTGTTAATCCTTCCTCAGTGGGAAATCCAGCAGCGTGTTTAATCGCAGAGTGACGAAGAAACACGCACAACATACGTATCGCCCCTTTACTCCTTCCTGTTCATGTGCTGCTTCGGTCCCTCCCTCACTGTATGTATCCCGTGATGCTCCACTTCTTATTTCCCCTCCCTTTTCAAGTACATGCTCTATCTCTATCTCCTATATTACCTTTCGTTCTCCTATTAATTCCAGTCTCTCTTCAGTGTTTTTCAGTCTCAAATCTATATACTATACACTCTTTGTTGCCTACTATTCTTATAATGTTTGTTGGGTATTTTGTATTGTTTTCACCTCCTACTCGTTCTCTCCCATAATTCCTGTTTTAGTTCCAAGTATTCTTCGATGTAAAATCTGCACGCTTTTTCCTTTCCTACTCCTATTAATCTTCCTCGCTATTTTACGTTGCTTCCTTTCACTTTCTGCATTCTATACACATCACCCCTTTAACACATCCCTTCTTCTACGAATACCATATCTTTCCACCTAATCACCTTTGAAATCTACCCTTCTCATCTACTTTTCTTTTCTTATATTCCACAACTATCCTCAACTTTCTTCCTTCGCCACCTTTTGCTTCTCATCAAATAATTACCGTCTCCTTACATTCTGCCTTCTCCTCTTCCTCCTCCTCTTCCTCTTCCTCTTCCTCCTCCTGATAGTAGTGATTAGCATAGCGGGTGCGGCAGGTGAGGCGGCCACTATCCAGGCGCCGCGTCAGGTGATATTGCAAGAGGTGACCGAATAATTAATTACGTGAAGGGGGAAGGTGATTGGTGCCTTCCTTATTCCTCCCTCCTTGTATTCTGACGGCGATTCCTGGGAGATGTGACGGGTTAAGGAATTGTAGATGGGGAAATGCATACATCTGTTGTGTGTCTTTGTGATAACAGAGAGAGAGAGAGAGAGAGAGAGAGAGAGAGAGAGAGAGAGAGAGAGAGAGAGAGAGAGAGAGAGAGAGAGAGAGAGAGAGAGAGAGGATAAGAGTGGTATAAACAGTAGATGAATTTGAGTTTTGATTCTTCTCGTGCGTGTGTAAGGTACGAGTACGTTGTTGTTGTTGTTGTTGTTGTTGTTGTTGTTGTTGGCACTGAAGTGAGGTTGTGTCCTGGATTAAGTTCACCAGTGTAAGTAGCTTAGGCTATGAAGGTTTGGACTGTACAGATGAAGCAATGGTGGTGGTGGTGGTGGTGGTGGTGGTATTGCAGCTCCTGGCAGGAATGTGGGTAGGAACGGCGTTATAAAATTATTGATTTGAGGGAACGAGTCGCTAGATTTGTTCATAATTCTGCTTAATCCCTTCATAGAGGATGCATTTTTATCAAGAGTTTTTTTTTTTTTTTTTTTGGTGTGATTGGACGATTTTATTGACATTAGAAAGGATGTATGGAGTTCAGGAGTTTAATGGCTAGATATTTCACTACTTTAATATCCACACAAGCTTTTAAAGTTTAAAAAAAATCCCCAAATAGTAAGCAAAAATAAAAGTAAAAATGTGTCATTGTATTGAATAGGTTAATGTGGACTAACAAATTTTGGATTATAGTCACGTGTCAGTAGATTAGATGATACTTGGTCATCGTGGCACAGTGGAACAGTGTGTGCTCTGGGGCCCTTGGAATCCCTCAGTGCATGGGTTCGAATCCTGGCCACGGTCTGAGGGGGGGGGGGGAGACTGGGCATCCACTCGGGATGGGCTTTCAATAGGTGATCTCCTTTAGCCGATAAATTCCCATAAAAATCCCACATTGTACAAATAATAAAAAAAGTCTTTGGTCAGATGATACTCAAGATAGATTGGTCTTAGGATGTTTGGTACGCGACACACATGGTACAATAAACTAGTTGCCCTCTTGACTACAGCCATGTAGATCCGTACATGCCAATACAACGTTTTCCAGCTTATCTACTTCTTACACAGCTAAATTCACATCTACCCATTGCGTTAACTCTTTCACTGCGATTTACACTACAATAAAGTCCTAGAACAACCAAATCTTGACAAAAATCGACAAGAATGAAAGAGAAGACTATTAAAAAGGTATATTCAACAGTTTTTAGTTGATATAATACTTTGAGAGGGAAATAAGTTACAGCGAAAGGCCTCTGGGGTGGTTTGTCAATACAGAAAATTAACCAGAATTGCAGGAAAAGTGTTAATTCAACCACAACCACCTCTTCATATGTTACACCTAAAGGATACATACAACCACAACCCCAACCAAACCCCATCCACCTTCCCTCCACATACCTACTCAGTCACTTACACTCATCAAAAACAAACCCATACACCTCATCCACACAGCTTATCACACACTCACACACCCTTTACTCATCCAACCACTCACCGATCTAATACTTTTCCCCTCATCCAAATATGAATCTATGTATCAATTTACCGATCCCCCATTGCAACTAGTCACTCACCTATCCATCTATCCATTATCTCATTTATCTACCTATCCAAACAACAATTCACCGGGCTACCTATTTGTATGTTTTATCCCCAATAATCCACTTACCATATCAACAGTAGTAAGGTCAGTCATTAAGTGTTCAGTTAGCCAACACGAGAATTTATAAAAGATGTACACATTTTAGGACCAAAGTGCGCCATTGATTTTCTTCTCTGGGATACGTTTTATAGCAAAGACTCGCTAAGACCGCTACGCAAAATGCAGGTCACTAGATTGTATTTAGTATAGTAGGAAAAAACCCATGAAATAAAAAGCTTATCATGTGTGTGTGTGTGTGTGTGTGTGTGTGTGTGTGTGTGTGTGTGTGTGTGTGTGTGTGTGTGTGTGTGTTCCTCAGTTCGTGACGTGTGGTGAGGTACGAGACGCCGTGGCTTTTTTCCGCCAATAGTCATGAACGTCCGTATTTCTGGCCAGTGCCGAGACAGAGAGAGACGTCACTGAGTAGACAGGCAAACACCACCTTGAAGTAGAAGCCTCAGTTTGAATTACAGGAGTCGTTCCTTCCTTGCTGTCTCTGTTCGTCGCTTCCCTTGCCCTGCTCGTCCACTGCCTGGCTAACTCTCCTTTTTGTAGGCGTTAGCGAATTGTGCACTAGTCTACCTTGTCATTCTTCTATCCTCGACTCCGTACTCACTCTCACTCTCTCTCTCTCTCTCTCTCTCTCTCTCTCTCTCTCTCTCTCTCTCTCTCTCTCTCTCTCTCTCTCTCTCTCTCTCTCTCTCTCTCTCGCTGGCTGGTTCTCAAGTTACACACGACTAAGTCTTAAATAACTTAATTTGAATAACATCACTGGAGAAGGACAACTTTTAGACACAATTAGCATGCACCTCGAATTACACGGTCCTGGTGCGCTTCTGTTGGTTCCAGTTACTGTTGTCGAGGTTGCTGCTGTTGTTGCTGCTGCTGGTGCTGTTGTCGTTTTTGACGCTGAGAGGAGAAACGAGTAAGATGGTGGTGGCGATGTTGGTAAAGCTGAGTGCCACAACGTTCATTTCAACCTACTTGCCTCTTTTTTTTTTTTTTTTTTTTGTGAACTTCTAGTGGACGAAAATATAAAATGAATAAAATAAAAACGCCTTGCCCTGCGACACAGAGGAGGTTTCTAGGATTTTGCCTCCCTGGTTTACCCAAGGGAGAACAAAACACTGTTGGCCTTTGTGCCGTTGATTCCGCCATGAACTGGACTCGAGTTTGAGGATTAGTGGGTGAGCGAACTGGCCGCCACATCGTTTGGTGAGAGCAGTGATTTTAATTGCGTAATGGGACGTGCAGTGTGAAAGCGGCTTTGTGGCTGTGGTAGGATAGTGGTAGTGGTAACGTTAATAGTTGATGCATCTTCTAACGATAGTGCAGCGGTGGTACCATTATAGATTGTGCTGGTAATATTAATGAGTGATGTGGTAGAGAGTGAAAGTGAAGAAGCGGTTGTAGATTGGCAGTGACGAGAATGGGATGGATGGTTGTATGTGGTAACTGCCTTGGGGAGGGAGTATCAGCAGTGTGGCGTGTGTATGCCTGACAGCAGAGGAGACCAAGGAAGGTAAGACAAGGAAGGATGTGTGAATGAGGTATCAATTATTAAGGTTGACAGATCGAGAAATCAAAGTAACAGGAAAAAAGGAAAGACTAATAGGAAGGGAAGCTTAATCACGGTGATGAAGCGCCTCCCGCTGGCCGGTGCACTCCCTCAACAGGTCACGCCCAACACACCACACCCTCATGCTGCTACCCATTTTATAAGGGTGTCTTATGATCATCATCAGCAGCAGCAACCACAACAACAACAACAAC
>CM035188.1:318059-338059 GCA_020233015.1 Callinectes sapidus | reverse complement strand
TGTTGGCTATATGAAACACACAATATATACTATTATAAAACTCTAATTAATGTAGAGTATATATCAAGAGTTTTTGTATACAGTATTTAGTTTGACTCCTGGAAAAGGATTACGGACGTGGATGATTAATTGACAGATAAGGAATAATCAATTATGTATATTGTATATACTATAATAGTAACCCTATAGAGAGAGATGTTCTTGATACTTAAAGTGAAAACACACACACACACCATGTAGTGTAGTGGTTTGCACGCTCGGCTCACAACCAAGAGGGCCCAGGTTCGTATTCCGACCACATGAGGCAAATGGGCAAGCCTCTTAATGTGTATCTAGCCCCTGTTCACCCACACAGCAGCTAGTAGGTACACGATGTAACTCGAGGGGTTGTGGCCTCGCTGTCCTAATGTGTAGTGTGTGATGTGGTTTCAGCTCTACCCAAAGATTGGTCTATGAGCTCTGAACTCGCTCTGTAGGGAAAAGTCTGGCTGGGTGACTGGCAGGCGACCACGATAGTGACGGTGAATACCCACACACACGCACACACACACACACACACACACACACACACACACACACACACACACACACACACACACACACACACACACACACACACATGGTCCTCATAAGCTCACCATTCCAGAGAGAGGAAAACTTAGGAAGATGACATTAAAGGAATCTTATTTAGTATAAATAGCAATATTCTGATAAAAGATAGTACCTTAGTATTCGATGTAGATGAAATGAACTGTTAAAAGCAGAAGTCCCGAAGTTATATATAGACAAACACTGTATACGTACCAGTAAGTCATCATTTACAGCCATGTGATATGTGGTAGCCATTGAGTAACTTGCCACCTCCATTGCAGCAATGTGGTGTATCATGGTGAGATGGCAAAGAAATCTGAAATGGAACGTAAGCGTGCAGAGCCTAATGAAGAGGATGAAGGTGAGACATAGCTTTTCTCTAGACCAACAGTTGCCACTTTGACAGACATGTAAAATGAAGACTTAAAACCATTTGACATGTCTGAACAATTGTGTTTCTCAGTCATAGCTACAGTGTTAAAAGACTTTCTACTATTCTTGCACTGATACTTCATCATGACACTCTTCATGAATTCTTGTTTTAAGACAGAAAAGTATTTTAGAATTTATTCTTGGGGATGCTTATACCTTTATACCGACATGACATCTGTTGCATTCTTTTCTATAAAAAGTGAATGGCTTGCAAATTTTCACTTAAACCATCATAATTTGTCTAATTTAATTGGAATATTCTTCTATAAGTTTTCTGGACTGCTTGATATCTCTCTGCTTAGTATTTTGATGAGAATGCAATGCTGGTATATTTAAGGGATAAAATTACTACTTTTTTACTACTTGTAAGGGTGTAGCATTTTAGTTCTTGAAATTTCCTCACTTATTCACAAAACCTACTTGTCTTACATAATCTAATTGACTTTTTGCATAGTATACTTAGTTCTGATATTTTTCAACAGTTACACAATAGTTCAGTGTTGTTTAATTAAATACAATTATGAAATTAGACACAATATATTTCAAAGAAGCAAAATTTGACTTCCACATCATAGATACATTATTTTGTGTGTGTGTGTGTGTGTGTGTGTGTGTGTGTGTGTGTGTGTGTGTGTGTGTGTGTGTGTGTAGGACCTATTTATGCAATACATTACGCAGATAATATCAACTATTAGTGGTAATAGGCATGAAAAATGTTAAAATAAACACTCGGATACCTGATTGGTGTTTCCCCCAATTAGTCACACACACACACACACACACACACACACACACACACACACACACACACACACACACACACACACACAGCCTCATGGCTCAGTGGTAAAGGGGACGAGTCTGTGTTGGCCATCATGGCTGGCATAAGTGTGTGCCTCACTATGGGCTGGTCACCTCTAGAATTTTTCTGGTGACAAGTGAGGCATGTACAGTTTCCCCTTACTACATGGATGAGGTGTGTGGTGTGTGAGGTCACAGACTTACCTGAAGATTGGTAATAATGAGCTCTGAGCTCGCACTGAGCACAGCTGGTGGTTGCATATCAGCTCGTGAACAGGCCTTGGTGAATACGTACATGTGTTGCCTTATTTACCAGTAAGATGCACTGACGACGAAAAAGATGATCTAGCAGGACACATGAAATGTTAATTTTGGCAAGTGGCCATGAGCCATAGAACTGTCTGAATGTAAATCCCTTAGTGAAAAGAAGAAAAGAATCATAACTGAGCTACAAAAAACTTTGCTGTTTTTGAAGTTATCTCTCTTATCTTTCTCAGATGAGAGTGATCACCCTTGTTACCACTATGTTGTTAGCCTAGTTGGCACCGCTGCCTCTCCTGCCTGTCCCAGGTTTCCTATTTTTTGTGGAAGGAGTTAGCTTTACTACATAAACTATTAGCTGGAGCTTAGTAAACTTCAAGTTGCACAATTGAATGAAAGAAAACAAATAATTATCAATGGATATTTCAGTGAATACCATGAGCATGGGGAGTTTGTTTCAAATCTAGATGGAAAGGATAAAAAGAGACTGAGAAATAGCAATCAATGTTCCTGATGGTTTTTGTTGTTGTGTTGGGAAGGAAAAGAGTTCACATAAAAAGTTACAAAAAATTTTGATAATAATAATAAGAAAGCACTGGAAGGTGTCACGAGAGACCATTGAGTTAAGAGAAGAGAGGGTCGTGGTGGTAGTGGTGAAAAGGGAAATGGAGCAGCCTAATAGCCTCTCTTTTTTGCTATTTGTTTTTAGTAAATCATGTTATTTATTCATGTATTATGACATATATGCATGTCATATATATGTTTATAACAAGTTAATGTTTGTAACTTCAAGATGGAAAGTTTTTACCCATATATTTTCTTCTAAATGTTCATGTATCTGTATTTTACGAATTCTCATCTTACAAATGTCTTTTTTACGTCCACAACTCATTATGTGTGAGGTCTTACTGTACTACAAATTGTTACAAGTTTCTATTTTATCTGGTATTTTATGGTTGTAAGATTTATTGCTACTTCCTTTTTACTAGCTTTTCAACATTACAATACTAATAATCCCAACAGAACACATGCTTCTTTCTTTGCCTTTCGTAATAAGCTGTCATAGATTCCAACACGTAAGTCTGCTTTTGTAGTTTTTGCACTCCCTCCTTTATTTGGATTTATTTATTTTTGTTTGTTTCTGTGGGTCAGCACCAATTACAATATTAGCTGTAGAAGACTGGCTTTTTATGTTGAATTAGAAAAAATAAGGTAGTCATATGTCCTTCCTCCAGTAATTTGTTTTTAAAATTGACTCTCATTAATGTAGCACTAAATACTTATTTTTTTATTTTATTTTTTATTTTTTGTATTAGCTACACTGAAGATTGTGTCAACTATAATGACAAAAAACTTGTACATTTAAAACAAGACAAATAGTAAAGATAAACTGTGCATCTTTATGTACTATTGCATGTACAAGCATGTATGATTTCTAGTACAGATATTGCATTCCTTGAATATGTTATGTTAGGTATATATCTTTGATACATGACCACTTTCTTGTGGTGGTTATCTATGGAAAAACTATACAATTTAGTTGACGATCGAGTTAAAGGACAATCTGAATGTTTAGTCTGTAGTTGGGGATTTATTATCTATTGAAATTCGTCTAGAGCAGAAAATCATTACTTGAAAAAGAGAGTGCTTTACTTACGTGTTGGAATTTACATACTCTTTAGCATGGTCTGAAAGGTCATAGGGATTTTGGTGGCATGAGCTGAACATGATCCATTATTACACTAAGAGCTCTAATGTACCATTCCAGAGCGGTCCTCCTGGCATGACTCAGTTGGTGGAGGCAACACCACAGCCACTGCATCTATCCACCAATCCAAAGCTTCTCACTTGCAGCATGATACTGATGATGATCATGCCTATAATTATGACCAGGATATATCTGAACCTTCCTCAAATATGCACCATTCCCAGCACCATCAATCCTATCATCATCATCAGTATTCCCCCAGTTCCTCAGCCTATTCCAGCAAACATTCAAGAGCCCGCAGCATTTCTCCCCATTACAGCGACCATTACACTGATTCCCACGTGTACAGCTCATCACCCTCTGATCACCAAACTTACCGCACCTCACCTTCTGCTGATCCCCACACTTATGGCTCATCACCCTCTGCCGATCCTCACATTTACCGTAGATCTTCCTCTCCCTCCCAAGCTCTGACTTCTGGTGCTTACTACCCTCCAGAATATATTGAGGATGACAGATATTATCCTGAAACTAACTCACCTGGTGGATATGTTGATCCTAATAACCGTTATTCAGCACAGCCCCCTGTAGGGCCAACTGGGTCCCCTCACACCACTAACAGATATTACTCAACTAACAACTACTATGCAAGTAAGAACTCTGATGTATATTTATAAACAGTTTAGACTAATTTGAAAAATGCTTTCATTGATAGACATGAAGCTTTGGTGGTGATGGCTTTATCTAACTACGGCTACTGCTACTGCTACTGCTACTACTACTACTACTACTACTACTACTACTACTACTACTACTACTACTACTACTACTATAAATGCTATTAATATAGTAAATAGTTTATTTGCATCATCTACTGCTGTTGCTACTCCTGTCGCTACTCTTGCTGCTGCTTCTGCTACTTCTGGTGCTACTGCTACTACTGCTGCTGCTGCTACTACTACTACTACTACTACTACTACTACTACTACTACTACTACTACTACTACTACTACTACTACTACTATCAGGAGTATTATTGCTGCTGCTATGGCTTGCTTGATACCTGCTGCCATATCCTTTGTTTTTCTATTCTGTTTCTCACAAGTTCTACTCAGGTATTTAGGTGGTAGTTTACATTCATTACGTAAAATGTAGGTATCAGTATATCCTATAATATAAATGTAATAATTTTCAGGTAATTTTTATTTACATAACCAGGAATATGTTTTTCTTTCAGGAATATATATATTTATCATATAACAATTCTCTATAATCTTAGTTGAATTTTCAGGAAGCTTTTGAAGTGCATGGAATGCTTTCAATGTCATTATGTGAAAAAATATGTATATAGTTGCTTTTATTTTGTGTTGAGGCATCCATGTATTTGTTTCTTCAGTGTTGTATTAAGTGTGTTCATTTTGCCTCAGTGTTGCATGGAGAGGGAAACAGCAATGTGAATAATTTCATTCATTGTATTGAAATGCTCATACACGAGAGCCTTGGAATTGATTCTCCATTACAAATCACTTGTAGACAGACCTTAATTGGTGATGGGCAAGTCTGCTGCAGGTGATTTCTTTAATTCTCGTTGAATTCTTCCAAGTACATGCATCTAAAACAGCGAGTATGCGGGGCCGCGAACGGTGAACCACGAATGGGTGAGGGTATACTGTAATAATAGTGGTCAATGGAGAAACAAACTGAAATCTTGTAATATAAGGAAGTGCGAGGCAGAGGTATGTGATCCTCTGCACATCCAGATATATAGTATATGGATGGTGCAATAAAAGATGAAAACTATATTTGGTGATATCAGTTTGGAGGATCTGAAATATTGGATTGTGAGAGAGAGAGAGAGAGAGAGAGAGAGAGAGAGAGAGAGAGAGAGAGACTTTGGGATCCCCGAGGACATGGGTTCGAATCCTGGCTACAGTCTGAATGGAAATTGGGCGTCCACTCTGGGTAATGGTTCCTAAAGTGGGTGGGCTTTCAGATAGGAGGTCTCCTTTAGCCTATTAATTCCCATAAAAAGCCCAGATTGTTTAAATTAAAAAAAAGATAAATAATCATCAAAACATATGATGGGATTCATATTTCCAAGGCTATAATTTAGACACTGGTACTGTACATATTTGTCATATATATATATATATATATATATATATATATATATATATATATATATATATATATATATAACGAGCATTTTCATATGTGCTTCATAACTATCTGTACATACAAAAGACACAGTTGCTGTTTTTTTCTCTTATTCATGTTGGTGAATTGTTTGCACATTGCATGATTGCCTTAATGGGTGAGCTTGACCATTTGTTTGTGGTAGCTGGGGCTCCCCCACCTCGTGAGGATGACATGCGACAACAAGAGCAACTTCACCACCAAATGCAGCAGCAGCAACAGCAACAGCAACAGCACCAGCAACAGCATCAGCAACAACAAAAACAACAGCAGCTTCAAAAACACCACCAGCAACTCCCACAACAACATCAACAACAATATACTTCCTCTCACCAACAACAATACAGTGGACCTCCCCCATCTTCTCAACACCGCCACCCTTCTCAACCTTCCTCCACATCCTTCCTCCACCACCAACAGCCTCCTTACCAGCAGCATCCACACAAACAGCAGCTTCCTCCCACCTCCTCCTCCTCCTATCACCACCACCACCACCCTGCTCCTCAGAATATGTATCATGATGCAAACCACAACTCACCCTACTCGTCCCGCACCTCCCAGACCCTCATCTACTCCAGCCAGACTGGCCCAGGTAAAACTTAAATGAAACCAAGGTATACTGTAAATGATTTGAAGTATTCACTCTGTAGCTTTACTTATAATGATTATATTAGTTTTGCATGGAAAGTTTAAACAAAATTTGAATCTCTTAATTTCTATCCAAGAAGGATAAGGAAAAGACTTGTCATAAAGTGCTTACTGAAAACAAAGTGGCTTCCAGTTTTCCTTGAAATTATGCAAACGTTACTTACCTCCCTGTAAAGCTTGCTGTGACTTTAAAGTAAGATGTGGTAAGATACGAGATATGGTGAAAAAGATAGGGATCGGTTTTAGGACCATTGTTATTTTTAGTATGTATCATTGATTTGCATAGAGATATTAGTAGTGATATTAGTAATTTGCAGGTGACAGAAAGATCGCTAAAATAATTAGATCAGATTTAGATGCCATTGCATTGAAGGCAAATTTGGATAGTATAAACATGCAGATGGCAAATGCAGTTTAACATTAACAAATGCCAAGTATTTAGCATAGGTAAAGGAAATCCACACAATAGGTACACAATAAAAAACAAGGAACGAGGCCCTGGTAGGTTCAGAAGATGAAAAGGCTTTAGGTGTTATAGTTAACTCCATTCTCAGTGTAAGACAGTGGTTCTCAACCTGGGAGCCAGGAGGTCCATGGCAAGCTGTTGCAAATTATACATTTCTAAATACTTTTGAAAATCTGAATTAAAAATGCAATACTGTCCTGGCAGAGGAAAATTTTCTTCTTTTTATTGATTACTTTGGTAGAATGAAACAAAATGTTGCATAATTTTGTTACAATTGTATGTACGTGTGAATGTATGAGAAATTGTTATTATTTGCACAATGTGGATAAGAGAGACGACAGGAAACAGACTCCTCTTAGACGGGAAAGAGATGTTGAGTAGTGAGTGAGGGTGAGTCACTGGGAGACAAAGGGAGAGAGGCAATAGCATAACCCAAGTGTGGCGTGGAACCTTATCTTTTTGGGACTGGGATTTGAGAGATAAAGGAAGAAGAGCCACACAGTTGTTGAGAATTCATGAAGGAGAAAAAGGAGACAAAAGGTTGAGAATATTGGTCTAAGAAAACAATGCATAGGGGCTAAAAATAAGACAAATAAGGTGTTAGGATTAATCCTTAGGGGTGTTAAATGCAAGTAATATTAAAGCTATATGTATTTGGTCTGTGATATGGCTGTCACCTGATTTGCTGCTAGTCTCATTCTTACATGGATACATAATATAACAAGTATGTATCTGTAATCAGACAGCAAAGTATCTGTAATCTCAGTTTGTAATCAATCTTTCCTGGATTAGTAAAAAATATTAGGGATCATACAACTCCTTAGATATTTGTGAGGACTTGTATGATGAAGTATTCAAAGAAATTCAATGCATAGAGGCGAGGGGAAGGGTTAATACATTTTCTGCCTCCATGTGGTGTTTTGGCCACTTACATTTTCATATTTTCATTTCAGATCATTTAAAAGTATAAGAAAATGAGTTTTTAAGTCCTTTAGTCTCAATCTTTAATATCCAGTCAATGGAGTTTTTATGGTGCTTGAAAGATATTTGTATTCTTTTGCCTTTTTGTATTTTCCCAATGAATTCAAGCAAAAGTACACATAGATTAATAAAGATAATTTTCATTGCATATTAAAACTATAGTCTTTATGTTTTCATTTACATGGACACAAAAAAAAACATGGTAAGTATGTATCCTGATATATTGTGTGTATGCTTTTGATTTTTTAAGTACTTTCTACACTAAAAGGAACTGTAGATATTAGAGCTGTAGACATTTTGTGGAACAAAAACATCCTAAGTCTCACAGTTTTGTAACTGCTTGCTTGTAATATATAAGTTTGTGTGTATGTGGGTGGGGGGTGTGTTGGAGGGTGAGTGGCCAGATATGTGTGTCTGTGTGGGAGTGTATTTTGTCCTTGTTTATGCTAATAATATATAGAACATCACTAATGCTACATTAACCAAAATACTGAAGATGATTAAGTTGTGCATCACATTTTGCTGCCAACACTCATCATGTGGAGGCTTTCTTGCATTCATGTTGCAATTTGCATTACACTACTGCAATAATGATTAACCTTAGATGATTTATTAAGTCTTATGAGAAAAGTCTGTCAGCATCATGATCTATTTATTTTTGTTATTCATTCATAGGTACAAACTCCATACAAGTTTCTAAGGGAAGTACTTTAGTGATTTATGAATAAATCAAATTGTGTTACAAGAAATTATTACTTTACTTACTGATTCATATATTTATCTGTATATTTATCTACTTATTTTTACTTACACAAATTTCAAAAGCAAAATATGACAATATTCCAGAGTATCTTGGATTTTTTTCAACATCTGTCCTTATTTATCTAAAAAAATATTATAACCATTTATGTATCTCTAAGTTGGAACCATAAAAGATGTCATGTGATTTTGTTTCATTCAGATTCTCAAGAGTTACATATTATGATAAATAGTGCTGTAACTCTTGTGATGTGGATAGTGCACAATGATTTCACAACTTGGCATAGTTTTTCAGTTATTTTCAGATAAGTGTTGTATTTTGTTGCTGCATAATTCATGTACATATAGTCAGGGAACATTTAGCTGATCTAGAAGCCATATCCATTAGCTCCTTCCCCATTTTGGTTGGGCAATTTATGGTTCTTGCCACTACCTGACAATTTCATAGCGAACATGTTTTTTAGGTTATATATAAAATAGATAGAAGATACTTTTTAGTTATCTTATCAGTTACTCTTGCCCCAAGCTGATTTCAAAGAGTATATATATATATATATATATATATATATATATATATATATATATATATATATATATATATATATATATATATATATATATATATATATATATATATATATATATATAGATAGATAGATAGATAGATAGATAGATAGATAGATAGATAGATAAAGCATTAACAAAGATTTTGCATGCAGTCTCCTTTAAGTAGGTTAATGAAAGAAGTGTAGTATGTGAAGTGACAATGATAGAGTAATTGTACAAAATCTATTATCTGTTTATACATGAAGGCTATTCCAAAATACATCGCACAGGGGATGGCCATGATGGATGAGTCCTCCCAAGAGGACAGCAGAGAAACATATTGGGATGTTTGTGACCACACCAAGACTAGATGACATGGACCTTTGTCTCAGTTATATGTATTGTGATTCCTTTCAGGGTTGTCAGTAGGCTTAAAATTTACCTACACTTTTTCTTCTAAATATGAAATTTCGCTGCACTGATTTAGTGATGATGTGCTATATGCTGATCAATTGTGACCATAAATATGCAGATATCCATTCTATTATTTGAAAATTTTGTTTTTGCCTGCTTGATAGCATTTGACCTGCTATTTTATTTATTTATTTATTTATTTATTTATTTATTTATTTATTTATTCATCACTTCATGTTTATATCAAGAAATTAGTTTAGTCCAATACATAATATATAACAATGAATATAACATTAGTACACATAGATAAACATATATTGCTTTACATACACACACACACACTCACACACACTTTCACATCAGTACAATGGTTGGTACATTCAACTCACAACTGGGAGGGCATGGGTTTGAATCCTGGATTAGGTCAGAAGTTGTTGGATTATGTGGTGCCATCTGGCCACCACAGCATCAGTTTGTGAGGTATCACCATGGACTTGGGTATATGTAGGATGTAGTTTGTGTGTTAGCATATAAATACCTGGAATATGTAAAGTTTCAGCTGTACAGTTCCCATTCAAATAAGCAAAAATTATTATATACACACATACATATAAAGTATGTTTTTATATGGGAATGATAGGTCAGTTGGAGGAAAAGGGTGAATGCTGATGAGCAAGACTTTGAAGTTTAGTGGTATGATATAAAGATATTTTGCTTTATTTGTTTATTATTTTTAACAAACCATGTTCCAACAGTGCATCAACAACCTACTCGCCGTGTGGGCAGTATAGCAGACTATGACCCTGTAAATGAGCAGTATGGATCCATTACTCAACATAATGCCAACCCAGCCGGTGGAGGATATAGACAGGAGACTACATACCAGGTAAAATATTTTCCTAAATTATTTTTTCTATTCTTCCTAAAATATATTTTTGCTGTTATAATTCAGATGTGAGAGCTATCAGATGCTGTAGGGGTCTCCAGACAAAACTATGAATATTTGCAACATTTATTTATGGTCAGATTACAATGATATAATAAAATTTACTATCTTTTACTGTTTTGACCCCAAGCTATTATAAAAATACAGTCATTCTTCATTATCCCATGGAAAAGGAAACTCCATGAAAATTTAGTATCTTCACCTGAGTCCTTAAAAAGATTTTTTAAATATTGACAAATTGCATGTAGGATATATGTACCAAGGGAGATGCACGTGCCCTATGCAGACACATTTGACAAATTGCATGTAGGGTACACGTACCAATGGAGATGCACATGCCCTATGCTGACACATTTGACACAGAAAATTTCTATCTGCCAATGGTGAATAGATAGGAGCATGATTATAGGCTCAAAAAATCACTTAACTTTTTTAGCCTATAACCATGCTCCTATCTATTCACTATCAGCAGGTAAAAGTTTTTTGTGTCAAATGCATCTCCATAGAGTAAATGCATATCCATTGGTACATGTACCATTTTTCTTTACATCATTACACATGTTATACATCAATTAACTAGAAAAACAGAAAAAGTTATACCTCTTTCCACCTCTTTGGTTAGTGGAAGTAAATTTGTGGTTAGCAGCAACCCGGGCACATGGAGCACTTGGAGTAATGGTTTCCAAATACCAATCACCATCCTACTCCTAATAAATTTGGGAAATTGGACATACCATCCCCCTCCACAAAATAACATATGTATTTCATGCAAAATAGGGTTACTGTATTGAAATTTCTTATTTCCTGTAAGGTACAACGGTCTAACTTATATGGAGATCAGAACATGGGTCAGCAGCCTCCGCCATCTCAGATGAATTCCAATGCCACCCATCACAAAGTCACAGCACCACCCACACAGCTCGGGGTGAGTAATGTTGCTACTTTAATGGTGAAATTCAAAATATGTAACACAAGTAAAGCAAAAACTTATTTTGAATATGATCAACATGAAACCTTGACAAGATGCTCTTAGGATGTACATAAAACTATGAATTGGGGGTGTTTGCTGTGGTCTGAGAAGATTACCAGAATCACCAAATGATTTTTATACAAAAGGTCAGCTGGAAAAAATCTAAGTATCTAGGACAAATATGAAATTGAAAGAGCCAAACATTGAGGTTGATGTGAGGGAGAAATTGTAAGAAAGAATGGTAATTTTTATGAAATATTTTGGGGACAACTGAATGTGTTAATCATCAGTGCCATGCCAACACTGATGGCGAGGTAGACTTTTTATATTTAAACAATTTGTTACTCTTGCTTACAATATTCATAGATATTCACATCCTCCCACACATTTCTTGCTATAAATTTAAACATCTATTGGGCAGTGTCTTAGAATTTATCTTAAATTGGACACTGAACTCTTGTGTGTGTGTAATCACCTTTGTTTGGAAACTGGCAGTTGTACAAACCCACACACACACACACACAGAAAATCAAGTTATGTTATGACTCGTCTACTATTGCAGCGCTGTTACCGAGCCATGTATGACTATGAAGCAGCAGACACTGATGAAGTGAGCTTCAAGGATGGAGATCTCATCATCAACTGCACTGCCATTGATGAAGGCTGGATGACTGGTACTATTCAGAGGACTGGTGTCACTGGAATGCTGCCTGCTAACTATGTTGAGCGTGTGAGCTGAATCCATCTTATGCAGAAAGCTGAATGAGATGGGGCCTTCCTGAGCTTTAAGGCAGCAATCCCCATATGACCAAAAGATTGTAAATCATTCCTTTCATTTATTTGCCAAAATCTTCTTTGCAATGTTTCTATTTAATGACAATTTCTTGTATAATCTTCAGCAATAAGCTATTTATTGAACAAACTAAAGAACAGCAGGGTAATATATCTTATAAATTTCATTACAATTTTGGAATTCTTTGTAAATTTAGTCACATAAATTTTTTCCATTTTTCAGAAATGGAAGCAAATATTATTCTAAGTTGTAAATACCAAATTCCATAGATATCATTTACATCTATACACAAATATAACACTTCAATGTCCATAATATTACAGTTCTTTAACTATCATAACCATTTGTCGTCTTGATCTTCATTACACTGGATTTAGGTTTTGCATCCGCATGTTGCTTAGAAATATCACAAAACTTGTAAAAGCATTACTTCTATCTTCCTGTCTGTGTTCACACATGTATTATACAATTTATGACTTTTTTTATTATGTAATCAAGGAATATAAGCTATTTTTCATTTTTGCATGTCTCTTCTGAAAGGCTTTTATATTTTTGAGTTCATTTTACTCACATGATAGCTAATAATATTAATATAAGTTGAGGAAGCCAAGATTGGCATGATGTGGAACATGAACCAAACATGGGAATACATGCTGTAAGTATAAGTCCTGAAGCTAAGGTTGGGGCAACAGCCATGTTTCTGTATTCATTTTGTACATATATCATTTGTGTTGTAGAGCCCCATAAGTTCCTTCATGATAAATGTTTAACATGTATAAAGCCATATTAAATGATAGTTATATGCTTTGAAAACAATATTTGAATAAGATAAAAGTTGCTCTTTGGTATAAAGGCAGGTCCTGAAGTTATGACACTAAGAATCTGTGAAATAAATGCTGTTGTTGATATCCATTAAAAAAAAAACTCAATTGAAGACACCAATTTTATGAATTGGAATCATCTTGTTGTAGACAGCCAATTAAAAATTTGAGACATTTTTAAAAATTGGAATGAAGTTTATAACAATTAACTGAATAATTTTAATTGCAGTCACTTTAGGAGGTACTGGGAAATTTTTTGTAAATACTGACCTAGAGAATAACAAGATCTTGATTATAAGGAAATAGTTGCAAAATAAGTTTAAAACCTCTTATTTACTAATTTATTTCCAAAAATGCATGTAATTTTGTATGTCAATCTAATTTTAATATGATTTCAGCATCAAAATAATTAAAGAATGATTAATTTCCCAGATATCATAAATGTTGGATTGTAGATGCAAATCCCTTGGCAATACATATTTCATTAGGTAGCATACTCTGTACAGTAATCTATAGGTGAATTATATGCATACAAATCCTAAGGAATTACTCACACATATGCTTGGTTCCAGGATGACAGGTCAAGAGTAAAGATAAAGTTACTTCTTTCATTTATTACTATTAAAAATGTAAAAATGAATTGAATTAATTGAATTGATTTATGAATTTCAAAGCTTTCTTATATATATATATATATATATATATATATATATATATATATATATATATATATATATATATATATATATATATATATATATATTTAATTTTAACAGAAATTTAGTGTATAAATCCTGCTGATTAATGTATTAATGATTAAAAATTAGGGAAAAATACTTCACTGATAACATCAATGTAACCAGTGTAAATAACCAACACTAAATATCTCTAGGTGAACTTTGCTCCATGAGATGCATATGCTGTATAGATTATAATTTAAGTAAGTAGGAATAAATTAGACAAAAGGACAAGCTTGTTATGTAATTTTATAAATTGTACAAGGTTATATGAGTGGAATATGAATATATTACATCACTGTTATCACTTGGGAGAAATTCTGTAGAATAATGCTCATTCCCTGTGCCTTTTATTGATAAGCAAATGTGTAGCAGTGCCTTAATAAATATTAAAATGTTTACTGATGACTTTGATCACAACATTGCAAGTTATTGGTCACCATAAGCTTCTCTTCTACACACCTACCAAAGAGGGCACTAGCGTTTTCACTGGGCACCTGCACAGGGTCTGGGAGACAAGGATATGATAAATAATCTAGGTTTATCCTGACTGGCAACTCCTTAACCATATATATCCGTGTGTAACTAGGTGCATGTAGTTTTGTATGGAGGAGGAGGTTGGCAAGCTGTGACTACCCCCTTGTGTTATGAGACACAAAGGGAAACGTTCAGCAAGATCACAGCTGGTTGTGATGAGGGCTCATAGCACCCCTTGATCCAGTGCCATTAGACCTCCCTGGGATTAATTACCGTTTCGGCAGGTGTTTACTGCCTCCTCCTGCGAATAAACAGGTACAATTGTGTCTAACATCTTAAAAGACAAGTTACAAATGCTGTAGAACTAACTCACCGAACAGGACGACCGGACCCCCAACGCCCCAGGCCGATTGTCGTGAGGTTCGAAAGGTATTGAGACAGAGATTTGAAATGCGAGGAAACTCAAAAGGAACAAACATCTATGTCAACGAGGATCTGTGTCCAGCTTCCCAGGCACTTAGGACAAGTCAGCTTCCAGAGTTAAAACAAGCTCGAGCACAGGGGAAAATTGCTTTCTTCAAACACACGACTCATCATAAAGGACAGAACATCTCGACAACCCTTCAGTCAAACTAGTTCGAACACTGGTGCGCCGACACACGAACCATGGACTCCTTCGACTTCTCGTGACGTGGACTTGGCGTATGGGAGGCAGCAACCACCCCTTGGACAGGCGGCTGACGTCACCGGTGATGACGCAGTTGTTGGCGCTTCGTCTGGTAGTGATTCAGGCGCTCATGGCCCGTCTAGTGGTGAGGTGAAGCAGCTACACGGTGGTCCAGCCACTGAACACTTCAAACACTTAATTATGGCGGCGAGGCAGCTGGAGGCAGGAGGGCAACTACCGCTCGTAGCGTGGATGCCTCGTGTGGAGGTGCAACGGCGACAAGACGACCTAGTGGATCAGTGAAGGAAGATCGCGGCACACCCACCAATACTGGGAAGGGCGGTGCAAGCGGTGGGGCTACGCAACATCAACAAAAATGGGATCTCAGACCTCGCGCAAAGTAGTAAGTGACGACTAACACTGTATATCGATTGTACGTTGTCTTCATCATGGAGACCATTACTCAGCTACCATTTGCATCACTGACTAATGAACAATTACATAATATCTTGCAAAATAAACAGATAACTATTTATTCGAACTAAATTTCAATCTATCTACTGTTCAAAATGATAAATACAATAGTGAATTAGATGTAAATCATTTTTACCTCCAGCTTAGACAACTCAAATTACAAAGATTCGGATCTTCAAGTCGCTGGTGATCCCTGTCTTACTCTATGGTTGTGAGACATGGACGCTGAACACCGACCTGAAGACGCGAATTGATGTCTTTGGTACTAGATGCCTTCACAGGATCATGGGATACTGCTGGTATGACTTAGTGTCAAATCAGCGATTGTTCCGTGAGACCGATTCGAGGTCTATTACTAGCATAGTCCGTCAGCGCCAATTGCGGCTATATGGCCATGTGGCGCGATACCCGGAAGCCGATCCTGCTTATCGGTTTGTTTCTGTAAGGGATAACCCTACTTAGAGGAGGCCAAGGGGACGCCCACAGAACTCTTGGCTACGGCAAGTCGATGCCTCCTGCTGGGAGTCACTCGGTATGGGGAAGGGAGTCTGCATGGAGACTCGCGAGGCGTGACCGCCAGGGGTGACGCCGTAGGGTAGGCGAGGCAACGCGCCCCCCGGCGTATGCCCCCCATGATTGATTGATTGATTAGTATGTCCACAATATCGCACAACTTTGTATAAACATAGCTTAATGTACTCAGGTCCACAGCTTTGGAACTCACTATCTATTAAAACGACTATCAAACAATATTTATATACATTTCAGTAAGCGTAAATAATAGCAGTTATATAGGTCGTGTGTGTGTGTGTGTGTGTGTGTGTGTGTTTGTTTACGCGCGTACTCTACCAATTTACTTATTCGATGTTCAGGAGCAGTCTAGTCCTCCTTGCACACATGTGACAGGCGTCTGGCGATGGCTACTCGTGTATGCATTACCGCGGTGACTGACCGAGAGTGTAACGTCCCTTGTGCCTCGTCCCACGTCGCGGCGTGATCCCGCCTCCCATGATCCTCTTTTCGTGGATTGAAGCTTGTTATTTTTCTAAGTACGCATTTTCTTACAAGCCGTAAGCCCTTTAATGCACGAATATGTACTGGAGCTGTTTGGTTGTTTTTGTGTGATGTATATAAGTAAGTAGAAGAGAGGCTGGTCCTGCAGGCATTCCCAACTACAGATTGCTGCCCACTGGCGCGGACAATTTGGCAAGTTGTGTTTATTGGAAAGAGATGTTCGCGTTTCTGCCTATTTTACGCATCGCGGCGTCTGAGTCTGTCCGTGAACGAATCAATGCGACAAGGACACCAGTTTTTGTCCCCCTTCTCATTGGTTTTCATTCCGTGTACCGAAGGCTAGTGTAGTATCATTTTCATATTCACTCTGATGACCAGTAAGATAGCACTGCGACAATTCTGATGACGCTATTATGGAAATGAATAAAGGGACGCGAGGGAGGGAAAGAGGGCAAGGAAGAGAGACGATGCCAGTGGAATGAATGTAGCGAGATACATCATTCATATCTCGCCGATTGTCTTTCGACTGGCCGCCAGACAGTCTACCTCGCCATCCCCTCAAATACGATTGCTATAGAATAATTCCCTTTTATATCTTACGTGTGTAGCTGTAATGGGTGTGCGGGCGTTCATTTGTTATCCCCATCACGAGGCAGTAACACAAGTGGATATCTCCAGGAGGGTGAGGGAGAAAGAAGAGGGCGTGAATGATGGTGGAGGTGGTGGTCTCTGGAGTGTTAGTTGGGAGGGTTGTTGGGACATGATACAGGTAGTGAACCTGCTCAATAAGTGTTTCACGGTACAGTTTTGCTCGTAGATTGTTTTCCATTACCATTAGCAGCAGCGGTTGATTTCTGGTATGTTGCGCACTATGCGTGATTAGTAGTACTCGTACCTACCAGCATCATGCGCAATGTCTGGTCAGCAGCTTGTATCAGTGGACTGTGAGCGATGAAAGGTACTATACTAATACATACTACTGTCAGTGTGTGTTGATATGTTTTAAATCTCTTAAGAATGTTCAAAGGAAATCTGTAATCTAATAGAAAGGAAGGATTGTGAATTCATGGTCAGATTGTATCGAAACGTACAGCCCAATAACCATATAGTGAGGCATCTCTACCATCGTGTACTGTTTTGTGAAATGAAGAAAACATCTCTAACATGTTAGAGAATTTTCGCTGTTCATATAGTAAACTGTTTGTTTATTCTCTTGTAGTCTATAAGAAAGGACACTTTTCTGTGTAATAACAAGTACAGTCTTCCAAGGCTCACTCCCCTCATTAAGCCGAGACGGGAAGGAGTGCCGACGGCGGGCAAGGCAGGCGCCGCTGCCATTCTGGTCGGAACAATGGCTGCTGATAGGGTTAGGTGGTGACGCCGGCCAGAATAATGCCGGCCGCTGGCAATCGCAGCGGCCATCCCTTGAGGCTGCGTCCCTGGATTAGCAGCTTGTCTAAGTTGAGCCATTTTGGTAGAATGACGAGTGTGATGAAAAGAGTTCAGCGAAATTATGGAGTAAATATAATCGATTTTTCTTTTCAAGAGTTGTCATTAACGCGTAGAGGACGATCAACGGCGATGAGAAACTGTAGCAGATTAATGGGAAAGGGAAAATCTTGGAACAACAATCACTAGAAAGAGAGATTCACTTAAAAAAAAAGAAGCAATTTTGTGATTAACGTAACATTGATATGTTTGAACAGATCTAGACCGTGGTGAAGAGAGAGAGAGAGAGAGAGAGAGAGAGAGAGAGAGAGAGAGAGAGAGAGAGAGCACTCCCTTTACCTTCCCTTCTCACAACCCTCTCCCTTCTCCTCCCCTTCTCTCGCCCCCAGCCCAACACTGTGCCTAGCTCTCCCCGCCCCAGTGGACTCGTCCCTCACAAACCAATTATGTAAAATGGTTCTCACCACAGGTCGGTGTTGTGGCGGGGCCTTGTGTCAATCTGTTTAAATATATGTCATCGGCTGCAGTGGTACCAATCACTGGGTGACGAAGGAGTGAGGGAAGGCGAGGGACGGGCGCCACCTTCAGCAACACCATTCAGTTTGATCAGATTACTGAAATGCGTACCAATAATACCGGTGTAATGGTTTGATTTTGTTGACTGCTAAACCATGACACCACGACATCCTCAAAAACCACAGAGGCTCTACAGTTTACTGATTTACAAAACGCAACTGAAGTATTAAAAAAAAACAATAACAATGAAAGAAAATCGGTTATTTCAACTTTTTTTTTATCGCTGAGGAAAGACTACAGTAAAATTTAGAAGTCTAGTTAGCTTAGGACATAGGCGGTGCAACAATAGTCCTCTTCACTACTGTAGATACAGAGAGTGTAGGTTAACATAGCCGCTGTGTAGATCGAACTTCCGGGAGATGTCTATTGTGCCCTTCATCGTCCTGGCACCTTTTCTCCGCCACCCCCATCTCTCTCTCTCTCTCTCTCTCTCTCTCTCTCTCTCTCTCTCTCTCTCTCTCTAGGTATGGTAGGTAGCGTATAGTAACAACGGTAAAACGGACTCGATGTTGCGAAGAACGGGAGACAATGAAAAGAAGAGACGAAGAAATGGATCAGTTACTAAAGGGGATCATGGGAAAGGAGTTAAAACGAAAAGTAACATGAGAAACACACATCCGTAAGCCAGAATGAGTAAAAGAAAAAAGAAAAGATGTATTACGAGAAAAGAGATATAAAAAGTAAATTACAAGAAAAAATAAATGGAAAACTAAACTACTACTACTACTACTACTACTACTACTACTACTACTACAACCACATGCGCACTTGCTATAAACCCGATCTTCCTTGCGTCGTGTAATCCCCTCTCTAAAGGAATGTAATCGCATAAGGCGGCGAGTCCAGCTGGGGAAGGGATTTGGGATTCTCCTCTCTCGCGCCCCGGCCGTCCCTTGGGAGGAGGGAGGCGGGAGGGCAGCCAGGGAAGGTTTACCCTCTTATGCTATTATCTTCGACCCAAGTCACTCACCAATACTAAACTAGGACCTGGACACACCTCCTCCTCCTCCTCCTCCTCGTCGTCTTATATTGTTTCCTTCCTTTTCATTTCCTTCTTAATTTCCTATTCTTTCTCTTTCGTTTTCTACTTCGTTCTCATCAGGTTCTTTCGCTTGTTGTTGTTGTTGTTGTTGTTGTTGTTGTTGTTGTTGTTGTTGTTGTTGTTGTTGTTGTTGTTATGGGCATTCTTATTCTTGTTCCTATTTTCCTTCCCTTTCTTTCTTTTTTTCTTCTAATTTTCTTCTTTTCCACATACAATTGCGCCCGCGCGCGC
>CM035188.1:286574-306488 GCA_020233015.1 Callinectes sapidus | reverse complement strand
TATATATATATATATATATATATATAATACACACACACACACACACACACACATCCACATATTATGTACTATTCTTACGAGATATAACACTAATTTCTGCGGACACTGCATGAGGTGAAAAATTCAGTTTATTTCAAGTAGAAAAATCCAATTGACATTTGGCTATTTGAATTTCATGTTGCGTCTAAACAACGTCTCAAAATCTTTATGTACATAGAACATTTTCCACTTAGAATAATGTGTACTTTGACCTCTGACAATATCCCCAGGAACTCGTGTTACACCCAGTATGACATTAGATTATGTCTAAGGTATACAGGAAGAGTAGAGGACTGAGGACTGCAGCTTCCCAATCAAGAGATGTTCCCTCCTCCTACCACAGACTCGAATTTTAAGGCTCTCACTGTTTATGAGATGGTTTGCTTCATGAGGATCATCCTGAATTTCTAGATGAAGCGGTATTGATACTGTTTGCCCATATACTTATGAATCCTAATTTTAAAATATTTCTTATCCATTTGTTATTTCTATTTTCTTTTTTAATGTAAGAGGGGAACTGGCCAAGGAAAAAATGTGGTTGAAAAAATAAAATCCTGGAATAAGAACGAAATATATAAATGTCTTGAAATCTCCCTCTTAGATCAGTGGGCTGAGACAAGTGCATGGCTCACGTAACTCACCTCGCGAGTTCGTGTTTGACAAAGTCTGGTCTCGGTGCGGCGTGCAGTGCTGCCACCCGCAGGTCAGGGGAGGTCAGCAGGCGGGGGTCGCGAGTCACTAGGTCAGCCGAGGTCATGTAGCTGCAAGCTGTGTAGTGACCCGCCAAGGAAAAGTCCATGTCCGACCTGAAAACCCCCCATAGAACTGTGAAACTGTTTTAAGGGTTATTTACCCAAACACACACACACACACACACACACACACACACACACACACACACACACACACACACACACACACACGCTCCTTATTGTGTGAGGTTTGCAACAGTATTCCATTGTTTTTGAAATGGTACGTTGAAATGTTTTTTGTTTTTTTCGTTTTCCGACTGCATTTACACGTATTATATTATAGTAATCTCGTCTTGTTCTATTTATCTAGTTTTTTCATCTTTTATGACCTTATTTTTTAGATGTTTTTCTTTTTAATTTTTTTTTCTTTTTTATTTATTGAAGTATATTTTCTATAGTTAAGATCCTGAGAGCAGTGTTGCATGATGGTCATTAGGTGTATTTCTCCCAACTGTGTGGTGATTCCTCGGGTTGCCTGGGATGATGTTCCGTTGTAGCTCTACGTAAAACTAACCATAACTTTTCTGTAAAATACTCTCAATGTGATTCCCATTCAAAGTTCATTCGTAATTGTCTATTTTGATCCATGCTGATCTAATCTAACTTTAACTAATCCAACGTAACACCGAAGTGGTGAGGACCGCCCAAGAGCGCACTTGGCGCACCAATCTACTGTTAGGAAATATGCTATCGGGTCAGTGTAAGAAAAGCACGGAGCATTGCGCATTGAGCGTGAGGGAATGTGATGCAGGGCTTTAGCGTCCCGTGTAAGTGTGGGAGAAGACGGGTCTTTCTAATGACTGTACAGTATATGGTTGTTAGAGGCCTGCTTTTTCATTGCTTTATCTTATTTGGTTGCCATTGCTGCTGCAGCAGGTCTTTATCCTGCACAAACACTCTAATACAGTCTACAACAACTGCCGTCTAATCGTGTGGCCCCCAATGCTCACTCTGGCGGTCCGAGTGCTGCTGTAGGGTGGCACCGTCACCCTGACAGCGGGGTGTTCCTGTGCCAGCCTCCTCAGCGTCTCGTCTCGAAGATCCACCACGTGGCGTCACATGATGGTGGCACCTCCACCTTTAATGCCACTTTCTCTCTTGGCGCCGCTGCTCTGCCTCTCGCTGCTTCTCCTCTATTGTCTGCAGGCCGCGGGTAATTTGCAGCACCACTGTGTCAGCTTATATCTCTCGATGATTACTTCTCGAAACGAGAGGTCCTGCGTGAGGAACACAGACACGCGCACGGCGGGGTACTACTACTACTGCAGCTGACGGGTCGTATCTGCCCGAGTACCGATGACGTGACGCCGTCTGTGTGGCGGTAGCGGCACCACCACCTTCACCATGCTTTCCTGCCACGACAGCACGCTGTCACGCCTGGCCTGGCGAATTTTGTTCCCCCGGCGCGGTTCTCTGGGCTTGCTGGAGATGCTTTGTGACTTGACTTAGGGGTGTGATGGCATTGCTTCTCTTTCCTTGACTATCTCATCCTTCTTTCGTCACGGTTTCTTACTCACTCCATGTCACTCGCCGCCATTTTCTTCCCCTTCTTGTCGCACTTTCTTCTTCCTGCGTCGCTGACGTGTTGCATCACAACGCTCTGTCTGCCTCCCGGCCTTGCTTTGCTCCTCGTCACAATGGACCCTCTGTTGTTGTTGGCTTCAGAACCCTTTCGATCATGACGTAAACATTCTCAATTATGGATTCATCAATAAATGCCTCGTGCACAGGATCTTTCCAGAGCCACACATACTTCAGGCACGCTCTGGGCTGACTCGCACTCAGAGACTGGCCGCAAGTCACTGGCAATGATTGGGCCAGTCTTCGAGCTGCTGTCAGCTAGACTGTCACTCACCTCACGCATATCATCTTCCTCTCCCTCATCCTGGCTATGACTATCAACAGCCACGTACTCGTTGGCCTCGTTGTTCTACTACTGGGCCTTGCAGCAGCACCAGTACAAGGAGTCCTGATGAATCGAGAGCCCTTAATAATTTTCTTAGTTGTAGACGTTTTTTCAGTTTGTTTTCTCTCTCTTCCCCCTCTAACATAAATGATATGTCTATTAAAGTCAGCTGATGGAGAGTTAGTTCTGGGGAAGAGATGAGTAGAATTCTAAACTAGTTTTCTCTAACAGTTTTGACCCAGGAAATTACACAGGAAATACCGGAAAATAAACAGATTTTGTAGCAGACGAGAATGAGAAGCTGACAGATATTTCCATAGCTAAGTCACAGGAATAGGACCAGACGAGATATATCCCAAAGTATAAGGAATGCAAAATCTAGACTCAAGAGAGATGCCAGTAATGTGGAAGCAAACTAGTGCTTAGAGACCAGAAATAAGGTAAATCGGGTATTGAGATTAATTCTTAAAAATGTTAAAAGTAGTACGTAGTCCTGACGTAATTTGAAAGTTATATTTGGTGGTCAGATTACATCTAAACAACATTGTGCATTTTTGACCGCTTTATTACAGGAAGGATATGAATATATTGGGATCAGTATACAAAGGAGATTCATTAAATGGATACGGAAGAAACGGGACGGAAGATACGTATTAAAGTTACATTTCAAAGAGACGCAAATAAAGTGAGGTCCTGATAGAAGTCTTTAAATGGTACACAGTAGAAGTTAAATGAAGAGAGGGGAGGCAAGCAAAATTCTTAGGATCAATAATCAGGATAGAACAAAAGTAAGGAAAAAAAATCATTCGTTCAAGCTTAAGCAAAATAAGTTCAAGAAGGAGATAAGAAAAAATTGGCTCTCAAACAGAGATATAAATATAAAGGCTCGGTAGGTAATCGGATTATTAGTGTTGAATTATTACGGAGCTTTAACAGAAGATCAGACAACTTTTTGTATGGGGATGATAGGTGAAAATAGGTTTCATACAGAAACAGCCACGTGTCCTAAGGCCTAATGGTCTATTGCCGCTTCCCTTATTTTCTTATGTTCTTATGGTTTTAAGAGTAAAGCAGTTTGAAGGTTGATGAATGGCAAGTTGGTAGAGAGGATGGGTGGAGGACTGGCAGAGAGATAAAGATGGAGGAAAGACAAAGGAATGGAAGAGGTCCGTGGAGGAGGTGGAGGACTGGCAGAAAGAAGGGCAGAAAGAAGACCAGTAACAACGAGAGATGGAGAATTTGTGAGGTTAAGATCCACTTGAAGGATGAGCTGTGTGAGGAACAAGGATGCATGGGATGATATTAGACTACTGTAATGTAGATGAGGGAAAAGACTAAAAGTGTGAAGGTGGAGCTGCTGCAATAGTGAGGAAATTTAGGGTGGGGGCTTGAACAGGTGAAATAGTTGAGTAATGATGATCAGTAAGGCAGAAAGTTATGGCTGAGATGGATGCGATCGCGTGGATGCTCTACGATTTCTGTTTCCTTTTCTTTGGTCGAGAGTTGTATTCCAGATAGATTACTGTCACTCCTGGTCACCATTATTACTCACTTGGTACATGTAGAAAATTTCAGTCACCGTGAACCTTCATGACTGAGGCCGGAGCCGCAAGGAGCCCTCTCTGTGGTGGCCCCGTGCGTGTGCTGCCTCTTGCCTTTCTTCCCTCCCTCAAAAGAACTTTCTTTATCTTTTCTGCCTTATTTTGGAAAGTTGACCCTCACACTTACTGACAGCTGTTGCGCTCACTGGATAAGACACTTAGTCCACTCGATATCTAATTTCACACGCGATTTCACTCTTAACTTTAGTCCGATCCTGTCCGTCACACTAAATTGACGGAACCAACTGAAGATGAAAGTCAGCATCCTCGCAGCCTCCGCGTAGCCCCGCCCACCGTTCTCGCGCCCGTCCAATGGAGTAGCGAGGCGGTCTTCATTGGCTCTGGAGATCAATTCCCGGTCCCTGATTGGTCACTGTATTGTTCTACAGCCCTTGCAGCCACCAACAGCTTCCTGATTGGCTGCTGCAACCTGTCCCTGAGCCCCTAGTGGTCACTTACGGTTTGTAGATAACGGCATGTTTCTTAACTCGAAGTAATTGCATGTAAAAATCCCAATATATCCCTTTTAAATGCTTCCTTTGCACACCAGAACTTGTGACACGTTAATTCTTAAGTAGATGGCATCCACTCCAGGGATGATGTGGAGGGATGTGGAATGCTTTTAGTTTGGTGAGAGGAGCGTCAGAAGGTTGAATCAATGTTTGCAGGAGTGAGGGTTCTTCTGGGTATTGATCAAAGGGAAGGTGCAGAGATCTCCTGCCTTTGTTTCCATGTGTGTGGCTCCATTTACGACATCCGAGCGTTCCCAGACAGCATACTTGTACGTCTATCCTTAGCGTTCATCCTCAGCACAGGATCATTCCCTTTGGTCCTGATGGGAGGTACAGGGATCTCTTAGCGGTCGTAGCAGGTCTCCTTTAGATGCCAGGCAAGCACTGGAGAGACTCGGCATTGGCGTGGTTTTCCTATCCCACCACTCGTATTTTGTACGCAGGAAGCTCTTTGTTTTTATTTAGCTCACGTTTCTTGACACAGGTTGCTCACAAGTCATTTGTTCCGCTGGAGCTCAATCATATAAACACAACGGCAGAAATGGTTTGTTTTATATAAAACTTTTTCCTCTTCAAACTGATGTAAAGATTAGATGTGCAAACATTGTTCTTCACCTGTCCCTCCTCTTGGAGGCAGAATCATCCACAGTTTTGGCTGGTGTTCATCTACTCTGCTCTTCCTCCCCTCCTGCCCATGTGGAGATTGCAGGCAGCTGTGAAAACACATTCCCCATCCTTTAACTCAGCCTGCCGTTTTATATCAAAGGTTTCCAGTGAATTCTCTTTTTCCTTTCTCTTGGGCATTATTGAATGACAATTGCCTCAGTACTGCAGCCAACGAACACGAGTCACGTGGCCCTCCCCAGAGGTAATTTCAATAACTATAAAAGAGTACAGAGACAGGGACTGAGACCTTAAAGGTGCGGTCGGTGTGCTGGTGTATGCACGTGTTTAGAGGAGGGGAGGAGGAGGTCCCATTCATCGAAGGCGAATCACTGTACCTAGTTTATCGAATCTCCTCAAATGACAGCTTTGTATTTTAGATTTCATTGGACGTCACTTGGAGAAATGAATATAGTTTCTTTGTATTGCTTGGAGTTGACATGATGAGACACGTTCATAAGCCACCGCCCGATAAGTTTTACGTTGATTTGTCAGCCAACCTGAGATTATACTACGCCTTACTTTTCACTTATAAATTGACTCTTCTACTACACTGTGTTTTTGTTTCTCTCTCTCTCTCTCTGTTGAACTTCTGAAAATCAAGAAAAGATTTTTCCATAAACTCATAATCATTCTTTTCCTATTTCTTGGTTAGTGTCATTGAAAATTATATAGATTATACGGAGGCTGTTACTCTCTTGGTGTCAGAAAAGTGAGGACCATCTGAATTGTAGAAATGGCTTGTGCGCTCGTACATGACCGTCCTCAGGTTAAAAAAAAATCCATATGTGTGTGAGAGAGAGAGAGAGAGAGAGAGAGAGAGAGAGAGAGAGAGAGAGAGAGAGAGAGAGAGAGAGAGAGAGAGAGAGAGAGAGAGAGAGACCTTGTTTACTCACGTTCGTAAGCTCCGTTTGTCAAGTACTACATTAATCAAGACACACACACACAAAAAAAAAAAAGGCACGGTAGGAATGGCACAGTAGATGATAATGGCATAGGTAGAAATGGCACAAGAGAAAAAAAGGAAAGAAAAATGGCACCATGAAAATAAAAAAAATAAATGAATAAATAAAAAGAAGCCACATCCTCCTCACGCCCCTGTTAGATTTTTTTTTCTATCACTTCGCCTTGTTCTCAGCCGATCTCCGAAAATGTACGCAGCGATGTTTCCCAAGCATACACTCCTCCTATCATAGGCATGAACTAATACACACCGACTCAGAAACGCTTAGCTCTCCCACCACGACTAACTGGATTTTCAAGACATTTTCCCCTTGTAACAATGTAGAAATCTTGCCACTCCATCACTAGAACGATACAAATAACCTTAAAAACACCAGTATCCTTTGGTAAGGAGTGACGGTGAGAGAGCTATGCATTTCTAAATACAGGCCTTAGACACCTCCTCATGGACGGTAATACATTGTCCTGTGTGTGTTGCGCTCACCAGCCACGTCCTGCTGATTTGTCCATTTACTCCTTCTATTTCTCTAAAGTTATTTTTCAGCTATTTATTCTATTACTTTTTGTTTTTATCTTATTCTACTTGTATTGATCAATGAATTACTTCATTAATCGATTTACTTATTCATTTGTTTATTTGCATAAACTTTATATGGGTTCAGTTGAACTTCAGACGAATAGCATTGGACGAATCCCATACTCTGAGTTTTTAAATTAGTAACTCAAAATGAATGATCAAAACTATCACGCCGACCAAGGTGAAATGAAACTGGAAATGTTTGCGTACAATTTTAATGTATAAAATTCAAAACCTACATCGACTAAAGTTGTGACTAAAGTCTGTACAGAAAAAGTTCATGTAAAATGCATTTCTAAATCAACAGTATTTTGGTATTGTTGAATTACCTACGAGTGGCTACGTTGGGCCTCTATATACGAAACTTGTACCGCTGGACGTGTATGGAGAGGGAGTCTTTGCGGACGGCGGACTCCTTAGGGCACCAAACACTGCGGCAGGAAGGCTTCGCTGAGCTGAGCTGAGACCATTGGAAGCTTAACGCAGCTAAGGTGGCGGCCTCGTACCTACATTGGCACAGCGTGACTGGCCACTGAAGGTTTATCCCTTGAAGCTGTAATGCTTTCTTCACTACATAACGTACACCATCGGTGTGTGTGTGTGTGTGTGTGTGTGTGTGTGTGTGTGTGTGTGTGTGTTTGTATATTTGTGTGTGTGTGTGTGTGTGTGTGTGTGTGTGTGTGTACTGGCGGGCCGTAGTGAAGAGATCAGCCGGTTAGGGTCCGTGCACTCCCAAGATGCCATCCTGACTCAGTTTACCCTCGTCATAAACAGAGTGGAGGGCCGCAGGTTGGTGGTCCTGACGCCACACTCTTGACCTCCCGCCGAGGTCACCTTGCATCTGGGAACCTGCTGAGTCCGGGTCACGTGGGAGTCACTGTTGTCTCCCTGACAGGCATCCAGAGTGGTGGTCTGTGTGACTACCGCTCGCTTCTGAGACCTGCCTCGTTATCCGAAAGAAAATACAAAAATCGGGATGTTTGTACTCATGGTCGTCCTTCATGGCTGCTTCTTGAGTCACACTCGACCACTGCTTCTCCCGTTAACAAATGCCCTTAACTTGTACTTGTTCTTGAGGATGCCGCTCACCGCTGTGGCTTTGCAGCTGCAGCCACTCCTGGGTGAAGAGTGGTGTGATCGCTGGTGGTGCTGCTGCCACAAGGGATGCAGGCACTCACAGCACCACACTGCCTTGTATTGATTGTGTGAGCCATTAGTCACCGCGGCTCCACACCACTTAAAGCTGGACGTCCCCGCCGCTACCTGGGCGAACGGGGCGGCATGATCCATCTTTGTTCTCCTGTGATCGCTGCTGCCTGTGTTCTGCAGCGGTGAGCCGCTGGTCCGGCCGTTTTCATCACTCGTAACGGTTCGAATGAAGAATTAGCAGTAAGAGATGTGTAAAAAATAGAGCAAACATTATTTAGCTGGGACAAATTTTCCTACAAGAAAATCTAGAAATGCGTTAATCGCATTATTTGTCTCCTGCGGTGCATAGACTCAATAAGAATGAGGAACTGCTGCATTGGCCTCTCGGTGGCTCCGGGCATCAGCAGGCACCCAACTGCCGCCCTACCGCCCTACCACGCCGCTCCCACAGCAAGGCCACCAGGCAGACCACAGCGAATGCATCAAAGGACTTTCATCTTTTATAGAGATGTTAGGAAGGATGGGCATGTAGAGGTCCTTATTCAATAGGACAGGATATAGACAAGGAATCTCTCTCTCTCTCTCTCTCTCTCTCTCTCTCTCTCTCTCTCTCTGTACTACTACTTTATTTATCTCTTTTTCCAAGTTCAGATCTTGAGATACCATCGAAACTTAACAATTTCACTTCCATTGCTAAGACCAAGTGATTTATTCATCAGTCCCTCTATAAAAACTGTATTTTCATTTGATGATATGGTTATTCTGAATATTCATGCTCACGGCAATGCTCTGTCAGTGTGATGCAACGAAATGACAGGAGAGTGAGTCGCACCTTCACCAGCACAAGGCATACACCACTACACAAAGGCGTCAGTAGTTTGGTGTGGATATTTAAAAAGGAACAAACACAGACAGGGTCCACTGCTACGTGAGAACTTTAAAGGTAGAGTTTCTTGACGATGGGGCCACGGGTCTGCTTGGGGGTCGTGGCGTGCACCGTGCCGTACGTAGTCCGTAGCCTCATGTGGTCCGGATATTGGTCTTGGCCATAACCCGGCCGGTTGCAGAAGGGTGAGCTGAGTGTGTTGATGGGCCAGTAGCGGGGAGGTTGGTGGCGTGCACGGAGGCGAGCATTGTATTTCTCACTCTGGCGTGTGTACCTGTGAGGAGGAGTGGAGAGGTTATCAAAGGGATTTAAAGACTGCAAGACAAAAGAATATCAAACACCTGCAGTACAATCTTCACAAGCACATACCTGACTTTTTTTATGCCGGAGTCTTGCTGCATTTTGCCCGCCCTAAAGGCAGGTTTGAAGTCAGAAGGACCCTGGAATTTCTTTGGTGGCTGATCCATTGCACGCACCTCACAAGCCAGACAGTTCCTGGATCTCACCTGACCAGGATGGTTGTGGCGCATCTGTTGAGAGAGTAGCGGTATTAACAATATAATATATGGTTTTCATAAGAAAAAAATCCAGTTTAAGACTTTCCATAGAATACTTTATTGTAATTACCTCTTGTGAAATGATGGTATCGAGAATTAGCAGCTGAAATACTACTTTAGAACTATATTTCAAGATTTTTACACATATAAGTAAGGTTATCGAAAGAAAACTTGCCTCGGGTGGTGCCGCCGCACCGCTACCTGCTTCTTCCACCTCCCGCTGAAGTTCTTCCGTCTGTGTGGTTGCTACCACCTGCCGCGGCTCCACCGACGCACTTCTGTATGTGTGGACACCCCGCCCAGTGTCCCTCAAGGGAACTGTGTGGAACACCGAGTCTTTCGTTTCCATGATGGCAAGAGGATCCCGTGGCTGCGGGCTGGATGATGTGGTTTTGGCTTCCTTCCGTGACGCTTGTGTCTTAATGCTACTCCTGGAGGAGGACTTAGGAGTGTGCCTCTCTGCCGGGGAGGCTAACCCGTTTTTGGGCGTTGCTCTTGAACTACCTTGTGCACTGCCTTGTGCAAGGCGTTGAGAGTCCATGGATATTGTGCGACTCCTGTCTTTGCTGGCAGGTGTAGTACTGCCTATCCTTAATGGCACCCTAATGGAGCCCCTGCCTGAGCTGGCTCTTGAGGCCACGGATGGCAGACTGCCTGCGGATTTTGGTGTTCCATAGCCAGACTCTGGTTCTGACGTCCTTCTGGGTGGTGAACGAACTTCCGCTTCCTTCCCACTGCTCACCTCAAGACGTTCAAGTTTGGACGTCAGTTCACGTGTATCCGGACCGTCCCCCCAAGCTGTCTTTGGAATGTGAATCCCAGAGTCCACGGAGCTGACTGAGCGCGGACTTGGAGGTTCTCGTGGCTTTTTCTTTGTGTCCACCATCTCAATTACCTCTTCTTCCTCTTCTTCTTCCATAATGTCGTTTTCTTTGAGGTCCCACTTTAGAGCGAACTCAATCTCTGGCACTTTCCTTATGATCTTGGAAGTCTTTGGGCGTTTTGGAAGCAAGGGGGGTTTGGTGGATGGCGTAGGAGAGGGGGCCGTGTTGGGCCGAAGGACGACATATTTTGTACAATTGGTGGGCGCCGGATGGTCCACCAGGCGTATGGCTAGAGCGCGAGACCCTGTCAGAGCAGTCAGATCCTCTTCCGGGCGTCGAGGTAACAGTGCGTCCTCCACAGTGTCATGAGTGATGTTGGCAGTCTCCTTCAGGGCACGGTTACCGTCAATAGAGGATGAATTCGAAGACGCCGACGACTTGCGGGAGCTTTTCCTAAAAATAAATGAATAAATAAGTAAATGAAAATTAAGGGAGTTCCTAGAATCTGACGGAATATATGTGAATGAAACAATATGGTTGTTGATTGTACATATGTACTCGTACATGACTGAGGAAAGGAGGGGTTAAGGTAGTACTGAAATAAAAGAAGCTACAAATTAATTCGTACTGGGATGCGGAAGGCGACCTTGCGGCGACCTTCCTGAAGGAGGCGGGAGTAACCGTGCCATGGCTCCTGTTAGAGTCATGTTTATCCTGGTGGCTGCTTCCATCATCGCTGCGCCCTCCGGACAGCAATCCCGCCCCTGTCACCTGGAGCTCTGTCCCGTCTCCCACTGGATCCTCCTCCTTCCCGGGAAAGAAACGAAACGAAGACATAAGGAAAAGAACCTTTGGAGACGGTCGTAGAGTGTGACCTCTGTTCTTTTGATTATTGATTTTGTGGATGGACTGCAATGTGATAACTCTGAGATAGTCTAAAATTATGTAACACAAGGACCAAGGATGTGCAAGGACCAGCATAAGAAATTAAATCATAAGGATGTACAGTTTTTTTCCTTGGGAGAAGAGAAAGGTCAGCAGTAATAGGAACATATAGATCAAAACATATTCATCTGAATGTAATACACACATTCTTAGTTATTGCGATCTAGAGTAGTAGAGTGATAGAGTAGCTCTCACCTGCTGGTCTTCCTCTGTAGGGCGGGGCGCAGATCGAGTCTCGGCGGGCGAGGGACGTTGCTCGCTTACGCCAGGCTCTGCTGTGGACAGAGTATGCGTTACTTCCCATGATCGCTGACTACATGAATAATTGTCAGTATATACTTCGTTTAGCCAACACTATCTAATGTTCAACGTCGTAACGATAAAAAGATTTGTCTTTGATCATTGCCACCATAAATTCTAATATATCTAGATTAATTTCTACAACTCTAACAAGTGTTACAAAAATACTCTCACTTATTAGCATAGTTTCTTTTTAGAAAGCAATATATAATAAAGGCAAGGCAGTGCTAGGGTGAAGGGGCACAATATCGCCCTTCCCAGTGTGAAGCATAAGGCGGCCATCCTCACCTAGGGCCTGTGTGAGAGGCCCCCAGGGCGTGGCCTGGGAGCGAGCCACCCCGGGCAGCAGGTGGCCGCGATCATCAGCAATCACCCGGGTGGTGCCTCGCCGCTGTCGGGGTCGCTCCTGGTGCACACGCCCCACCTCCCAGTTGGCGAGGCGCGTCGGTCTGTAGCCTCCCTCAAACTGCAACACAGACTATTATTTTGTAGTCGTTCCAGCATTGCGAATTTAAGAGCAATGAAGATAAAAAGGAACGTTCGATTGCCGCGCGCGCCCATGTGAACCGTCACATAAATGAGCACACAGCTGCCCCTTCTCCATGACTAAGAGAAAGAAAAACACAATAGCGTGTAGAGGTAAAAGTCATTTGAGAGAAACATTTAACTTTTTTCCGTCAGCGCCACTTTATTATTTTCTCCCTAACCCTACGTTACGTTAACTCCGTTGCGCTACACTTAGTACATACATTTATTGGGCTGCCTTGTTACATAATATTTGGTGGGTGGAAATTCGAGCAATGTAGACGATCGTGGGAGTATTATGTAGCTCCGAATGTTTTTATTTGCTGATAACTGAGCATGTCCACCTGACCTGTGATGCCAGACCACCTGACTGCAGTGCCACAAGGCCGATGGTGGCAGTCGTGGTCGGAGGCAGCGGCTCGTCAAGCCTTTACTTCAAGCGTCAGTGTCCGAGCCTTCGATCAGGCTGTTCGGCGAACTACTTCCAGAGTAATTGAAAACACTGAAGTGCGGCGCTTTGAAATTTGCAGGTGTCTCTTTTGTATTGGCATCGACTATCACATATGTATGGGTAAGAATGTGGTGTACGCATAGAAATGTGGAGTCATAGCCAAGGCTAACTGTTCGAACGCGAGGCCTCAGGTGTGGGAGCGCTCGGTTCTGGCGTGAATAAGTGGAGGGAAGGCGCTAACAGCTGCGTCGGTCCTTTGTTGCCGCCGCCGCCTCCGCCGCCATCACTAACACCACCCGCCACCGACCATATCACATCACCACTGTCACCAACTCCGCGTACTTGCACAACTACCGTGGCAGTGACAGTGACTGCTGCCACGGATCATCCCCATGCACACCCTTTTAATGCCCATTACGCACACTTCACCACCACCTCACCGGTCTGGCTTGGAAAATTAAGAAACATAATCATATGTATAACTTTAACATACGTGAAATATTATTTAACGTTTTTTGTACAAATAATCAGGCTTGGGGAAAATTTTGAGGGCGTTAGGGATTTAAAATTGAAGTCCTGGCACTCTCCCGTAAAAGGGTGACAGTAATTCACAGAAAGAACTGCATGTGTATGTTAATATTATGTCAGTGGAAGAGTCTTGCCTCGAAGATGATGACGTCTTCCATGCAAACCTTGAAAGCGCTCTGAGTTCAGCGTCTGGAAGTGCCATCCAGTGCCACGCTACTCCCGGAAGTCAGGACCGTCAGAGCCGCATCCTTGCCTGCCTGCCTGAGCTCCAGTGTGTCTAGAGAGATGCGTGTAACCCCATCCGGAAGTGGACGTGAGAGGGGAGACAGCAAAAGAATAATGAAATAAAATTAAATAAATGTAAGAATGGAATGAATGGCAGTCTGAGCCTTTTCGTCTGGCAGACTTCATTCTGAATGATGATGCATGGTTTCCTTTGTTGGTTTTTGCAAATATGAGCAGCAGCAGCAGCAGCAGCAGATGAATCATATTGAATAGATAACATGAAATATCATAATGATGATAATAGTAGCAATAGTAATAATACTGATGATGATGATGATAATAATAATCATAATCATAATCATAATAATAATAATCATAATAATAATAATAATAATAATAATAATAATAATAATAATAATAATAATAATAATAATAATAATAATGATTATGATAAATAAATAAAGAAAGAAGTCGCTGTGATCCTGTGGTGTACCGTCCAATTGTATTATTACAGAGAGAGAGAGTGAGACAGAGAGGGGGGGGGGTATGTTATTATATTATATAGGATGTTAAAATAATAGGCAACTTCCGTCCACTAATACAAAAATACATACTCGTACATATAATCGTGTGAAAGATAAAATTCGCCACAGCTATGGCACAATAATAGTGTTTACTCGTTTGGGGGTTTCATATATTTCTTTTGACAAGATAATACCTGACGAAGCTTTGTACGTTTCCCTATAACTGTCGTGAGGTGCATGAGAGTCGCTTTAATTCTGTTGTAAGCCGTACGTTCGAACCGAATATTAAAAGAAAATAACTTGTATTGGCCATTTATAAGATTGACCACGTGGCCTGAACCACTGGAGTGATGATCGTGCCAGTGTCGCCTCGCGTGTCCACCATGGCCGTGAGGTTATTTGTTGGAAGGACTTGTTGGAAGGATTCACACGCTCGTTTAGCGCCTCCTTACAGAATAGATCTTCTTTTCTTTCTACTTTGTTTTCATACATTGTGTGAAAACTAGTAAAGTTAATCCTGTGTGTGTGTGTGTGTGTGTGTGTATGTGTGTGTGTGTGTGTGTGTGTGTGTGTGTGTGTGTGTGTGTGCCCGCGCGCGTGCGTGTGGGTGCTCCATTAGTTTAAATAATGAAGCCTAAATTTGAGAGTGTATCAATTACCATATGACACAGAAGAATTGAGTATCTATCATTCATTCAACATGTGTGGTGTGGTCCAGGTTTCTGGGATCTTCGTGGAACATACTGTGGTGATGTGCCGCGTTATTTATCCGTGGCTTCCTTTGACAAGTTTAACGTAATGATGCCCCTTGAATCTGCTTCATGTGAGTGAAGAAAGACAAGGAGGGAAGCAGAATGGCCATGCTGCTGTCACGGAAGGGCGTGTGTTTGTGTTGACACAAGAAAAGGCCGAGCAGCGACGGTGGTGGCGGGAGTGGCGTTTATCACAGACTGAGTTGAAATAGTTCTTACTTGGCGTCAAGATATCTTTTCTTTAATTGACAATCAGATTGCTGCAAGCACGCTCGTACTACGCAAGCAAGCACACACGCACACACACACACACACACACACACACACTCTCTCTCTCTCTCTCTCTCTCTCTCTCTCTCTCTCTCTCTCTCTCTCTCTCTCTCTCTCTCTCTCTCTCTCTCTCTCTCTCTCTCATCCTCCAGGCTGGATGCCAGTAGGAAGGACGTGCCCATGGCTGGCTTCCTTGAGTATGTGGGTCGTTAAATGGTGAACATGAACTACAATTTTTACTGAGACCGGAGGATTTTCCCCATGACACGGTGTTATAGCTCCAGTGGAGGTGTTTGTTTATCAAAGTGGTATATGCTGAATCCCTATTATATCATCATTAAGAGCTTGCATTTTGTCGGTTCAGGATTGAAATCACCTATACGCAAGTATGGTCTCTACAGAGATCACTGCTGAGTCTGTTTTGTTCATTTTTGACTTCATGTACGCGATATGCACATTAAAGTGGGTCACACCTAAAGAATACAAGTGTATATCAATGATGCAGTATTGAAATTAATTAAATCTGCGCTAATATTTTGATAAATTATGTGATTTATGAAGATCTTTTATAAATTCTGCTTTGTTGTATTATATCTGAAGTAACGGAAAGATAGACAATAAAATAACAGGTTCCGGCGTCAGTCGTGACAAGGGAGGCAGGCAGCCTAGAGGGAGCAGCGGTGGCTAATAACTAGACCATGATTTGACTTGGATTTCCTTCTTGTCATCTCGTAGACTCCCTATTCGTGTTCCCTCAACTTCCCCCTCCTCCTTCCATCATCACATTCTTCTTCTTCTCCACCTCTATCTCTTGCTTCTACTCATGGCTGCTCCCCTGTCACCTCAGCCCCCATAGCTATGTGGTTAAGCGCGTGGCCACCGCGGCGCTGAGGGCGAGGACTTCTGCTGCGGAAATCAATATTTCGCCGCCCGGGAAACGGGTTCCGGCCAATAGAGAGAGATTACCCAGATTAATTAGATGCAGATGTACTGTTCCTCAGCGATTAGCAGTAACGCCTTCCATTTGTGTTCTGGGGGTTTGGGGAAAGGTGGGTGATATTTGCCTACTGTGTAGTTTAAGCAACATAAGTTTCTTGTGTTAAATATCAAGGGAGTATCTTTTATGTCTGGGTAAACATGGTATTATAGCCTTGAATGTCGGGTCGTTCTCTGACGTAGACTGCCCAAAGTAAAGACCGGAGGGCTGCACCTTACTGCCTTGCCACGCCCCGTGAGACAGGCTATTAGTGCTGCTGCTGCTGCTGCTGCTGCTGTCTTTTGTTATATCATGCTCGGGATGGTTTCCTTTCATTTAACCACTGCAGCAGTCAAAGATTGTCCATTGGCTGGCACAGACTCGTCTTAGTCCAGTCAAAGTATCATGATGAGCGGCACGGCACGGCACGGTCTCACTTTGAGAATCTCTGTTTCCCATTTTAATGAATCTTGTGTCTTCATGGGGACGTAGACCAACTAGAATTGCCGACGTTGTACATTTTCAGAATTTCTCTGGATAGAATGGGCTGAGTTGTCCAGATTCGCCCCCCCACGCAGATGGTCACCTCTGAAGAATGGTTCCCTGTATCCCTATAGTGTGTACTGAGCTGGATGTCACTGAACGTGCGAGTTTGGTCATAGAGTTTCTTAAGATTCTAGTATCCGAGACGACTTTGAAATATAAATATTTTCTTATTAGGAAAAAGGAGTAGTAGTGAATAATTTACAAAAGATTTAGCTATAAAAATATAGTTTTTTCATGAGTTGTATCATATATATATATATATATATATATATATATATATATATATATATATATATATATATATATATATATATATATATATATATATATATATATACAATAGTAGTAGTATGTGTGTGTGTGTGTGTGTGTGTGTGTGTGTGTGTGTGTGTGTGTGTATGTTGTGTAAATGGCGTGCAATGGTGACATCGCGTGGCGGAGCTGACAGGCGGGGTCCGCACCGTGTCATGATACTGACAAGTGGGTGGTTCGGGAGGTGATCGATGAATTTATTCTTTATTATTAATTATTTTCTTATCAATCCCTCTCCCTCCCACGGCTTACCTGGTTGGCACTGAAGTGGAGTGACATGGCTTGACAGATTGAGATGTCACCTGCAGCATGACGACGCCCTGGGCCACACTGTCGCTCCGGCTCTCATGATACGCTCTATTTGCAGTGTTACCTTCCCTTCAATGAAAGATCTCGCGAACCAGCCGACCCCGAGCTAGGCCGGCGAGTTGCTGCGGCCAAGAACACTGCACCGTAGGGCATTGCTGGCTCACTGCCTTTCGATCATCCTAGATTCTTGAACCTCGACGTTAGGCGATGACCCGGCGCTCCTCTATCACGCTGAAGGGAAAGAAGTCGATCACTTTGGAATGTTTTTGAAAGTTGTTGGAAGATATCAAGTAACTGTTAAAAACCCGAGAAAGTACAGAACAGAAGTTACAGGGGAAGGAATAACGAATATATATATATATATATATATATATATATATATATATATATATATATATATATATATATATATATATATATATATATATATATCAACTTTTACCATATGCGCTCTGGAGCATATTCCTTGTGGTGTATGTTGTGAATGTAGATCATAATGCTTTGTATCCATACACTGTTGAAGGGCATGCAACAAACAGTATAGCTAGAGAGCACACCACCTACAATCAAGATCTCACCTCTGTGGCCTGCTTAGGACTGGTGTGACGCCCCGTGCTGTGGCAGCGAGAGATTTTCTCATGAGAAGACTATTGCTCAGCCAAGTACTGACAGGCAACTGATGTGCGTTTGGGATGACGTAAAATCTGTTATCGGAGGAGTCACACCGTAGTTTCTTAGCGAAGGTTCTTTTCACCGCTAGTGGAGGAGAGAGAGAAATTGACCGAGTAGTAGCAGAGATAGGAAGTTTGTGAGGACTGTAATGCGGTGAGTGTGTGGCCAAGGTGTGTGTGTGTGACCAGGGTGGGTAACTAACTGTGTGTAGAGCGGAGGAGTAAAACTGTTGTGGTCGTCTCTTGTTGCTGCTGAGGTAGTGCTGTTTGTCATTCTTCCTTTTTTTTCTTCTTCTTCTGTTTCTTCTTCTTTTCATTGTCATTATCATTGCCATCAATGATAATGATGATGATGATGATGATGATGATGATGATAACAATAATAATAATAATAATAGTAATGATAATAATAACATAGAAAGTTTATTAATGTAATAGTCATCGAGTGTGTGCGTGTATTCACTAACGCGGTCGCCTGCTGCAGGTCACCCAGCCATCATTTTCCCTCCGGAGCGAGTTCAGAGCTCATAGACCGATCTTCGGGTAGGGCTGAGACCACATCACACACTACACACCGGGACAGCGAGGCCACAACCCCTCGAGTTACATCCCGTACCTACTTCCTGCTGTTAGGTGAACAGTGGCTAGATACACATTAAGAGGCTTGTCCATTTGCCTCGTCGCGCCCGGGACTTGATTAATGGCTAGCGTTTGTACTATCTTTAATCTCCATATGACAAATGATGAGCAGAATGAATATGGAAATGCTTCCAGTACTGAAGGGGTTTACTGTATAAGCTTGTGGTGGTTACAATCATCATAAGAAGTTTATCCAGCTGTTGTTTTCTGAGGTGCTACCCTATACAGTAATCCATTAGAACCATCTTATCATTAACCTGGGAGGTGTATTAATTAAAGCGCTATATCTACCTGTATACTGACTACTGAATGAAACGGTTGAAATTAAGTCAGTAAAAAGTATCACTGTACTCTGATATCGTTGTGAATATTAGTGTTCAGCGTCCACCCACAGCTGATGCGCATGTACCACTGGCTGGCTGTTGACCCTACCCTAGCTGATCTCTTTAATAACTGGACGGCGCATCGACCGAACCGCACAATGTAAACAAACCCGCCACGGTGCCTTCTGTACTGTTACTCACGCGAAGAATACGATTCAACACACACACACACACACACACACACACACACACACACACACACACACACACACACACACTCTCTCGCTCTCTCTCTCTCTCTCTCTCTCTCTCTCTCTCTCTCTCTCTCTCTCTCTCTCTCTCTCTCTCTCTCTCTCTCTCTCTCTCACAAAAAAAGCATAAATGATTAAAATGATTATCTATTTAGACCACATAAATCAGAACTATAGACGAGGGGATGAGCAAGTTACTCCACGTCAATTGGGTACATAAGAATAAAATAAAGATAAGGGAAGGCGATGCGAGGTAATCAAGCTGCTGTACCATTGGCAGAACGGAGGCTATTTTAAGACCCGTGTATTGTGTTCCTGTTGAGTATCTGCAGCTGGAAGTTTTTTTTTTTTTTTTTTTTTTCCTCCCCTGGTAGATTCCTGGTAGAGAAAAAATGTTACGTGTACTAGGAAGGTAAGCGTGTGTCTCGATCTTGTTAAACCGTTTTGCTTCCACGATATCTTTGACAAGGTAGAAATGGAATATTAAAATGAAACGCTATTCTGAAATTATTATTATTTCTTCAATGTAAGACAGTAAAAACGTAATCATAGAAGGATGAAGGTATTTTAAAGACTGGTCACTGCAGTTACCTATTCGTCTTATTTAGCATTCATTTCCTGCGATCAGTATTTCACTTAATTAATCCTTGAACGACAGAAAAAAATCCATATTCTTAGAACTTTATATCCTGATCGTAGACAAAATGGCAAGTACACACAGCACGTGATTTGAAAGTGTTTGGGTGTACTATACTGTGGGTTTTTCTGGCGGGTTTGTGTAGTAATGCGGCATAACGGAAGCATGACTATAGAGGAGGTAGCATAAAGTATAAGCAAGAATGTAATCATATGGGCACAGGTAAAGCTTAACTATTTTCCATGCAGCAAGAAGTTGTGTGCGGACCATTAGTGTCCAGCACCTGCACGATAGCAACACG
>CM035188.1:257909-286474 GCA_020233015.1 Callinectes sapidus | reverse complement strand
AGAGAGAGAGAAGAGAAGAGAAGAGAAGAGAAGAGAAGAGAAGAGAAGAGAAGAGAAGAGAAGAGAAGAGAAGAGAAGAGAAGAGAAGAGAAGAGAAGAGAAGAGAAGAGAGAAGCACATTTCAAAGGTCCACCGCTGTCTGACTCTCATCTACTCCTCCTTCCATCCATCCATGCACTAACACATGATAGGCGATAATACGTACAAGTTGATAAAATATAATGTCCGAGTGAATGTGAGAGACCTATCTGTGTGTGCTGAGTGCATAACAGAGGTGATAATATCTGGCATGGAGGCGTACATTCCTCATTCTTTCTTCTAAACCTAAACCTTTTAAACCTTCGCTTAACCCAGCGTGTTCTCGCACTATACATGATGGAGGGGTTGCCCCAGAAAGGATACTTGAGCCTGCCATCTCGTGACTCTCGTGCGCTTTATCATTCTGCCCGGAATCATGTCAAATCTGTTATTCAATTTGCCAAACAAATTTACCTACAAGAAAATCTAGAAATGCGTTAATTGCAGGCTTATCTATTTGTTTCCTGCGGTGCATAGACACAATAAGACTGAGGAACTGCTGCATTGGCCTCTCGGTGGCTCCGGGCATCAGCAGGCACCCAACTGCCGCCCTACCGCCCTACCACGCCGCTCCCACAGCAAGGCCACCAGGCAGACCACAGCGAATGCATCAAAGGACTTTCATCTTTTATAGAGATGTTAGGAAGGATGGGCATGTAGAGGTCCTTATTCAATAGGACAGGATATAGACAAGGAATTCTCTCTCTCTCTCTCTCTCTCTCTCTCTCTCTCTCTCTCTCTCTCTCTCTCTCTCTCTCTCTCTCTCTCTCTCTCTCTCTCTCTCTCTCTCTCTACTGCCACCACGTCCCCGCAATGCACCAATGGAGGTGAGATGCAGTACATACATAAGCATTAACAACAGGATCCACCGCCGCTTCGACGCATCCTGGTCTAGCGATCGTTATATTTTTCTTCTCGCATGAAGTTCTTTTTTTTTATTATTATTTCTTCTTAGTATGTCACCAAATTTACTGTGCCTTGAAAATATTGGAACAAGTCATAATGTCAATACGATACGCTATCCTGTAATCTGCTGCTTTGCCTTTACCATAATACCGGATAGGAAAGGGACGTTTTGAGCTTAGAAGGGATGGAGAGCGTGACAGGAGGTTGCAGCTCATCCGCTCGCCTCCCGGTAAAGGCTTCCAGGTGGAGGGTGGGGTGGGGGTCTTTCAAGCGGACTTTCGCGCGTGGCTCTAATGTAATTATGTTTTTTTCCTTTCCACTCGACACACTTAGACACATTTAGCTTGATAAATTTGTGATTTATGTCTGAGAATGACATTAAGATATTAACTAAGTTCATTCTTCCTTGTAGCAGTAGCAACCTGTAAGATGGCCAGCAAGCATATGGCCGTAGTGCCATGAGAGTGCACGGGATGAGATGGAGGTTGACATAAATGGATATTTTCGAACTGACGTTCATTAACTTGTAATTTAGTTCATAAGCATTGTGGTGAGGTGAAGGAGACCTGTTCTGTGACGCCGAGTGATGCTAGTGCTGTGTGTTAACTAGAATACTTCACAAACTATTGGAAGTGGCGCCTCACTTTTTCCTTTCAGTTGACCCGCACCTTCTCACCTTTCGTTTTCTTCTTCTCTTTTATTTATTTGAAATTATTTATTTTTCCCATATTTATATCTTAGCACTGTTTAGAAAGAAAAAAAAAAACAAATTTTTGCTAGTATTGCAACAAATGAAACAAACGACGGATATTATTATATACCTTACGTACGTACGCATGTATAGGGAGGTACTTGTTCTTGGAATGATTTCATTATTCGTACTAAGCAATGATTTATGATCAGATAGCTTCACATACTTCTTATATCCTTCTCACGCCTTCTTCAGGAGAGCGTTCCCTTGTTTGGGAACCACTGAGCTGGATGAATACAGGACTCAGTACACTCGTGCGAGTATACAGGATACAAAAAATAAATAAGATAAAGATTCTTCGTTTTTTTTTTTTTTGAGTGTACATATATATATTATAAAATAATTGATTTCTTTGTGTGAATTTATCATATTGAAAATTATGGAACTTATGGAGGTGCACTGTTCCCTACAGATTGTAAGTGAAAGAGAAATTGTGGCACTGGTGAGGGTGCACTGTTCCCTACAGATTGTGAGTGAAAGAGATATTGCTTGCTTGGACATAATATATTGTATATATTTTCAGTCCTTCATTGTAGGTAAATAGTCCGCAGCATAACGCGAGCTGAGCGCAGCATCTGCCTGCGAATACATAGCTGTGGGAATAGCATGAATAAGACCGTGAATCCCATTATATATCTATGATAATGCGCCGCCCAAGCACTCTAAGCCGCCTGCACATCTGAAAATATAATAACGTACGTAATAGGATTCACAATACTGTAAAATGAAGTTTAATGTGATTTCTATTAGCTCGCGGTACGACTGAAAATTGCAGAAAAGTTTGTTTGTGATCTACTAATGGTGATTTACGTCTGGACGTCGACAACCCCCACGTACCTCTACGGAAATTTCGTCGATTGATGTGTTTCTTTAAGGTAATGGATATGAATGTTACACAGCAGACACGAACCAAGTATTGCATGTTTCCTGAAGGTTTGTCTGCGAGTCTCTCCCTCCTACATCAACCCCCCGCTAGCGGTGGTGGCTCGGCGTATTACATGAGTTTTGAGCCATTCCCTCCCAAATTTGGGTGGAAAGAAGCGTCTTCTGCAGAAACGTGAAACAATCCCAAGACGGAATGGGGCCTGTTGCTTGAGAACGTTTGTTAATATTTGATGATTATTATTATGTATGACTGTCTTCATCATTCAGGAAACTAACTAATAGATAAAAGTACTAAATAATTCAACCTTAATCTTAGTCATTTAAGTTTTCTACTACTGTATCATTTTCGTGGAATCTATTGATTTACTAATAATTATGAACAACTACTCCAAAGGTGCGAAGCATTTTTTTTCATGATGGAATGAAATGTCGTGGCATAATGTACGCTTTGGTTGGTCATAAATCCTGTCACACTTATGACATCCGTGAGCCCCACTCAGTTATGAGGAATGATGCATATTTTCTTCTCTTTGGTTTATAATGTAAATTGTGTAATGTAACACTACTCCATGTCTTTGTGGTCGGGGAGTTTTTCTGTATACATTTTTCCTCCATTGATTACTGTGTTCTTTATTAGAGGAAATTATACATTTTTGTGTTGCAGGATATGTTTTCGATGTGAATGAATTCGGAGTTTATTCTGTTATTGATGTGAGGGATAATCTGAATGTAATCAGAGTGACTTCTGGGATACGAAATTGTGCCAAACATAGCGGAATATTTTTCCTAAGTATCATTTTAGGAAATTTTTCAACAATTCAAAAACTTTGGCAGCATACTATGAAGTAAAGTGCTTATGATAAAGAAACAAGGCTAAGCAATTACTGTTCTCATGACAATGGATAGCTGGACAGTGATGCATCGCCATTGTAATCTGTCCCAAATGTCATGATTCATTACTTGAAATACTAACTTTTACACTTTCATGTGTAATATATTCACTCTACAAGTACAGCAATCACTTTCGTCTGTACTACTACTACTACTACTGCTATTACTACTACTACTACTATACTACTACTACTGCTATTACTACTACTACTATACTACTACTAATATCACAGCACCTGGTCCAGTAGCTACTAGAGAGCAAGCGGTGGGGCTGAGGAAGACAGGCAACGGACGGCATCCAGCATGACCCGCAGCAGAACACGAAGCCTTTCCTTGTGAGTGTGAGTGTGTGTATGTAGTTCACTTTGGTGGAACTAGTACAGCTCGACACCACTTCCAGTCACCAGCGATCTTGCGTGTCCCTCCTCCACCTGGATAAACTTTTCTCTTTCCCTTGCTTCTTGCTTCCTCTCTCTCTCTCTCTCTCTCTCTCTCTCTCTCTCTCTCTCTCTCTCTCTCTCTCTCTCTCTCTCTCTCTCTCTCTCTCTCTCTCTCTCTCTCTCTCTTTCTCTCTCTCTCTCCTCCACCTCCTCCCTCCACAAGTTTTCTCCTCCCTTCCTCTAGAACACAGAGACTCAACTGTCTTACGCTGACCGCCGCAGTCTTGTTGGAGTCGAGGGTGAAAAGCTACTATTGACCAAGCTTCCTCCTCCTCCTCCTACTCCTCCTCCTCCTCCTCCTCCTCCGTCACCTCAGCTGGTCATGCAAGAGGGAGGGGTCGTCGTGGGTTCTCGCTCCGTCACGCTTCCCTCCTCCTCCTCCTTCTTCTCCTCCTCCTCTTCCTCCTCCTCCTCCTCCTCCTCCTCCTCGCCTCAGTGGAACACACACACACACACACACACACACACACACACACACACACACACACGACAGCTTTTTTTCCCCACGCCTAAGTCATGACCAACTTGCTAGAAAATATACAGGTACGGAAGGCTTAGCTCAGGAGTTTGTCAGTGTCTCTCACGGCCCTTGATTGATTGTAAACTTCCTAGCAGCCTCATAGATCTATCGCTTTGATGAGTAGTAGTTGTAGTAGTAGTGTATTGATAGTGGATGTATTTGTAAGGAGGTGAAATACTGTGTAGATAATAACAATACAGTACAAGGAAAGAGGGATTCTACCAAGTAGTGTCGGTAACAGTTTATTTGTATTTTTTTTTTTTTTTTCAAAAGTACATACATTTACTAACTAGGTACAAGTAAAGAGGGATTCTAACAAGTAGTGTCGGTAAAGGTTTATTTTTATTTATTTATTTATTTTATTTTATTTTTTCAAGTGTACAGACAGTGAGGCTGCGTCATGTTGCTCGTATATACCTTTGCCTTGCCTGACTTAGCGCGTGTCACGCCGCTGTAGCCAAGCTGGGGGAAGCCCAATCGGCGTCCCTCGGTTGTCATGACGACTACGTTGTGTGACGTCACATCTAACCTACGTCACTAATAATAGTAGTGGTAGTGGTAGTGGTAGTAATAGTAGTAGTTGTAGTAGTAGTAGCAGTAGTAGTAGTGGTAGTGGTAGTAGTAGTTGTAGTGGTAGTATTGGTAGTTGCCTTTGATGTTGTTTTCGTTGTTGCAGTAGAAGTTAAGCATTCTGAGAACCTCCGCAAGGTTTCTTCTCACCCATTCTACAAACTCTGTACAAGTGACCATGTATGGAGTATATTTGAAATGTAATGAGGTAGAGGTTTCTACTCAAACTTTCTTTTAGACGGGTGGAGTTAAAAAGTTTTCGTCTTATCAATTCTTTTCCTGACTGACTGTCATTAGCTTTTTTCTCACTGCTGCAATGTTGCACCTTTTGTTATATTCCATTCAACTATGAACTGAAAATGAAAGATACGGAAAGAAGGAGGTAACTATCAGTTGCCTCAGACACCCATATTTCAGTGAGAAAAAGAAGAAAAGTGTTCTACAGAACTGGAAATATTGTATAGCTTTAGTGAGATGATGGAAACTGCTGTGCTGACGTGATACACTGAGATGTGTTATTGTGGTGGTTCAGAGGGAATGTTGAGTGCAGGGGTGCTAAACCGTGAATAGGATTCATGGAGGGCTATTAATACTGATATGAAATAACTGGGTTGGTGTGCTGAGGTGCTGAATGCCAAAAAGACACGGCGAGGTTATTGTGCTGAAAAGACATGGCTGGGTTGATGTGCTGAGGCACTGAGTGCTGATGCTCACCATCATCCAGTGTTATTAATGGGATTTTTTTTATTTTATTAACCAATGTTGCTGAGTCTCGTTCAAGCATTCGCGGTAACGCCAAAAGATGTCGCCGTAGCCCACCTCCGCCATGTTTCCTGGGACTACGGGCTCATAACAACTACAACGCCATCACAGCCCTAACAACAACAACAATGATACTGAAGTGTGCGTTTTTCATTACGTGTTGATCAAATGCAGTCTTCGATTGTACGTTCACCTTGCACATGCAGAGGTGAGACATGGAGGTGTTCTGTGTTTATTGTACCAGATGCTGTGGAGGGCGGCTGTGATTTAATTGGGCGAAGGAAGCATCGTACTCTGCGTCACCAGGCCCAGGCTTGTCACTTTTCTTTCTTTTCGGTGTGCTCACATTTTGTAGGTATGAAACCCTGATAGGATATATATTGGTCTGTATTAGGAACTCCCCCATCCTCATCTGGAATCCAGTCTGCCATGCAATTACCGTAAGGCACATACTAACTAACCAATAACAAATTACTTCTTTTACATATGTTCATGGTCAAGACGTGTAATCTGATGCAACAACACCTCGTACATTTTTAGAATCGCTCCAACCTTCAGCATGCGTGGCAACATCTGGAAATGAAGGATTTTCAGTTGGAGATGAATTGGCAAAATTTTGATGTTAGACATAACCTACAAATCATAAATATAGCAAGTTATTTTTCAATAGATATTCAAGGAAAAATACCGGTAAAAGTCAAGATTAGCACCACTTTTTCTTCCACCCCCCCCCTACCTGTCCCAGCAGGCTTGAGGGGACTGTGGGGAATCAGGGGTTGTAATGTAAGGTAGGAGGACAAAGCAGGCGATATATGGCATTTGGAAAAAGCTGCTGGAGAGCTGCTCGGAGCAATCGTAAATCAAGGGTACTCAAGAATATTTCTTTACACAAATCATATATGATATTAGCGTTAACATTATGCAACCCTCTGAAAATATTTTGAATGTCTTTGTTAATTTCAGACTGAGTGTACATTGCATGAGAGATGGTTGGAGGGCCAGGAGGAGATAGAGAAGATGCAGGAATTGGGGGAAGAATTCATCGAGAATATCGAGGAGGAGGAGGCGGAGGAGGGAGAGGAAGCGGGCGTTACCGTCGTGGCCTGCCACACCACCGCCCCATTCCACCTGGAGAGCGACGAGTAGGGGTGGAGCAGGGACTCCCTCTTGATGATGAGGTCCAAAAGGTCCATGCTGAAAAGGTGGATCTAATGAAACACCGACCTCATAAAGGTGACAATGATACATTGTTAGAGGTATAATGATTATGTTTATAAGAATGCATTTGTTACTGGATATTGCACCACTTGACACTCCATGACCTGCTTGTTCCTATGGGTCATTCTTCAATGTCATGGAGTAGTGCTTTTCCTTTGTCATACACAAAACACATGTTGCCAATCAAAATGGTTTGTAAATACTAATTATGATAGATTTTTTAATTATTTTATATTATTCTTATTATCTTATTTATTTCTGAATAAGCACAGACCATAACTGTAATTTTAGAAAGAATTCTGATGCCTATCTTGAATGTCCTGAAAACATGTTAGTATTTCATATTTTCAAGACTTTCCATTGTTTTTAATCACTCAAATTAGTTCATATTGTGATGTTCCAATTTATATATCTGTAATTATGTGCAGATGTCAACCGAGGGTTCATTGAAGATTCAAGAATCTCCAAACAGCTACGGAGACTGGCCCGGGAGGATGACTCGGAGCGTTACTTGGCTCAGGTTCAGCAGCTTCAGGTTAGTACCTAATTTTCATTATGCATAATTGTACAATTTCAGGTTATAATAAAAAATGTAATGTGTGTTATTAAAATGTATGTGGCTAGCCTGCCATCACACTCTTGCATATGCAGTATTGCTTCACAGTTGCAGCCCAGCTCCTTGTAAAGTCTATACACCCTCAGTGCATGAAGATAGACAAGTCTTTTCAGGACTCTGTGTATTCCTTTTGTGTTTGTTTTATGTCTCAGTGAAACTAAAGGCCTCCCCACAAACCTTTTGTTTTATTTCTGGACTTACGACTTTGCTAAATGAGTTTCTGGATGATATTACATAGCCCAGACTAATTGAGAGAGAAAAGAGTGATAATTTGTACAAAAATAGTAAGCAAATTTGTGACCTGAATCTTCTTTAATCTGTGTAAAAAACTGATCGCTTGATGCACAGAAGACAATGTAAACCATGGCATGATCTTCACTTACAGGAATCAATAATGCTTAATGAAAATGTCAAGTATGTTCGTCGGAATGCAGACCACATTCTGGAATCGCTGTTTGAAATCCTTCATGCTGCTCCTTCACCACCTTGCCGCTGGGAAATTACAAAGTGCATTGGGCGTGTTGGTCATGTCATGGAGGGAGACATAAAGAGGTAAGTTATGTTCAATGTTCCCCCAAAAAACATCTTTGATTTTATACATAGATACATATCTATAGTTTTTATTAATTTCAGATTTGTGGATGCAACTTTAGATCGACTTGAGATATGGAAAGCTCCTGAAATGAAGGTGCTGGTGCTGAGATGCATCCTGGAAATGTTGCAGCTGGACTCTGATAAATCACAGCTTGACCAGGTCTGTTGCATATTTTATTTTGAGAATTGTATCCCTTTGTAATTTATACAAGTACAGTAGAGACAATACTCAAACTTAATTCATTTCAAATTGCTGGTCGAGTATTAAAACGTTCAACTATCGATACCTATAAATCACGTCATTCATCCTAACCTTATTAAAGCTTTATGTTTACAAAAAATTCAGTTTTTTTATGATAACAATTTTTCCATTTCTTCTGCTGCTGCAGATTGGTTTTTCACATCCATCACCACATCAGCTCCCTGAATGGCCTCTTTGTTTTTCAGTATGGTGGCTACTGTAGGTTTTGCCATACAATACTGTCATATTTATTTATATTCACAAACTAACATTTTTATCAACTGTTTATAAGCTTTACCTCCAAGAGAGCATGGCTTTTGTAATGGAAAAAATGAAATTTGCACAGAATGCCAAAAATACTGCAGAAGATGAGCAGCCAGACTGACAACAAAAATTATTGCAAACAATATTTGTTTGCAATTTTCAACGGCTAAATTTAGGCACACACACACACACACACACACACACACACACACACACACATATATATATATATATATATATATATATATATATATATATATATATATATATATATGCCTAAATTTAGCATTTGAAAATTGCAAACAAATATTGTTTGCACCCTGTATATGCATGGTACAAAGTCTGTCAAACATGATCATAATCTTGTTGAGTTTTGTGTAATTGGCTTCATTTAAGTTATAGTTGAATTGGCACTTTATCACCTTGAAATATTTATTTTATTGTCAGTATAGTATATATTGATAACAGATTTGATTTGTTTCTTGCAGGTTGGAGAAAAAATAGTAGAGGGCTTACAAGTTATATTAGAAGGAACTGAGACACCTGAAGTTATGGTTGCCACAGTAGATGTTCTAAGGGAGTTGAATTTAACTCACAGTCACATTCTTAATAACTACTTCCAGGTAAGTTTATTGTTAGTCATTGAAACAAACTGAAGAAACAATATCTACCTATCTATCTATCTATCTATCTATCTATCTATATATATATATATATATATATATATATATATATATATATATATATATATATATATATATATATATATATGTACGAGTGTTGTCTAATATTGATATTTGGTGATGGATTGACCTGTTAGCATATATTTGAGCTGTGATACCTTGAAGTGAAAAACCTCTTGTATGGTTATAAACTATGATATAATGAATTAGTTTTATATAGCTGTGTTGTCCCTTTCGTGAGATAAAGTTTAACTCATTCTCTTTTTTTTTTTTTTTACTTAAGCTTATGGAATATTAAATTGTGTATGGATTTAAAAACACTCTCTCTCTCTCTCTCTCTCTCTCTCTCTCTCTCTCTCTCTCTCTCTCTCTCTCTCTCTCTCTCTCTCTCTCTCTCTCTCTCTCTCTCTCTCTCTCTCTCCAGGATGTAGTGGATATATTAGTTGGCTGGCACATTGACCATCATCAGTCACCAGAAGTAATGAAGTATGTCTCTCTGGCTCTGCAAAGTTTTACACCACTGTGGCAGATAAATGTCTCCATTGCAACTACTCTTCTCTCCCAGTTTGTTGAAGATATGGAAGATTATTGTGAGGTAATTTTACATGCTTAGAGCTGCTTTGTAACTGGATTTTTAGAGTTTTTCCTCCCATTGGTGCTGCTTGTGATTCACTATTTTTTTTTCATACAGTATCCAATAATATGACCAGTTAGGTTCATTTTGATTGCTCATACTATAGCAAATTATTGTTTAACAAGACATAACTAATGGGAAAAAGGGATTAAGTTCCATTGTACTGGTGCGGTTTTGATTTGAAGCCATAACCAGTGTACTTAGGTAATTTAGTAGCAAGTGGTCCGAGTGGTTGGCAAATCTTGGAGTAGCGTAGGTAGCATCGTAAGTGATTGTAATCTTTCAGTGGGGTATAAGAGGAATACAGTGACTTGATATCAGGACTTGTATTATTCCTTCTCGTGCAACCTGGTAGTTGACGTGGCAATACAGAATGAAGATATGCATAATGTATATATGGCTACTGAGAGTGATTAGAAGGAAAGTAGGAGAGATGGGAGATAAAACAAGCACCAGAAATTCACAAGTTAAATATTTGAGTTTAGTTGGAACATCATGCTTCTTTTGTGCTCCAGCTCGACTCCAAATCACTGTAGTTTGCTTTTTTTATTTGCATTTTCTTATACCATTGTTATCTAAAACCTTACATTTTTACACTGTTTCAGGATTTAGATCGAGGCATGTCTGGTCGTTCATCACCAGATGAGGAACCAGTAACTCATCCTGCAGTGTGTGCAAAGAAAGTTGCGGCATTTATCAGGTATTGTATACTGTATGATTTAAAACAATCATTTTGATCAATCAAGGTCTAAAGTGATGTTACAGAGATTGTTTGAATATTTCTAATTATATAAAGGTTATGGCAGTAAATACCTCTCGTTTTACGCTTGTTTGTTTTACGTGTTTTCGAATTTACTTGGGGTCCAAAATCCCCCTCAGAAATATATATAATTTACATTTCTTTTCGATTATATGCGATAATTTGTTGAGTGGCAAACAGATGTCTCATGTGAGTTCCTTTATGCCACCCATACAACAACAGTTACACAATCACATGATTGGCTAACGTAACAAAGTATTTATCGACCCAAGATTACTGTTAGCCCAATCAGCAACTGGTTATTATTATCATGCGGGTGGTGCGCTGATGTAAACATGACACTATAGTCGTTGCCATTGGTGAAGAACATTTAGGCGCTGGCTGAGTGCGGGATTTTCCCGTGAGCTGCGATGTCACGTCTCCACAGGACCAGTTATCGTCTTAACACATAGGTGAATAGGTCTCTCTCTCTCTCTCTCTCTCTCTCTCTGCGTGTTGTTACTCATTACAGACTAATTTTTTCTATCATTTTCAGTGTCTTCACTACTGTTCTCCGATGTCTTGAGCCACAAATAACTCCTGCAGTGAGTCCTGTCTTGTCTCCAAATTTTTTAGTGGATGCTCTTGGAAAGATGATAGCTGGAGCTGCAAAAATATTGCAACATCATTGGGAAGAAGCCTTGATTGATGCCCTGAACCAGGTGAGGTCTACATTGAAAGAAAATTTAGTATTTCTTCATTTTATTTCATGATTAGTAAAGTTCTAAGTGTTATATACCAGTCCTTTGATTTATGAACACTCTATTTACGAGTTTTTAAAGTTACAAATGAAATAATGAGGTCTTTATTACCTATTTAGGAAGGAAAAGTTTGAAGTTATAAAGAAAATGCTCTTTTTTGAGAGTTATCAGAACACTTAATTGAACTTGTGGCTATTGTCACAGTGATTTAATTTTTTGAAGCTCATTATTACATTATACCCTCACCCATTCGCGGTTTACCATTCGCAGCCCCACATACTCGCAGATTTTGCTCTCAAAGTTTTTATTCGTAATTTTGGCAATTTCGTGAATTTCTTTTGACCGTTTTTTAACAGAAAAACCCTCACATTCACCCTAACTGGTGAATAATTTTAAACCAATGTCAGTTAATATTAGATAAAAAGATAGAAAAGAGAGATGATACATTATAACTGGTAAATAACTTTAGAATGACAATGTCAGTTAATATAAAATAAAAAATGAGAAAAGAGATGATACAGTTTAGCTGGTAAATGATTTTAGAATAGTAATGTCAGTTACATGCTTTTGTTTTTCCTTCCTGCTGATTGGCTGCAGACAATGTAACGTCACAATCATCTTCATGGGTGATAGGCTTAAAAGTTTTCTGTCAGTCATTATTACTGTTTTTTATTTATCATTAGTACAGATTACTACATTATTGCTGTATTAATGAGTAAGACTGTCTTCAGAATGTGTTTGGGAAGTATATTGTAACATATATATTATCATACATAGGCATTTTAAAACTACATCAATAATTCACGGATTTTTGGGATTCACGGCAGGGGAAGGAACGTAACCCCCACGAATAGCAGGGGGACACTGTACTACTTCGTTGACAAATGAAATCAACTCTTGTTTTATTACAAGTGAAATGTCTAACATTGTTGTTATTTCAGGTATGCCTGGTACTGATTCCTTATTGCCAAAGCATATCAGATCTACAGGGTCACTTTTGCCATGTAGTGGATATACAGCAGAATCTTGTAGAGCACTATGGCTTTACAACAGTGTTGTCTTACCTCACATTACTTACTCAGGTAAGTTCTGATGACATTGTAAGTTTACTTGTTGTTTCTTGAGGTTTTACAAATACCTTATTTTTACATAGAACAGAAAGTATATGTTGTAATACATTCAGCTCTTTAGAATAGGAAGTATGTGGTAATACATTCAGTTGTTTGTTTTAATTCCATGGAACGAATGTAAAGAAAATAGCCTAGTTATGCTGATAGTATTTTATGTTACTGAAACATTGAAAATGGAAGCAGAAGTAGTAGGCTATTTTGTGTAGTTGAATTGTTCAGAATAGGAGCAGAGCAAACTAAGCAGTGGATATGGGGTGCCTGAGAAACATGTATGGAAGTGACATTAGGAATGTGAGGGAAAACTGATTTTAGAAGACATCATCAGTGTTTAGAGTCATCCCTAAGCATATCCATACTTTTCAGATGTTAAAACAAATTGGAAGTAGTTTGCCTGTTGAGTTTATTCAGAAGATATTGGAAAGAAACTCACCTTTACGCAAGTTGCGTGTTTCCCCTCATCAGTCAGTGTGGAAGGCTACCCTTGGAGTCTATCATGCCGTACTTGCCCTCAAGAATGTGCCTCTGTTGCAAGAAGCGTATAACTATATCCTTGCTGACATTCAGGTAATGTCATCTCATTTGTGGGAGAGAAAATGTATTAATCTTTAAGTTTTGTGTATGAGTGTGACAATAACACACAAATATCTAGTGCTTTTTGAAGTGTTATTAGAACTGTAAAAAGTTAATGAACTTTTTATGGCTGTTCTCTTCATTGTGGTATTCCTCTTCAAGGTTGTTTAGGAGTTTTTATGGCTTGGTGGTGATTTTTCACCTCCTCAGTCTCAAGTAATAAATATTTATCACTTCAGAAACTGAGATTGCTTAGGTTCAAATCTAAGATATCAGCTGTTTTAACAGTATGGATTATTCTTGCCTAAATATATCCTTAGATTTTATAATGGATATTTCAGTTTCATCAGCTTCATGAATGAAGGTAGCAGAAAATGGGGAGTGTTATCAGTCATTGGATAAAGTTAGTATAGTCATGCTACTTAATTGTCATGCTTTAAAAAATTGCCTTCGTTTTTTCTTTTCTTTATTGATTACTGGATTTTTTCCCCACATTGTCTTGAAGATTTCATTGTAAATTGTATAAATTTGTTTTTCAGCTTCTTCATCACACTCTGGTACCAAATGCTAAGGATTTTACCACATCTACAGTATTAGAAGGTGTTACTTACAAGGAAAATGAAGCTATCATTCTTCTGATGTACTATATGACAGTCCTGGCAGAGGTAAGTTATCAATTTCAACAGTGATTCTTATTTGAATATTTAAAGATAAAGGAATAATGATACAATTTACTGATTTCCCAACAGGTTGCAAACACTAGGAATTCAATCATAACAATGTGGGTCTTGAATCCTCCTCTTGTGGATCTCCTGGCCACTCATCTCACCCCAGCCAGCCCTCATCTTGCTCTGCACTACCCAGAGGTGAGTGTAATCCTAGTCTAGAAAATATCTTCTATTCTTTATTCATAAAGATATGGAGAAATCTGTTTTAAATTGTAAAAGAAATTGAAGTTATAATAGTTTTCATGCTATTTATTTCAGGTTCAGCACACCATACTGTACCTTCTACACTCCCACTGTGCCAAGCATTTTCACTACATCAGCTCCAGCACTCTTGTTGTTGGTGCTTCAGCATCATTTGTGCCACCCAGTGTATCACCAGCCTTCTCTGGGGGCTCTCCAGGAAGCTTCTCTGGGTCTTCTTCCAGTGAAAATTTTGCCACCATATTATCAACTCTCACTGCTGTATTTCTTCAGGTAATTGTTTATATTACTTGTATTTGTATACTTATTGAAATACTTCTATTTATTTATATTACTCGGTGCACTTGGCTGGACCCATTGACAAGTGGACATGATTAGTATGAGGCCTTTAGTAACACAGTTGGTCATTTTCAGAGACATGTAACTGGAGCCAACATTCTTCAGCTGTGTCTAGAATGGGCTACAGATGTGGTACAAAGTGGTGAGACCTCATTGCCTCAGTTGATGAAGATCAAGCTTTTCTCCTCAATGGTGGATGCCATAGTACAGACTGGGTACCACCATTTCACCTCAGTCACCATTGCTGTGGCTTCTTTCTTGTCAACATTTTTTTCTTTACTGGCACCTAACCAGGTTTGTGGTGTATTTTATTGGTCATGGTAGTTTGAATTAAGGCTATTGATTTCAGATAATTATCTATTACCATTTTGTGATAGAATATTTTCATTAATTAATGTAACCTCTTTTCAACAGTTGCAGAAATTGGATGAAGTGATAAATCTGTGCCTCCATCACATCAGCCATAAAGACAATAAGATTCGAGGGTTATATCTTGACTTGCTGTCCAAGATTCCCCTCAGCTCCATATCTCATGCTCTCTGCACTGCCAATCTCTGTGAGGATAGCGAGTATACTGCAAACAAGGTATGTCATATCTTATATTTTTGAGATATGAAAAACTGTCTACATTTTTATGCTTTTTCCCTGAGTGACCATGTGGTGAATAGATTGTGTCTTAATTTTGCCTCAAGTGCTAGGTATATATGCCTTCTAAATGTACAGTGAGTTCCAGTGCAAGTCTTAGTAGTGTTAAGCAAGGTGGACTACCAGTAACACTTGGAAAATAGTTAAGAGGTACAACAGTAGGGAGTTGAAATGAATCAGTGTGTGTATGTATATTAATATTGGGATTGTGGATCTTCTTGCTTCCTCTTTATCACTGATGGTGATGATTATCAATTATTAAGTAATGATGATGTTACAGATCTTTTTTTCTTCTTTTTTGATACTTTGTGACACATTAAGGCATGTTTTTAATATTCGCCATTTAGATTGATCTTCTTACGTAAACATACTCTTTCTACATTTGTTAATGAAGTGTGGATTTTATTTTCAGAATGACCAATCATCAAGTGTTGAAATTGGTAGTCTTGATTCAACCTCAGTCAGGAGTCTTGAAAGACATTTTGTACTGCGTTCTACTTCAGGACAACTGCCCTCCAATGCTTTCCACACGTTGATGGACTTCATTCTTCATGTGACCCAACCTAAGTAAGCATGTATAGGAATGTGCATTGTTTTTTAATATGAGAAACTTCACATTGTCTATTGTAAACTAAATCTAAATCTAAATCTAAATCTAAAGATTTATCCTTGCTCTATCAGTGATATTTTTTTCTTGCTATTAAGAGGAGAAAAGTAGCTAATGGCATACTTTATATTTATATGAACATAACTGTAGTGTAGTGTAGTGTAGATCCAAGGTGGCTGGGACAGGGATATGTAGCAACTTGTAGTGTTGTGTAGTTTCAAGGTGTCCAGGACAGGGAAGCAATATGTTGCAGAGTAGCAGTAAATTAGCAGACCATCTAGCTCTGCTCACTTCATATTTAATGTAATTTGTGTTTACATATTTAAGTAACTTATGTACTTGAAAACAACTTTCAGTGGTGAATAATAACATGCTTTAAACAAATTTTCAGAGGAGAAAATTGGCAGGATGATCTTTTTGCAATGTGCCAAAGAGTAGAAAGAATGGCCAAGGCAGAAGACTGGAGTCTGCCTGTGTTAGCATCACACTTACGTTCACTGCTTTGGAAGTGGTTAGCATGGGAACCCGCACAACACTGCATTGCCAATAAATTAAGGACAACATTAGGCAAACCTCAAGACACATTTACAAATATTGAAGGTGAGATCTGTTGTAAAGAATTTGAAATTGTTTTATTATTATTATTGTTTTTTCATCATTATTGTTATTGTCATTACTATTATTATCATTATTATTATTATTATTATTATTATTATTATTATTATTATTATTATTATTACTGTTGTTGTTATTATTATTATTATTATTATTATTATTATTATTATTATTATTATTATTATTATTGTTATTGCTATTATTATTATTATTACTATCATTATCATTATCATTATTATTATTATTATTATTATTATTATTATTATTATTATTATTATTATGATAAATATTTATCTTTCTCCCTCCCACTGCTCTCTCGTTTATATGAGCTCTGTCTCTACCAATACCTCTTGCATATACATATTCCTTTATTCATCTTGAGTTTTCAACTCACTGACACATCATAAAGTTCTTGTCCATGTGTTTTATCAGACTCAGCATAGAAGGTTGTTTCTCATGATCTGGAAGTAACATTGAGTGCAAATTACAATCAAGCATAAATGTAAAATTACAAGAGCATGATGCCATTCATAGATAATTTTTCATACTCCTTTTCTTTTTCATCAGGAGTTATCAAAAGAAGAGCAAAGGAAGTTCGTGAATGTGGTCAGGACTTGGATAAGCACCTTAATGTTGGCAGTGCTGAAGAGGATAAAACCGGCAGTAAAGGCAGTAATGAGAGTGGTAAAAGTGATAGTGAAGGCAATGTAAAGGTGCACTCTTTGGCTGTAATGCTGCTGGTGGAATTTGTGGAGAGTCTTGAGAAAGCCATGTTTAATGCTAGTGATGGCTGTGCAGTGGCAGTCTCTCCTCCTAATAAGGTGAGTTTCACATTGTGTATGTATTTACCCAGTTGTTTTTACTTGGTTGTGGTTTACAGGGGAGGAGTAATCTCATAGTATCCCATCTCTATATCCATTATCCAGTTTCTTCTTAAAGATAACGACAGTTCTGCATTCACTTTCATTGCTAAGCTCGTTCCATTTGTTCACAATATATTCTTTCTAATTTCATGTAGTTTGGTGTTTACAAAGTTCAAAAGCCTGAAAGATGTGTAAAGAATGTGTCAGCCATGTCACCAAACATCCTGCTCATATTTTTTTAAAACTGTCTTGTCTTTATTTTTATTCTGAATCTCTCTGCCCGATGATTGTAAAAAAAAGTGTTTAGTACTGATATCAATAAGACTCATCTGTTGGTAACCTTCATATTCACAACAGACTGACCTCTTTCCTTGCAGAGTGTTAGAGTCTTTTTCCGAACCAATCGGCAAACTTGCACAGAGTGGCTGAGTCGCATACGTGCTGCTGTCATAATAGTTGCTCTCAACTGTGGACGTCCTGAAGTGGCTGTAAGACATTCCTATAAACTCCTTCAGGAACTAAAGGATAACAACAACACACAGGTAAGAATAACAAGTATTTTATATAGGTGTGTATGAATTTTGCCAAGAATGGTATTGGACATGTTTACTGTCTAGAATAGTGGTTCCCAACCTTTTTTGCACTCACAACCCTTTACCCAAAACCTTGAAACCCATGCCATCCCCTATTATCACCACCTTGATTCTCATTTTATTTTTTATGTTAAAGAAAGAGAAAGAAATCATTCAGTAATTTTGTAATTATTTATTGACAAACTAAATCACAGCATTGGTCAAATCTTAATTTATATACAAGCACAAAAAATCTAATTGAGGAATTCAAACCAATATTATCCCAAGCAACTTCAAACATGGTTTGTGGCCCCCTTGCTAAGGGTTCTCACATAACCCACTGCTTGGGAACCCTTGGTCTAGAAGATATGCATGAAAATTTGTTAAGGGTAGAATATCTTTGTGATTTTTATATGTATATAGGAAATTCTTTTGTTTTTTGTGTTGCATCTCAAGATTGTGTAGCGTCTATATTATGAAGTAGCAATTTGTGCAGTGGTTTTCATTATTTTGACAGGGGAGTGACTTTGAGCGAGCTGTTTGCTACTGTGCCCGAGCCTTGGTGGCGGAAGGGAGTGACGAGGGTGTGACGGGCCTCTACTACTGGTGCAGAGATCATGTGGGCCGACGCTTTGGATGGCTCAAGCCAGCCATCTATAGTGCTGGCCATAAGTGAGTCTCTCTCTCTCTCTCTCTCTCTCTCTCTCTCCTCATTTTAATTAGTGTTCATGGAATTATATTCTCTCTCTTGATAATACGTAAGCTTTGATTTGCACGTACAACAGAAGACAGACTGTTGAATTTAATCTGATTTATAAGATGATGATTTCCAGATATGAGAAATCACTCAGAGGATACATGCAGTTCATAGAGGGCAAAGATGAAATGGAAGATTCAGAGAAGGAGAAAAAACTGGAAGTGGAATCTGAGTCTGCAAATGTTACTTCCACCCAGACGGATACCAAACAGTGGGACTCTATTATTCTGGAATTCATACATTCTCAGGTATGTGAATACTATGATATATGTGTGTAATACATGCACACATCCATGCACACAGCTACATTTTGTCACTGCTATATTATCCAACGTCTTGACCTCAAATTATTTCCCAAAGCTGCTTCATTGTCTTTTATATTCAAGAGTTTAGTGATTCCTCTCCTTTGTGCAGCACATCACTAACTCAGTGTATATATATATATAGGTAGGTAGGTAGAATGAAATGTATTCTGTATAGATTAATTGATATTATCTTTCTTTGATATAGGTTGCTGATTGCTATTCCAAACTCAGTCAGTGGACAGAACTACAGAAATGGATGCAACATATACATAATCAGAAAGACTCTGAAGGAACAGGTACACACTCTGGTCTCCTCAACAACTACAAAAATCTCGCTCATGTTAATGCTTTAGCTCATTTTGATAATGGGGATCTTGCTGGAGTTACCACAAGCTTGAGTCATTCAGTGGATTCAGTGGATTGGTCCAAAGGTCATAACTGGATCTTGTGGAAAAGATTTCAAGACATGAATGTAGTCTTACTGCATTCCTTGACATCAGTGGTATGTCAACAGCCATTCCCATCAAGGGATTTATTGATAAAGACTGTAGGGGATTGTCAGGGGGAAGCTGAGTGGTTGTTGCAGTTGTCTACTTTATCTACACATTCAGGGATGCACCTCCACCTTCTCTTATTTCATCAAGTCCTTCAAGAGTTGCAAAGTGTACTGAATGAGACCAAGTGTGGAGTTGGACGTTTGCATGAAGGATGGGAGCACACAAATATATTAAGTCTTCCTGCTGATCTTATTCCTCATGTTTCACGGTGGGCTAAGCTTATTGCAAGAATGAACATCAACATCACACCAACTTCAATTGTAAAGTTGGATCTTTTGGCAGCCAAACAGGCTCGTAAGCAGGAGAATCTAGAATTAGCAGAGAGGACCATTAAACTCTTGCTGGGGAATGTTAGTTCTAGTTTGTCTGAGGCAGTGTTTGAAATGACACCTGGTTCTGAATATAATACATTGCAGGCAAAACTCCACAGAGAAGCTGCAAAAATTTTAGCCTGCAAAGGACATATTGTTCAAGGATGTGAAGTGCTCTCAGGAGCTGTGAAAGGCTTGAATCCTAGTCTTGCAACTTTAGCAGCCACAGACCTTACTCTCCTCAACCTACCTCCTAATGAAACTGGTCACCTCTGTGCTCGTTCCATCATTACCACATACAAGTGGTGGTCTCAGGATGAACGAAGGCAACTCATGATAACTAATGATTCAGCCAACACACCTCCCTGGATGGAGAAACTCCTCACTGTTTATGAATCAATGAAGACATATGCACCAGAAGAGTTGCAATCTTTAGCTGAAGTTAGTCACCCCATGCTGCCAACTTTAGAAAACAAAATGGGTAACATTCTTACTTTAGCTGCTACTCAATGCCCTACATTACCAAAAGTTTGGTTCCACATTGCTTCCTGGTGTTTCCGATGGGGGAGAAGAATCCTGGAAGACACTGACAGCAGTGATAGTCAGATTTCAGAAGCTGATCAGAAACGAGTGAAAGAAATTCTTTCTGCTGGATTTGGAGAAGAAGCATCTGATATTCAGCTTAAAGTTGAAGAAATCTGTACCTTGCTTAGAAACTGGAAACCAGGACAAGGTACAGATGAAGAAGATGAGCTCCTCAAGCTAGAGGAGGTTCAGGGTGCATATCAAGTTGGAGTTCACATAATTTCTCTTCTACAATCTTGGGGTTTACCCAATAATATGATAACAAATGTTAGTTCACAGCTGGGTGAAGTTCATCAGGCCATACAGGAAAGACATTATACTGTTCTGATTGCAGCTGCTAGGGCATACTTCAGGTTTCTAAAGATAAGTCATGGGACTTCTGTCAGTCAGATGGATCAGTGCACCATTGCTACTCTGCGTCTGCTGCGTCTGATGGTAAAGCATGCCTCTGAACTTCGAGATGTCCTTGAGAAAGGTCTCTCAGAAACACCTACTCAGCCATGGAAAACCATAATTCCACAGTTGTTTGCACGCTTGAATCACCCAGAATCTTATGTACGGGGCAGTATATCAGAGTTATTATGTCGTCTTGCAGCAGATTTTCCACATCTTATTGTGTTTCCATCTGTTGTTGGATCTGCAGGGGGAAATGTTGCAGGGAACCAAGCATCATTAACAGACATGTTAGCGAAATACCTTCACAAGGGACAGCAGAGAAGAAAGATGAAGCAGGCACTTGGAGATGAAGAGGAAGAGGATGAGGAAGAAGAGGAAGATGAAGAGTATGATCAAGTAGAAGAAGAGGAGGAGGAGGAAGAAGACGAATTGATTTCAGAATTAACAGAAGAGCAGGAAAGAAAAAGTTTGATGCGAGATTGTTTTTCAGCTTTAGTTGACACACTAACCAAACAGATTGGATCAAGCATTAGTGAGGTACAAATGCTTGTTCATGAGTTGAGGCGTATCACAGTTCTGTGGGATGAACTCTGGTTGGGAACCTTGTCCCAGCATCATACAGACATGTCAAGGAAATGTCATCAGTTAACAGCTGAAATAGCTCGCCTCAATAATAATTCATCACTTTCACAGCCAGAAAAACTTCAGCTCATCAAAAAGAAATATGACATCATTTTTAAACCCTTGTTATTTGTATTAGATCAGCTGGCAGACATAACTTCAACTCCACCTGAGACTCCTCATGAATGTCATTTCCATGATACTTATGGCTCTCTAATCTCTACTGCTCTTAGTAATTTGAGGGAACCAGAGAGCTATTTTGATCCTCAGTCAGCACTGTCAGGGCTGCGACAGTTACACCAGATGTTACAGCAGAGAGCTCATCGTAGAACTGCAGCCACACTCAAGATGGTAGAAGTGTCACCTAAATTGGCCAATCTCAGCAACACACTGATTGCTATGCCAGGTGTTGCATCTGCATCTCAACAAGTTGTAACATTGGCCTCAGTTGATGGCCATATTTCTATTCTACCCACCAAAACTAAACCCAAGAAGCTCAGTTTTCAAGGAACTGATGGCAAGAAATACACTTACCTTTTTAAGGGACTTGAAGATTTACATTTAGATGAAAGGATCATGCAGTTCTTGGAGATAGTAAATACAATGCTTGCAAAAAATCAGAGAGGCAAGAATTGTGTATATCGTGCCCGTTCTTACTCTGTGGTACCTCTTGGACCTCGATCTGGCCTCATTCAGTGGGTTGGGAGTGCTACTCCTTTGTTTGGTCTGTATAAGAGATGGCAGCAACGAGAAGCACATGCTGTGTTACTGAAAACTCATTCATCAACTGTATCAATACACCCTCAAGTTCCTCAGGTGCCTCGTCCCTCTGAGCTCTACTATGGCAAACTTACTCCACGGCTAAGAGAAGCTGGTGTAAGCCTAGACAATCGTAAGGAGTGGCCACTAACCATCATGAGAGATGTGTTGAAAGACCTCATAAGAGAAACTCCATCAAATTTGCTATCTAGAGAATTATGGATGTGTAGTGTCAGTGCTGGAAACTGGTGGAGTATGACACAAACCTATGCCATATCAACTGCTGTCATGTCTATGATAGGCTATATCATTGGTCTTGGAGATCGACATTTAGATAATGTTTTGGTCAATCTGACATCAGGAGAAGTTGTCCATATAGATTACAACGTATGCTTTGAGAAGGGCAAGAATCTTCGAGTTCCGGAAAAGGTTCCCTACAGAATGACTCAGAATATTGAAGCTGCACTGGGAGTGACAGGGACTGAGGGAATCTTCAGAAGTGCTTGCGAGCAGGTGTTGCGAACAATGCGCAGAGGAAGGGAAACTCTTTTGACCCTTTTAGAAGCCTTCATATATGATCCCTTGGTTGACTGGACTCCGGACAGTGAATCAGGTTATGCTGGTGCAGTATATGGTGGAGATCAGGCACTTGTTTCAGGAGCAAGACAAAGTCGACAGCAACTTGAGCGGGGTCTTACTCTGAGCATGTTTGCTGTCAGAATGGCAGAAATGAAAGCTGACTGGTTGGCAAACAAAATGGAGGTGTTGGATGCTATTCCTGAGGTAGAATTGCGACTTAATGAGTGGCTAAAATCTCATGAGGCACTTGCTGGAGCAGAGACAAATTTGCAGGATGGACATCATTTAATGGCTCTTCTCAAAGAAGCTGAAGCAAACCCTCAGCATGTTCTGTATGGCCTACGTTCACGTTACGAGGAATTTTCCAGAGTTAAAAAATCTCTCGGTCATGCAAAAGATTTGGCTAATGCTCGTCTTGCAGAAATAAAGCAATGGCATAGCCTTTATTTGACAGCTGCTCGTGTGTTTGAGAGTGGACAGGCAAGAGAATGGCGTGCCAAAGTCAACTCCATAGGTGCCCTGCAGACCAGTGTTGCACCTGTCATTGAATTCCTGTCAAAAGCTGGTCAGAGTCAACTGGCAACTCAATGTGAACATACTGAAGTTGAATTAGGAAGAGTAATCACCCAAGTGCAAGGTGTTTTGAGCAACAGCTTGGACCTTTTGATCAAATATGAAAGTGTATGGGTGAATTATCCAGCTGATCATCTCACAACACATAGAATTTCACAGCAATTAATGTGGCTTATGTCGCTTCTCCAGGATTTCTCCTTGAATAATGTTCAAATGCTGATCACTAAGAGTCACACTGAAGCACCAGATACTGCAGCTGTGAGCCATGTGTGTAATGTTGATATGGAGCTTCACAACAAGGCTTTACAGATTAGCTCTCAGAGCCAGAAAGTTTATGAAAGAATGAGAGGTGAGAGTTTAAATGATAGAGTAGTTGTGGTGAATGCTGTCCAAGAAACATCACTTGCTATATCATCCCTCATAGCTGACCATGGAATATCAGGAGTGGCAGCCATGACGTGTGCTCTTCTTAATTCCCTCACACAACTTACTAGTGCTAGATTACGAGCAGACAAAACAGCTGCAGGCACTGGAGAAGGCTTAGTGGATCTGACAGTTGGAGGCCTATGGTGGTTAAGGGAAAGTATGGTAACTCTTGGTGGAATGGTAGAACTAGTGACCCTCCTGACCACCCATTCACCACCAACATATCCACAAGAGACACCTGTAATACAAGCAATATCTGCCCTTCATGATGTATTTGCTTCTCTTCATGAACTTGTATTAAATACTAGTGGAATTATCATTGTAGAAGGTGTTAGGCTCTTTTGGAGGGGAGAACCTTCTGTGGTTAGTCTTGCCACGGAACTCCAAGCTGTGGTGACTAATGCTCCCACTCCACTTAATGCTCTGTGTCAGCAACTTACCACACACCTCCGCCTCATGATACTCATGATGCCTCCTCGCCATGAGAATGCCCTTCAAGAGGCAACGATGCTTCACCAACAACTGATTGAAGTAATTGAAAGAATCACTGCCCGTGAAAATAATAGTGCTTCCTCCAGTGGTGATATGAACCAGGGCCAGATGCTGCTGATGGGCTTTCACTTACTGTTTGAGAGTGTGGAGACTCAGTTAGATCAGCTTATGGATGCTATCAGCCATGCTCCACTACCTCAACCTTGGCCCCGGGTAGATACTGCCAGAGAAGCTGCTGAAATAATGGCTCCTCTACAGGATCCAGCACTGCGTCAGGTGCTGCGAAGTCTCCTTCGTGTGAAGAAAGTTCAGACCATAGTTGACTTTTTCACTACAGCTTACCAGTCTTCTCCCTCATTTAAGAAGACTGAGTCAACTAGCAACAGAACTAGAAGTAATCAGTTTGATGAGGAACGACTTCAGAAAATTGTGCGCCGTTATGCAAGTGACTGTGTTTCTCTTCTCCTCCTTGGTCTTCCTTCTCATCTTGCCACACATCTCCTTCTCCTTCATTGTCAGAAACTTGGTATTAATGTTACTGGTTACATAGAAGCAAGAGATGTTGGCACAGAGGGTCGAGTGAGCCTGGAAGGAGTAGTACAGGAAGCATTAGAATGTTGTATGACTCGTCATGCATTAGACCCAGCTCTTCCTACTTCAGCTGCATCAACCTTGACACATCATTTGAATGCAGTACGAAAGAAACTCCTCCTTCGCCACTGGGAAGGGGAAGCAGAAGGCCTGAGAACTACACATCAGAGAGTGACAGATCAGCACCTTGCTCATCAGTGGTGGTATGAAGACATCCTCAAGCAGCGTGTTGTGGCTCCTCCTGTTCAGCCAACACGAGGCTCTATACTGGGTGATTTAAGAAGTAATGTCAGCAAGCTTTTAGCACTCCACCAAAATGTAGCAGAGTTGAGAGAAAAGTACACAAACTTTACTGGAAATGTTGAACAGCGTCTGAAGTGGGCAGCAGGCTCCAACCCATCAATAGCTACAGCACTTGAGGAATTCAGTAATGGTGTAGAAATTGCCTTGAATGGGGTAGTTGAATTGTTACAGAAAAGTGAGGAAGTTGCATCTATTTGCAATGCCGTATTACATTATGAGGCTCTTCGTACTCATACAGTTGATGCTATTTCATGGGATACCAGTTTTACCTCAGTACTCAACAGTTGCCAGGAAAGCTGCATGTTGTTGGAACGGTATCACTCTAGTATCAGTTCTCAAGAAGAAACATTAGTCTCCCTGTGCCCCTTACCTGCTGATGTCAACAGCAAATGGATTCAACATGCCTCATCTGCTGTTTCTGATCATATAGAACTTTTGACCAAGGTTGTTGGTGATCATAGTACAGAACTGAGGAAGTCTGTTGACCGTGTCCGATCATCAGTTGTAGGATTACGCATTCATCTTACTACACATCATAAATTCATGTCAGATATCAGAGCTCTACTGAAGAGTATGGCAAAGTTTGAAGTGGAAGGTGGCTTAGTTGGGATTGAGGATTACCTTTCTTTGTATCGTACATACTCTGAGACAATATCAGGACTCATTAGACAGATGCTTCATGATCCACTGACAGCTGAGAAAGTAGCAGCATATCTAGAAAAACTTAGGGAGGTTACTTCTCAGACAGAAACTATATATGACTTGTTAGTAGAATTTGGTACTCAGTGTGTTGTTGAGGAGACTCATGAGGAAGGTGACGGTCAAAAAGAGGGAAGTGGGGAACCCCGAAGACCACCACTGTTGCGCCAGTCAAGTGTTATAATGTCCCCAGCTAGAACTTCAACCCCAGATGCCAAGACCAAGGTCAAGAGACACCCCTTAACAGGAAAAGTGGTTCAGGAGCACAATGCCTATGCCTTGAATGTGTGGCGCCGTGTCAAGGTTAAGCTGGAGGGGCGAGATTTTGATCCAGCAAGAAGGGCCACAGTTCAAGAACAGGTGAGGATCCTTATCCTTAGGAACTCTAATGACATTATGGAACCATTTCATTTGCAGAGAATTGGCATTCATGTGTAGAAATGTTTGTTTTAAGTTGTTTCTTTTTTATTCTATTTGTTTATTTTCTCTAGAGCATTTAATTCTTTAGAACAAAATCCGACAAACTCTCTTGCTTTGATCTTTTGATAATGTAAAACTTACAAATATAACCCTTCCCCTTTCTAAATCCACTTCTAGAAATTATTGGACATATACGAGTATGTAAAATGCCTGGAAGTTCAGTTCTTTATAAACTAGAATATTGGATACTTTTAAATTAACTTAATTTCAGGAAGTGCTGTGAATGACTAAATTGTATAGTTGTGTGCCTTGTCTTGGCAATCCTTTATATATATATATATATATATATATATATATATATGTATATGTATGTAAAGAGAGAGAGAGAGAGAGAGAGAGAGAGAGAGAGAGAGAGAGAGACTTGTTATGTGCATGTATGTATGATGTTAATTTAAATGTTTATTGTCTATGTTTAATGCAGTGATGATTATTTTTCAGGTTGATTACACCATTAAAGAAGCAACAAATTTGGAGAACTTAGCCACACTGTATGAGGGCTGGACTCCTTGGGTTTAATCCAGAGGCTGTGATGTAGAGACCAATTTCTGCACAATATTGTGACATTTCAGTTTCCTTTATTGATTCTTTCATTTTTTTTTTTTCATATTTAATTAAAACCTTATTCTGTGCACCATTGCTAAAAATTACCAATGATAATAAAATATGATGATGAAAATGTGACAACATTCATTAAACAAAGTTTACCAGAACATAACCTGTGCATGGAAAAAGCTCAGGAATAAATTATGTACTATATTGTGCAAGGGGATAATATGTGTTTTTCTTAAGTAAAACTTCTTTTTATACTGTTTTTTTTTTTCTTTTTTTAATGTTCATTTGTAATTTTTGAATTTTCATATTTTTCTAGCAGCTCTTTTCTTGTGTGATGGGAAAGAACACAAATGATAAAGGTTAACTACACTTGATTTACTAGATGGATGTGCAGGTAGATGAAAAAAATAATTCATATCACTAAGCAGATATTGTGTAGATGTACTTCATTTAATCTTTTTTATGTTTTATATGTTTCTTTATTTCATGGTTAATTGACTATTGCCTGATAATACACATACACATGTAAATGTTGTATGTTGTTCAGACTGCTGTAAAGTCTTAATATTTATTATGATATACTTTGTAAACTTCTTTATTATAATTGTGACAATATTAGTGAATATTTTCCTACCCGCAGAATTATGCATCTTTTCCTAGATTAGTGCAATGGTTTCTCTCTCTCTCTCTCTCTCTCTCTCTCTCTCTCTCTCTCTCTCTCTCTCTCTCTCTCTCTCTCTCTCTCTCTCTCTCTCTCTCTAATCTTAGCAGACGCCTTCGGACAGACTGAGTTTTTTTGGGGGATTCCACTCCAAGCTGACATTGAATGCCAGTCTCCTTACCATAAAAAAATCAAGGTAAGTATGAGTACCTAGCACATGAAAAATGGATTATGGTATACCTGGCACCATCAACAATATATGTTAGAGAATTTAGATTTCACAGACACTGGTTTGATAAAATACTGGGAGAGTAGATGAGGGACACTTTACCTCTATGAGTCCCATTGGTTTTAGAGTACTAAACATTGCTGCTCTTGGTATTCATATAACACATCATGGAAACACTTGTTGAGAAATTATTTTCTTATCCTTTCTTTACAGTCATCACATGATTATCACGTATTCTCAACCACAGCTCTGCATGTATTACATGTTTCTCTTTCCAGAAAAATAAATAAAAAAATACAATTGGTTGACAAGTCTAGAAGATGCAATTTGAACAGGCGATTACTAGTTCGAACGTGTCTTCCCCTTATGATCCGTGTCCTCAATTCGCTTCGCGCCTCAGTAATACTAGAGAGTCGAAGCTGCGTGGCTGGCTGCACGGTTGGCGTCCTTCGGCAGGCCAGTGAGTAGCCGCGCTGCGCTTGCGTATTCAGTGTGGGAGTGGACAGGAACTGGAAAGGTCTGACTTCCGCACCTTGCTATGTGCGGGTTGATCACTTGTACCGTAAGACATATATTATTGTGAATGGCAGAACGACCTGAAATATTTATGTACACGTATTGTCAGTGACTTCAGTTGAAACGTGAAGAAACTTTGAGAATATTTGAAGTGTTACTCCAGAAAAGACCAGTGCAGTGAACAAACACTACAACACGTAATCATCTATTCCGCCAGACACGCTGGCAAATTGTATGGCAGTTTCATTTGTCTGATTCATTAAATTTATCTTTGATTTTTGTATAGCCTGCTCATTCTAGACTACAATCACTTCACGCTTGGATCATTATCATATAATTATGAAATTAAT
>CM035188.1:247909-252909 GCA_020233015.1 Callinectes sapidus | reverse complement strand
TGGGAGAGTTGGGATAAAGAGTCCATGTTGCTTTAAATGTCTTTGAGAAACAGTAAAATATCTTGGAAACTTGCATTCAAATTAAATCCACTTAATAAAGAGCAGCAAAACTTGTGGTATCGCGGAGCAGAAAAGAACATGCACATACGTACACGAACTCACTTTTTTTGGCAGCACCTTGAGGTCGTCTGGCCCCTCCACTCCCACCACCAAGGTTACCCACAACCAACAAACCTGGGCTGCTGTATTACGTTTCATTCATCATTCAAGCGTGAGTCTTGAATTTGCCTTGTTTTCCTGAGAGAGAATCCTAACCACTAGCTGCTGTAACTTTGTAAGGGACCGTGAGCTTCCCAACCCTTCCGAGCGTTGTGTCGGGTTACGTCTGTCGGGCCCAAGCAGGGGTAGCGCTAAGCTGGTCTGCAGGAGAGGTGGAGCGGCAGCTTTTGGGGCTTCTGTCGATATGATGAGAGAGAGAATGGCCCGCCGTTGTCCATTCAAACACGGGATGATCAGAGGATTAATTTTATTTGCCATTCAGTATATCAAACGGATTGGAGGTCCATTTGGATGCTTGTTGGAATTGGTAATGCATTTCATGATTTTGTTTCCATTGATGCTTTTTCATATGGCTTGATTCATGCATTTTTTTCTTAATTATGTGATAGCGCTGTTGTTTGTCACCACCTACGTAAGCTTTTGTCCGTTGAGTAATCAATATCGTTAGGTAGAATTGTTGTCAAATTTTTTCTTTTTACTTTGTGTTATACCTTGTCTTGATTCGCGTTTTTTAAAATTATTTATTCATTTATTTGTTTATTTATTTATTTTATTTACTTTTTTATCACGCCAGTGCCGGTAGTCAGTCTGGAGAGCGGCGGGTGTGTCCAGCAGGCTGTGGCAGTCTTGCAGGAAGCGTGAGCTGCGGCACATGACATATTTGGGACTTGTGTCATTTGGATTTACTATCGCTTCATAACATTTTCCGCCCTCTCTTTACCGCGAAGCAATGCCGCAAGTGAGGTAGAATAGTTACCCTCTGGCAGCCGTGCCAGGTTTGGCTCGCCTCAGCCCCAGGCAGGCCTCCCCTCCTGGCACCTGAGAGGCTGGCATCGCGCGCCAGAAGACTTAGTTGTCGAGTAGATCTGTGAGTGGAGGCACGGGGCAGCTGCCGCCTTGTCTTTAGGCCTTAGGCGAGCTGTACTGTTGTTCCCCGACCGTGTTTGTCCCGAGAGATGTGTTGTAAATGAAAGTACCTTTTTGAAGAGAAGGAAGAGGCGGAAGTTTTCTAAATGTAAATTATTGAAAGAAACATCGCGTTATTTTAACATATATTGATATTTTTTCATACCTCATATGATATTAATTGAATAAAAGCCGAGAGTTATCGATTGTATACTACAGCGACCACTGAGCTCTAGAAGAAGGACAGCGAGAACCTAAACCGGGAAGTGAGGCAACGTGAGCTGCAACCCTTGAAGTTCCTCATTGTTTCTCGGGAATTAAACATTGAGAATTACCCAAAGTGCGCTTAAGAGGAGCGCGGTAACATCGAACTGATTCTATGAACGTTGCACTTAATGTCATCGTCATTCTAAAGTTTTCGCAAGATAATGTAAAGGAATATTAGGTGGTGGATGGTGTGCTGTCAACTGGGAACGTATCTTGAGGTCATGAAGGTTTCTCCAGGCAGTCACTGAACACAGGCTCTCCACTAGAGTAGAATGGATAGATTGCGAAATATAAAGAATCGCTTAAGCGTGTCAGTTGACAAGCTTTCGCCGTCACGAAGATCGAAGTCTCAGCAGCGACAGAGTGAGCACCTTGGGAACGTCCCTGCCTCCACTGGGGACATTCCTGGATCTGTCAAGAGTTCAAGGGTCGAGGACAGGCCGAGTAGTGCATTCGAAGTGACTGCCACTGCAGGATCAAGTTCTCGGCCGACCAGCTACTGTGAGGTGGACCTGGATGAGACTCTTTCCGAGGAGTGGCTACCAGTCGAGGAAGTCGCCGGTGCGGTCGCAGAATCCAAACCATCTCCACAGACTGAAGTGGAGGCTTCCCCAGGACTCACCGTTGATCCTACACCACTGAAGCGCTCGACACCAACCATACATGGCGACAGCCTCATGTCTGAAGTTATGAAAGAAGTGGAGAAAATGAGTGAATTGAGTGAAGGGATCAAAGTTGAGCCAAATAAAACCGCTGTAGGTAAGGACGTCACGTCTGAGGATGGTACACAGCGGGAGGAGGAAGCTAAGGCCGAGGATGACAAGCCGACGCCGTGCACTCTTGGACGAAGTAAGAGTGAGGAGACTCTAGTGGCGGCGGAGGAGGTGAGCCCGAGAGAGGAGGGAGAGAAAACTACTCCAAACGACACGTTTGATTCTCCCTCCACTTGCAGAACAGAGAGCCTCACCTCGGGATACTTCTCTGACTCTGACGTCACGCTCTCGGAAGGGAAATGTGACAGTGGACTTCTGAAATCACCGTTAAGGATATCAGTAAATGCAGAAAACAACAAATCTGCCTTTACTTCAGTGATACCAGAATCACACACCAAATCAGCATTCAGTAGTCTCAAACGTGATACTTCTGAATACATCCACACATCTACATCCATCGAATCTAAAACTGAATCCTCCATCTGTTCTACTGTCACAAATGTTGCATCATCGTCACGAACCACCACCACATATCCAGGGACAAGCCACGTGGAGCAAGCGGAGCCCAGTCAGGTGGCAGCCACCGCGGTGGTTGAAGACAAAAAGACCAAAAAGGAGAGCCTGTACAGCAGAATCATGAGGAAGAAGGATCCATCGAAAGAACCAATTTACTCCAAGAAAAACACATCTAAAGAACCGATTTACTCTAAGAAAAGCGCAACGAAAGAGCCGATATACGCTAGAATTAAACCCAAATTTACGGCAGAGACTAGTTTTCAGCCGATTGAACCCAGCACAGGGAAGAACACCTGTCATGGCAAGGATGTGGTGAAGCCCGAACCAATGTACAGCCCTGCCGCTGTGTCAGTAGCTGGCGTCCCGTCCTATCCCTCAGGGCCCACTGCCGCATTTGTCCCGATAGAACCTAAGGTGTCGTCCCCAGATAAAAAGATGGACCCTGCATATAGTCAAGTCAAACCAAGAGAAATTCGAAGCCACACATTACCCCGAGAACCAGTCTACAGCACAGTTAAAAAGAATTCTGGAAGTTTGCCTAAAGAACTTACTCCGAGCAAGGTAAAAGAACACATATACAACACTCCACTGCCGCTCACGCCGAGGGAGGAGGCTCTGCTGAGACGGGAATCCTTCTACAGTCACGCCTCGCCTGACTATGGCAAAGTGACCGTTAGGGTTGGGGAAATTACTCCGAGTGTTCCTGCCATCATCACTATCAGCAACCCAGGTTACGCTGCGCCGCCTGTCCCTGCCGCCACTCCGTCCTCACCACCACTTGCCTTGAGTCCCGAATCACCCGCCTCGAGCACCAATGCCGAAGTTTCGAGTTCCAAGACCAATCCGAATCCATTACCTTCAACCAGCACGTTACAAAGTGAAACCAAAGAGAATAGTGAGTGCGTTCCTAAGTCCCCAACATCCCAGCCCTCTATCCAGCGAGAAAACTCCTTCATTGAAAGTAACACTGAGAGTGCCGATCGCTCTAAACTCTCCCAGCTGGTGGAGGAGCTGGCCCAAGAGCTGGAGACTGCCAGCCACTTCCTCCCTCCTGATGAGGCTGCTGACTACAAATCAAAGAAAGAAATCTTGGCAAAAATATTGGCGACGTATGACGTTCCCAAGAACCTGCGGCGGGTGGAGGAGGTGGATGAAGAAGCCGCCCTGGAAGCGGAGCAGGCGCTGGTGCCCAGTGGGGTTAGTATGGACGAACTGCGATACGTGGACGACAACGAAGACAACGCCGAGACAGTGTACGCCGATGTGCCTGATTACTCTCAGGACGAGTTTGTGATCGCTCTTGACGATGAGAACGACCCTCGCTACGCCTCCCTGACGCGCGCCCTCAGGCAGCACAAGGCGGGAGGAGAGTCCCCGGGCAAAGTGAGCAAGAGATCGGCGACGGTGTATGCCAACGCCCTCAATGTGGTCACGGCGCTCAGGGTACTCATCAATTCAAAGTCCACGCGTGCCGCCTCGGTCATTAACAAGATGGGGACCCTGGCGCGGCCCTATGCCCACCGCATGCACGACACCATCACGGACACCTCCTGGATCCAACGAGTCATTTTTCACAAGTCGGTAAGTGTAACTCGACCCTTCATCATTCACTTGCTGCAGGAATTAACTACTCCTTGATGGCATATAGGACGTAAATGTCAGACTCTTTTCCCTTATACTTTTGTTGTGTGGAACGTGTGACTAATAATAATTTGGTGTCATTACACGCTGCTCGCTCCGTCAGCCACGTCCCAGGAGAGTGTTCAAGGCTGTACGGCTACGACGAAGACACAAGGTAAAGGGAACGACTCGAGCTTTCCAACTTTGAGTTCCACAATCTTAAATATATTATTATGTGAAGGAAGGTTTACTGTGGAGTCTCTTTAATACAGACAGACACACACACACACACACACACACACACACACACACACACACACACACACACACACACACTGTTGATATTAATCTTTTGTTAATTGTGTTCTTCTCTTTATCTTAGAAAAAACAAGTTCCTTCCTTTTCATCTTACGCTGAACTGTTCAAATACATTTTCAGCTTCACATTTATTTTCACACGCCCTTGAAAGCGAAGGTGAAGGTGGAACTAATCCATCCTGAGTCGCGCCTCGCAGGGGAGAGGGGAAGGGAAGGGGTCGAGAGCCCTTATCAAGTTACGCGTAACTCCAAACACACCATAGTTACAAAAGTACGAACTCTTCTCAGTTCACCAGGAAGTAGATGAGCAAGTCACTGATTAGCAGGAATGTTGTCAGCCTGCTAGGGAAACTAATCTTTGTGTAAACACGTGGGGAAAAAA
>CM035188.1:161960-172112 GCA_020233015.1 Callinectes sapidus | reverse complement strand
CTCTCTCTCTCTCTCTCTCTCTCTCTCTCTCTCTCTCTCTCTCTCTCAGACCTGGAGGCGTAATATACGAAAATAAACCAAAAAAATATATAGTCTTACCAAATTCAATCTGCTAGAAAGTTAAAACGAATGAGTTTGTGAAATACAGAGAGAGAGAGAGAGAGAGAGAGAGAGAGAGAGAGAGAGAAAGAGAGAGAGAGAGAGAGAGAGAGAGAGAGAGAGAGAGAAAGAAACCCAAATGTAGACACCACTTCCCTTGGCGTTCTCTTCACGCACTTCCGCCTTGAAACAGCCGTGGGAAATATGACGAAAGGAATGCACAATACGTATTAACTTAGCAACTGCGGCGTAGGTGGAATCTTTTTGTGTTTCAACCATGCACATTCTTGTTTAGGTCCATATTCAGAAACACATCAGCGCTGCAACACCTCCAATATTCCAAAAGGCTCCTGTTTAAAAGTGACACCAATTTTCAAGGGTGTTTGTATGGTTCTAATGACAAATGAACAAGGTTACTATATAATCGAGATGAGAAACACCCTCAGTCTCCCTCGTCTCAGAAAAAGTTACACAGTTAGTAATATGTGTTGATGCGGAGGTCACCAGGCGCTACAGAATGCCTCAGGTTTCCTCATGGATGTCCGTCATGCAGTGGTGACTCGTGTGTTGACATTAGACAAGGGCAGCTCATGGCCGGCTGTTGATCTCTCTCTCTCTCTCTCTCTCTCTCTCTCTCTCTCTCTCTCTCTCTCTCTCTCTCTCTCTCTCTCTCTCTCTCTCTCTCTCTCTCTCTCTCTCTCTCTAGTGTAATAAATTTTTCTGTTACTGGTAACCATGATAGTTTTACCTCTTACTGGTATACTTACCATGTCAAAGGTTACCCATTCACAATTAACTTTCTAAGGACCCACAAGTGGTTGATTTTTCTTTCGTTTTCCTTTATAACCACGAGTGCATATCATTCACAGCAAGGTGGCTTTAAGTTACTAATGTGGGAAGGGTTAGCCAGTGCCTGATGGGCTAACTGCGTATTATCTTGACTCGCAAAAAGTTAAAAATGTCTTTCTTTGTGCATTTAAGTGGTCCGAGGGATGTGGAAATCGTAAAAATGCTGTGGAATGTTCTATTGCGTAATGATTTCAAGAAGAGTAAACAGTGGAAGTAGAAAAGAAGTGAAATTTTTTACGAGTCTACCCCGTACATCCAAGCCGCCTTCTCATTGTTCAGCCACCCAGCCACAGCCGACCACCGCAGGTAACCCAAGCCCACCTCACCTACCACCATGCAGCTTAGCCCGGTCCTGCTGAGGAGTCACATAGGGAAGTAAGGGAGGGTGCTATAAAGCCGTCTCTCATTGGCTGCCCATCCATTGGAGTCATTTTTCACTTTGGGGTACAATGTCTTGTTTCTACCCGTTGGAAATGAATACTTACTTTCACATTACAAATCGTATTACACTTCTTTCAGTTTCAAACATGCAGAGTTAATGAGATGTATCTTTCACTCCATTTGCATTTAGATTGCTGATAGAATGTTTACATCCTAGAAATAGAAAAATCTCCTTCCCCTTGCCGCTTTACATCCGTCTGCAGTCGTGTGTGTGTGTGTGTGTGTGTGTGTGTGTGTGTGTGTGTGTGTGTGTGTGTGTAGTTCTTAAAGATTGGAAGGAGCAACAGTCATGATAAGAATTTCACTTATCTCGGGTGCATTTGACATTTGTGGGTTGAAGTCATTCAGTGATGTTGGCGTGCAGGATCGGTGGAGTCATCATTCACAGGGCCATGTCACCTTGGACCTTAGTGACACCCGTACATTGCCTCCACCAACACCAGCCACCACTCGTATTTGTAAGTCAGTGTTTCTCACGACCAACAACAAGTGGTGGAACAAGCTGAATGTGGAGCCTCTTTAAACAACCCGCATGGGGGTACTGAATCCGCCACTCAGCGGTGCACTCCCTCGCTGACAGATCCGCTTTACATGGGCCAGTGTTCCTTTATTTTACTGCGTCTTATAAGTGTCAAGATAAATGAATGGTGGATTATATTAAGGAAAGAAAAGGTTAAGAGAATTCATCACTTTGCGTACCTTAACGCAGCCTCTCTAGACACCTGTCCGTGCACTCCCTCTGCTGAAGAATAATCTCGCCAAAACAACCTCGCCTTCATGTTCTTATAAGGTGCGACTGATGAGCAGCTGACGTCACGGGGCTGCAAAACCACTTGGCGTTGCCGTGGTGGACCTACAGCCTTAGCATAACAGCCTATCCCTCGCCTGTTGCCTCAGTCACGTCCTTGTGGTGCAGTGTGAGGGTGGCGCTAAGTGGTAGTGGTCGCGGTGATGGGTGTGGGACGGGCGCCCTTCGCCGCGGCGGGACGGGTGGCACGTCATGCGGGTCGTATCACGCTTGGAGGGGCGTCACGTGCATCAATAGGGAAGGGAGTTGTTTTCTTCTTACGCTTAGTGACACAAGTGAATTTTGACCAACGAGCCAACGGGATAGGAGTGTGGCGTCGCGTGTGTCTCGCTCCACGGACCTCTGGGACGTGAGAAATCTGCATGATGGCAGCACGAGTGACGTCCGCCATGCTGTGCTTGCGCTTGCAGCAGACAGGGTGGGAAATTGAACCGTGCTCGCACCATTCCTGCCATTACCACGGGTGGCCGCTGGTGCGATGTGGGATGAATTGCCTAAGTGGCCCTCCCTCCCGTCACCTGCACACAGCTATTGCCAATGGCTCCCTCATTGGCCGGCAGAGTGGGTCACTCTCATCAACGGGGCGGTGGGCCTAGATCCCCGAGGGTGTCCCCCGCGGCGCCTCGCTAACGTAAGGATGTTAGGCAATGAACCCAACCCAGCTCCGCCCCACCCCGTCCCGCCCCGCTCGCCTTATGTCATCTGCCATGGAACACACACACACACACAACACACACACACACACACACACACACACACACACACACACACACACATACACACACACACACACACACACACACACACACACACACACACACACATTTATACATTTATATTCACGCATTTGGAAACGGTCATATCGCTTTTGTTACCAAATAATAATATGCATTCGTGTGTGTGGGGGGTGAGGGGGGGCGGGGGTGTCTATTTGAAGCTTTTCTGTGATTATTCCTTTAGGAGACACTCTAATAAGAGGAGGAGTAGGGGATGGATAGATAGGTGAGACCCCCCCCCCCTCCCACACACACACACACTTGAGTAATATTATTTGGTAAGCGAGTGTCTCCCCACAAACAACACCCTGGGGCTGTGCTGCCTAGAAGCATGCACCTCACCACACAAGGTCACCAGCAGGAGCCGCCGGAGACTGTCGTGAGCCTCCTCCGCAGGTGGTTGCCCTGCTCGCCGCTGCCACTCGGTCAGGCGGAGTATAAACGTGATTTTCCCGGAAGGCAGGAAAAAAGCCACGCTGTTGTTGTCTTAACTGCAGAAACAATCACAAGTGACTCAGTGTGGCGCTCCTCGCCTTTCCACGTCTCTCTGCGTGTCTCTTTTTTGAAAATGTGTGGAAGATTATGTTACACTCGTATTCGTGTTGCTTTAATGTTACCATTCATATTCCTTTCAGACGAAAGTAGACCGACGCCCCCCCTTAAAAAAAAGAAAAAAAAACCGACTTGGTGATATTTTGAATCGAAAAAAAAGGTGCGTGGTGCATTACCATTTTAAATCGAAAAAAGGTACAATGTGCTAACCTCTACACAGCGAAGAAAAAATGAAACAAAATCAGTACAACAAATACGTATAGAGATGTCCCCTTAAGAACTGAACAAGAACACTACGTAGGAATAAGCAACTCTGATGACTTCATTACCTCACGTTATAACAAACAGCACCAACCGTTGAGACAGATAAGCGAGAGTAAAGCTGATGAAGAAGCAAGGGAGATCGAAGAAGTGGTATCTGTCATAATAACTGTAAGGGAGGTGGTGAAGTCTCTTAGTGCAGCAGTGACGGGACATGCCTCGCTCCCCACACCTCCTGCTGAGCTGTGTTGGGCTCACTGCCAGGGAGGTATGTGATGGTGGTGGTGGTAGTAGTGGTAGGGGTGGTAGTGGTAGTTTTTGTTGTAGTAGTAATTTGTAATCCGTTTGTCCTACTTTGTGTATTTCTCTCCTCCCTCATCTCTCTCTCTCTCTCTCTCTCTCTCTCTCTCTCTCTCTCTCTCTCTCTCTCTCTCTCTCTCTCTCTCTCTCTCTCTCTCAGCACATAATTGAGGTACAGATGGTGGCGGTGCAGTACATTGCGTGTAAGAGGTACTGTACTGTACTGTATACTCTCTTCTTTCACTCCCTTGTAATTCCTGTGTTAATTTCCCTTTCGTGCATTTTCGGTGACACTTTCCCTCAGATCGCGTGCTTAATGTGTTACTTCTATAGGTCATGGTGGCGTATTGGGTGGGAAGGTTTCGTCACGTGAATTTTAGAGGTAAACGTCGGAACTTTGTATGATATTAGAGAGAGAGAGAGGGGGGGGGATGAGGGGGTTGTATGTGTTATTGTGAAAGTTACAGTGAGAGAAACGCTTTTTTTATGTTAGAGGGTGAAGCTGGCCAGGGACAACAAAGAATGATGGCGTGGTAGTGAAATACAGTAGAAGGGGTGCTACCGTTAACCAGTACTCTCAATCAATCATTCCTTTCTCTGGTAAACTCTGGAACTCCCTACCTGCTTTTATATTTCTAGCCTCCTATGACTTCACTTTAGCTTTATCACTAAAAGATGCAACAAACCACAACAACTCGTTAGAATAAATACAAGATACACACACACACACACACACACACACACACACACACACACACACACACACACACACACACACACACTATCCTAAAGAATGCGTCAGGTTGTTGGGTTGGCTGGTTGGGTGAGTGATCTGAGAGGTGAGGCTGTACGGTGAGTGAACACAATGGGTCTCTTCTCATGGCTGGTCCCTCAAGGCTGCGTGTGGTGCGGCAGGCTGAACAGAACAAGGGGCGAGAACCGTAACATGTTCAGTATCTGTTTAGTAGTAGGAAGACAAATGGGTGTTAAGATGGTAAGGGATACTCTTTACTGACCCAGCTCGAGTTTTTCCTTGCCATAGTGATTGTTTATTTGTACTCCGCGGTGTGTTGTGTGGGTGATTGTAATGTTTTTTGTCGTTCTACTAAAGGGTATCAGTGGAAGTAAAGTTGTACAGTATTGAAAGGTATTATGAGTACAGGAAAGGCTCGGGAAACAAAGGTATGGGAAGAAAATGTCTCAGAAAAATATGCAAGGAAAAAAAAAATGGTTCAGGAAATGATGTATCAAGGAAATGACACAGGTAGTAGTGGTGCGTGAAGAAAAATGGCTTTATCTAATGTGTGCCATTTTCTTAGCGCAGAATTATTGATGCCTCTGTTAGTTCTTTTTGTTTGCTATTTTTCTTATGCCTTTTTATTGTTCTTTTGCTACAAGACTTAAACATGAACAGTAAAGGCTGAGGAAACAATAATATAACACAGAATATAGAAGCAGGTAGAGAGCTCCTGAGTTTACCATTTCCTAACAATACTATCGATTCTTCATCCTCCTTTAATGGTACTACTGCGTCCTTTCTTTCGGTCGCCATGGTGTCAATACGATCAGCAGACAGGCACGAGGAGGAGCTTGGGAGAAACCTTGAACTCTTATAAGCATGTGATATTGCAACACCTAGTAAGTAACGTAACCCATCCATCCATCGTGTGGCCTCGTGTCCGCTGAGGAATCACGTTACACTCATTTCGTAATGCAGAAACCGGATTATTGTATGCGTTTGAGTGCAACACGTACAAATTCCACGTCAGAGTGAGTGAGTTTATAATTAAGTTTTTTTTTTCACATCTGGTTATTTCTTCTTTGAACTTGATTGGACGATTTGTTATCATAAGGAGTATTTTCAAAGGTTGTGAGGTTATAATGGGTGTTTTCTTTTCCTTGTGATGGTAAAATTAATAATCCATGTTATATTATTGTTATTCTCTCTCTCTCTCTCTCTCTCTCTCTCTCTCTCTCTCTCTCTCTCTCTCTCTCTCTCTCTCTCTCTCTCTCTCTCTCTCTCTCATTGGTGATGCCTTTCAGTTAATCCAGGTCAGTGGCAAACAAACTTGTCCTATTATTACACCTAAATCTGAACTATCAAGTCTACCTTCTTGTTTAGTCACTCATGGTGCGGACGTGGAGCGAGTCAAGTTATGCTGTCGTGGGCGAAATACATAATGCAACTTGTTACTAGAGCATATCAATTGAACTCAAGTATTTTCTGCGTTTATTTTACCTGATAAATATCCCAATAGTTGCTGCTTTGGTGTAAATTGCCTCTTATTTGCATGCTAATTAACTCACGGCGATGTTTATTGATCTGTTTTTTTTGTTTTCCGCGACGAATAGATGTTTTACCTTTCACTCTTGAGCTTCGCCCCCGCCTTACCCTGAGCGACACGACCCGCTCACTGGCTGCCTCGTCGTCACCTAATGCCTGGCACCTCCTGGCACGTGTGACTGCAATGATTGAGCTCGTCGTTGCTTCACGCGTGGGATAATCTGGAAATTGCTGCCCTCACATTCGTAGGCTTGTTGGAATCTGCTTAATGCTGAAGTGACCAATGTTGGGTCACTCCACAATGGGATTTATTTTGATCAATTTTAGCTAATTTTTGTGGCCTTGTGTGGAGTTTTAGATACGTATACAGTATATAAATTCATAAATACATCAGGAAATTAACCCCTTCAGTACTGGAACACTTTTTTACCACGAGTTTTGGGTGTGATTAGACGATTTTTATTGACATTATGGGAATCAGAATATTATTTGTCAGAGTCTGTACTATTTTAATCCTCGCACGAGTTTCTGAAGCTGTAGAAAATCGTCCACCCAGAAGGTCCCATGATCGTCTCGTGGTGAAGTACGTAAGGGACAGTTGGTGTGCGAGGGAGAGATGGACAAAGATTAAAGAACAGAGAGGAGAAAAGATGAGATGATGTTTGAAGGTTACACGGGTTTCCATTATGAAGCTGCACGAAGCCTTTCCCTGTGGATGGCTGGTGGTGTGGGCGTGATGAGGAAAGGAAATGGTGATGAAAGCATGTGTTCGTCCTGCCGGTAACCAGACAGGCCGACGCCTCTCACTCGCCACTCGCCATCCACTGCACTTCCGACACCATCTGTAAAGTGTGGCTTGTTATTATCTCAATTTCTTTATTTCTTTATCCATTTCTGTACGTGTAGTTCAGTTGTGTGTGTAGTGATGGCATGTTACAATAGAGGGTGCATTAGCAAGAGTCTTGGGATCAATAACCAGGATGAAACCAGAAATAATGGGTTCCAGCTGGAGAAATTTAGGTTCAGGAAAGAAATAGGAAGGATCTGGTTCTCTGACAGGGTGGTCGATGAGTGGAACGGACTCAGTAATCATATTGTTGGTGCTGATACAATGGAAAGTTTTAAAAGAAGATTAGACAAGTGTGTGGATGAGGATAATAGATGGAATTGGGCAGCGATGCTCATACAGGGATTGTCACGAGCAGCCTCCCTCATTTTCTTATGTTCTTATGTTCATCTCCATACATAAACACTTCATGCATCAAAATATTAACAAAGTCCTTTAGAAACAGCCTTTTTTCTTCGAGCTTTCTTAATCAACCCTTCCAATACCATGCAAATGATACCATACGATGGAGGTGAATCTCAGTCAACGAAGTCACAATCAGGAAACGAACACTGCAGGAGCTCAGGATACCATTACACTTCCTCTTACCGATATATGATAGTCACCCGCTGGTTAGAGGATACCATTAACACTGACCGAAGGAAACTCAGAGGTAGAGAAACAAAGAAAGACACTGAAGCCATTACAATATGAATAATTTACGTATTCATATGTGTAAAAGGAAGTGGAAGTTATTATACATGTGTAAACCTTAAAAAAAACTCACAATGATATATTTAGAAGGCATACAAGTTGAGGTTCTACTTGTAATGGTATAGGAAGTCAAAATAATCATAAGGACTTGTAACTGCTTCGCTTCCATGACATTGCCTTCTCTTCCTCCTCTTGTCTTTTCCTCGATGGACGTGTGTGTGTGTGTGTGTGTGTGTAGGAGACTTCTTCACGTTCTCTTCCTTTGTATGTTGCACTCTTCCTTTCCTTCTCGCCTCTTGACGCTACTGGTGATGTGTTCCCTCTCCTCCTCCTCCTCCTCCTCCTCCTCCTCCTTTTCTTCTTCCCTTATTTTTCCTCATCTCGTGACGCTTCTGGCGATGTGTTGCCTCTCATGTTCCTCTTCCTCCTCCTCTTACTTTTTATCTCCCACGCTTTCCCTGGGAGAGAGAGAGAGAGAGAGAGAGAGAGAGAGAGAGAGAGAGAGAGAGAGAGAGAGAGAGAGAGAGAGAGAGAGAGAGAGAGAGAGAGAATGAGAATGAGAGAATTAGTTGTACTCCTGGTGTTGAGAAGCTTAAGCATGAATGAAGAGTGGGAGGAAGAGGAAGAGGAGGAGGAGGAGGAGGAGGAGGAGGAGGAGGAGGAGGAGGAGCGTTGCGAAAAAGAAGGGACTGTTGGAATAATGGTATTGCGACAAGGAAGGGAAGAGAAAGAGAGGCAGTGAGGGAGTTAGCGTTACGTAAAGGAGGAAGAAGAAGAGGAGGAGGATTACGAAGCGGAGGTAAATCACTGAGAGGGAAAAAAAGGAAGGAAGGGAGGGAGAGAGAGAGCGGGAGGGAAGCATCACGTATGTTTGTAAGTACGTGTACATGATATTACAGCACAAAGAGAGAGAGAGAGAGAGACAGAGTGGAGAGGTGGAGGGGCTGGGGGGGTTTACAAAGAGGCAATGAGGGAGGGAGGGATGGAATGCATGTGGGGTGACTCGTGAAAGTTCAGTGTATCCATCAGCTTGTGTTATTAGGACCTCGTAGGGAAGGCACCGGGATGTCTCTCTTCTTAAATGCACTTGTACGCTGTAGGGGTTGAGGGATTGTGGTATTTGGGCAAGTGTACAGAAGTGGTGTGTAGTGCAGAGGGTGGGATAAGTGAGGAAAGGAAAATAAAAGGGGGTTTCTTGTATATTTATTTATTTATTTTTAGTGTAGTTTGTTATGTGATGAAACTTTTACTTGCTATTAGTGTTATTTTGTTATTCATTCTTTCCTTCGTTCTATTTCTTTTCTTTTCTTCTTTTTCCAAGTCCTCCTCTTCCCTATCTTTATCCATGTTAATATTGCTACTTGTGCATCATCATCTCATCATTAACAACAACAACAACATAATTACAACCACTCGTCTATGCTGACTCTAATACACCTTTCCCCTCGTGTCACCTGCTCTTACTATTATGAACGCCACCCGCATTACCTGCCATTCTCACGGTGTAGCAGCTCTGGCATACCTACACCTGCTGCAGCTTCCTCTCGTCAGCTGGGCCTGCCTCGTGCATCATCATCTTAATTCCCTTTGTGTTTCCAAATCGGACTTTCATTCTTAGTATTTTTATGACTTGGGTTACGTATCTCTATTTATTTATTTTATTTTTTAGGTGTTATTGTTCATGTGTTAATTAGAACGTCATTGAGGTATGTTTTCTTTATATTTATAATCTTATTTCATGAGGTTATCGACCCAAGTTTTAGTTTATTTTGACTCGGTTCGGTTCGGCTCGGTTTGTTTGGAGATATTTACACATACTTCACTTCATTATATTATTTTTCATACCTTCATATAGCGAGGTGGTGGTGAGAGAGAGAGCAATGATAAGTGTGATGTCTAGACTGCGGTTAGTGGTGGTGGTGGTGGTGGGGAGACACGAGAGGGAAAAGGATGGGGGGAAATGAGAGGTGGACAAGACATAAGAGGTGGAGAGGATATGATGATGATTGAGGTTATAGATCATGAAGGGGTGCAAGAGGAACGCTGGTGGTGGTGGGGGTGATGGTGGTGGTAGGGGAGGGGCTGGGGGATGGTACCGTGATGATAGAGGTAGTGGTGGGGATGAGAGAGAGAGAGAGAGAGAGAGAGAGAGAGAGAGAGAGAGAGAGAGAGAGAGAGAGAGAGAGAGAGAGAGAGAGAGGCTGGCTTCTGTGGGATTTAGTTTCTGTCTCTCCTCTCTCTC
>CM035188.1:144851-161349 GCA_020233015.1 Callinectes sapidus | reverse complement strand
CACACACACACACACACACACACACACACACACACACACACACACACACACACACACACATATTCACAATTCACACCATTTAAACCTCGTAAGTTTTTGGATAATCCTTCTTAACTACTCCTTTTACAGAACTAGAGCTTTTTTCAACTATTTTTTATCCCCCTTGACCCTTCAACATAAAGTATCACACCCATACATAGAAGGAGAAACCCCATTGAAAGTGTGTTAATCCCTTCAGTCACACTCACTACACATGTTAAAAGGGAGAAGAAAAACATACGACATCCCAGCGCTCGTATACGTACCATACATATTACTACAGCCAACGAGCCACCGTGAGAACCTTCAGAGAGAGAGAGAGAGAGAGAGAGAGAGAGAGAGAGAGAGAGAGAGAGAGAGAGAGAGAGAGAGAGAAGACATCGGAGAACACAACACTTTCATTACACCAACACTTAAAAATAATCCACCCAATTAATTATGAAGTCACAAATTTGTCGACACATGCAGTACATCCTTGAGGGTTAACGCGGTGCTCTTCGCCAAATGTCAACAATGTGCAGGCCGCAAGAAAGTGACTTGTTGGTAATGGGAGTGGTTAGAATCTTACGAAATTGAGAAAAAAAAACGGAGAGACGAAGGTAATGATATATTGCGTGGTATGGAATTTGTCCCTGTCAGTGTGGTGAAGGAAAACATAAAACAGAAGAAGATAGAAGCAGAGGTACATTTTATTTCGTTTTATGTACGAGAAGGGAACTGGCCAAGGACAGTACAAGAAGTAGAAGCAGTTTTCTTCTTTTCTTTTTAGTAAGAGGGGGAAGCTGACCAAGGGCAACACAAGACAATAGAAAAATCCCACTACTTTGCCAGTCCCCTTGTAGGTCCGATGGAAAGTAGATGGGGAAGATAGTAAGAGGCAGTGAGAAGTAGAAGTAGAACAAGATAACTAGAAGCAGATGGTGGTGGTGATGTAGGAGAGTAAGAAGATAGGGAGGGAAGATGAGTAGGCGAAAGAGGAAGGTGGTAATGAGGGAGGCGGGGAAGGGAGTAGAAATACGAGGAGGAAGAAGAGTAGACGAAGAATAAAGAGGAGAAAATGTATCAGGTTAGGGGTGAGAAAGACAAAAAGAATAAAAGAATGGGAAAGATGAAAAGGAAAGGAAATATGTACGAGAAGGGAGGAGAGAGAGAGAGAGAGAGAGAGAGAGAGAGAGAGAGAGAGAGAGAGAGAGAGAGAGAGAGAGAGAGAGAGAGAGAGAGAGAGAGAGAGAGAACCAAAAAAAAAAACAGACAAGAACCTGTGAATATAATCATATACAGTAATTTTAAAGCGAGAAAAACTAACTTGACATTAATGAAGCGATTAATTAAACTCTGGCACTATAACATGTATTTCTTTTCATCCTTTTTTTTTCTTTCTGCCTCTCTGTCTGTTACTGGCATTGTTATTTAATTGCTTCAGCCAGATAGTGAAGAACCGAAACCTTTACATTGCCAGACCCCACTTTTTGTAACAACCAGTGGACCAAAATACTGCTGAAGACTCGTGAGGGGTTTGGATGACTTACTACTCACGAATACTGAGTTAATTGTAAAGAACTGAGCGTTGAATTGACTCTGGCTTTGTTCTTTACCTCTTCAGTACTTGGATACATTTTTTTTGCCACCTGTTTTGGGTATGACTAGACGATTTTATTGACGTTAAGAAAGGTCTATGGAGGTCACAAGATTAATGGCCAGTCTGGACTATTTTAATCCCCCACTTGAGTTTCTGAAACTGTATAAGATCGACAAATAAAAAGCAGAATGAATGTAAAAATACGTTCCAGTACTGATGAGGTTAACATGTTTTCAGTTGATTTTTTTTCTTTTTCCTTAGTTTTTTTTTCCTTTAAGGCCACTGAAATGATTAGTCTTGTTCCCACGGATGTTTTTTCTCATTAGTGTTGTAGAGTCCTTGTTCAAACTCTCGCTGGAATCACGAAAACATCCTTGAAAACACCACCTTCCATCCTGTTTGAAAATGAGGCAAGGTTTGAGAGGAATAAGAACATAAAGTTACGTTGTTTTCTTTGGATGGTGAGAAGTTAAAAATTGTGGTTCTGGATATTTTTTTCTTTTATACTTGCATGTACACTGGTAATAACTCTCTCTCTCTCTCTCCTCTCCTCTCTCTCTCTCTCTCTCTCTCTCTCTCTCTCTCTCTCTCTCTCTCTCTCTCTCTCTCTCTCTCTCTCTCTCTCTCTCTCTCTCTCTCTCACATGGGAAATTTATACGTCTAGATATCTGAGGTGGCAATTTCAGAGAGAGAGAGAGAGAGAGAGAGAGAGAGAGAGAGAGAGAGAGAGAGAGAGAGAGAGAGAGAGAGAGAGAGAGAGGAAGTGGTGTGGAGTGGCGGCAGGTGACTGGCGCGTGGCTGGACAGCGGAACACACCTGTCGGGGAAGTTTGGTGTGAGACAGATCAAACATGTGGCGCAGTGATGGAGACAGAGAGAGACGGGGAAAGAGGGAGGCGGCGTGTGAAAGCCCCGACCACTGACAGCAACAACTACAGTCCGTTCATATCAAGTGACTCGTTTTCTTCGTTTACACTTCCGTTCCTATTCAAAAACACCAACACTGCACCACCTCCACCTCCAAAAGGCTCCTGTTTAAGTGACGCAAGTTTTCAAGGCCGTTTTTGTGGTTTTAATGACAAATGAACAAGGTCACTAAGTAAATGACAGAAGAAACACCCTCAGTAACCAGTCTTGTACTCTCTGTGGCCTTTGAAAACAGTCGTGGTGAGAGAGCCGAGTGTTTTTTAATATAGACATTACTCGTTTCCCGGTCGTCTTGCTTGCCGCTTCTTTTGTGATGAGGTTGCGGTGTTGAAGACTGATCAGCATTTACTTCCTCGAGATGCAGCTTCTTGGGAACAGGTTTCGCTCCTCACTTGTGTGTCAGGAGTGCTCGCTGGTCTGCTGGACGGAAGGACGAGGGGGTCTTGCAGCGTCCTCAGGCGGGTCGTGTTTTTGAGAGAGAGAGAGAGAGAGAGAGAGAGAGAGAGAGAGAGATATTTTACAAGGTACCTAATTTTGTGACCATGAATAACACGAGTACAATATTATGCTTCTTTTTACATCTTTTTATAGGACAGGACGTACTATCTGTTGTATGCACATTCGGGATATTGCATAAATCAGAGCAAGTTTTTTTTCCTGTCTGTGTGTGTGTGTGTGTGTGTGTGTGTGTGTGTGTGTGTGTGTGTGTGTGTGCGTGCGCGAACGGTCTTAGGCATTTCCACCTTTGAATTCAGGATAATACATAAATTAGAGCTTTTTGTGTGTGTGTGTGTGTGTGTGTTTGTGTGTATGTATGTTCGTAAGTGTACGGGTGTCACAGGATGCATGGATTAATTAAGCATTTTCCCCTTGAATGCTGAAATGAAAGTTTTCTCACAAAACCTTACAACATTATAACGCTAACCTCACCAGAGAACTTAACAAAACACCGTGGGGGAGTGAAACAGGTTAGTCCACTTTTGACCACGAGTGTTCATGATCACCACTCGCCACTCTGCGTCAGCTGGTTTGGGGGGGAGTGAAGGGTGTCCTGCCGTGTCGTTCCAGTGATTGCTAATATCCTGCAGTACTGGAGAGACTGTGTGTAGTTGCATTGTGCGTGGGTGTTCGTGGGGGGTGAGGGAGGGGGGGTGTTTGTGACATGTGTTTATTTGGACTTGTTTGTTTACTATTATGTTATTTTTTGTGTGTATGTCTGTGTGTGTTTGTGAGTTGTATTCGTCTGGTTTTATTAAATTCTTCCCGTGTGTGTGTGTGTGTGTGTGTGTGTTTATCTAGTTTATCCAGTTACGGTATATACGGGTACGTGTACTGACATCCGCGTGGTCCTATAACCCTGCATTTATTTTAATCTTTTTTTATGTTTTCCTTCAGTGTGGGTGTGTGGATGATGTGGGTGTGGGTGGGTGTGTGTTTTATTATAGCAATAGAAAAAGACAAACAAGGACAGAACAGTACAGTAGTCACCATTTTTCCTGCAATTCGGTATGTTTTTTTCTGTACCAACACACCACGTCAGAGATCTTTCCTTTTAACTTGCAATCATCTCAAAGTATTCAAACTAACTAAAAACCGTGAAATATATTCTTTTTAATTACCTTTTCTATCTTTCTTGTCAATTTTTCTTAAGATGTCGTTGTTTTGGGACTATTGTGGTGTACGTGGCAGTGATAGAGTTAAACCAGGATACTTAATGCATCATCTTCCTTGACAATCTGCTCAAACACTGAAAGAAGACTCGCCAGGAACCGTCCAAACAAACTCTTAGTGAGACTGGTAACGGTGCGCGCTTAAAGTAAGGAGAGAGAAAAATGTTGTGGCCATTTTTATTTCCTGTTTGCTGGCTTGATTATGTAAGACTGGCTGGCTCGGGGATCATGCGCAACTGTAATCAAGCAACAGGCAAGTAACAACAAGCAGGGCCGGTAGAATCAACCCGTTTAGCGGTTAACTATATAGAGAAAAAACTTGCGGTACTCTTTATATACTGTTACACTCAACCGCTCCAATCCATGCTCAGTAATTGAAATAGTTCTTGTTTTTATGATGTTATTTTTTAAGTGTCATTTAACGTCTGTATTATTGTGGAAACATTTATTTCATCCACGCTAAGTAATTGAACTAACTCTTGTTTTTTATGCAGTTTTTTGTGGCATTTGATATCTGTATTATTTATTCTTCAAACATTTGATTTGTATGTAAGTGTAAGTGAAAAAAAAGCCCAACGGCTGTATTTAAGAAATCATGAAAAAACACCATCAATGGTTAAGACAGAGAACTGGCTTTGTTTTTTCATTATTCTTGTGTGTGTGCTACGTTTAGTTTCGCGTTGCTTGATATTACCATTTTTATCAACTTTTTAGCCCCTTCAGTACTGGGACACATTTTTACCACGAGTTTTGGGTGTGATTAGACGATTTTATTGACATCGGGAAGGGTCTATGGAGGTCAAAAGATTAGTGGCCATAGCCTACCATTTTAATCCCCACATGAGTCTCTCTCTCTCTCTCTCTCTCTCTCTCTCTCTCTCTCTCTCTCTCTCTCTCTCTCTCTCTCTTGCTATCTCTCTGCACGGATGGCTGCCGAAACCATAATTATCAAATAGATTAATGACCATGTACGTAATTACTCTCGTGTGTGTGTGTGTGTGTGTGTGTGTGTGTGTGTGTGTGTGTGTGTGTGTGTGTGTGTGTGTGTTTGAGTGATGGGTGGAGGACGTGTGAGGCTGCGAAGAGAGAGACAGAGAGAGAGAGAGAGAGAGAGAGAGAGAGAGAGAGAGAGAGAGAGAGAGAGAGAGTTCCTTGTATAGAGTACGTGTTGGAAGGGCGTCGTGGAGTGAATGAATGGCAGGAGGCGTGAGAAGAAGAGTAGGTGCAAGAGGGCATGGGAGAGGATGAGTTGGGAGAGGAGAGGAGAGGAGTGAGTGAGAGGGAGTGGCGTAGGTGTGACTGGGCATAGACGAGTGAGAGGAGAGTTATGACTGGATGTACAAGAAGATGAGAGGAAGTGTGTAGAGGTTAAAGAATGAAGAGACGTAGAAAAGTATGCATTGGGTGATAGAGGGAAGTAAATTCAAAGTAAATGTGAAAAGATTACGAAAGATTCCAAATAGCAGCGGACTTTTACATTTTAGTGCAATCCTTTGATAGTCACGAAGCTCACAAACAAGACGAAAATCAACATGCTCTGTAGACAAACCCCAGCGACTTTATCCTATTACTAAAGCTGTATATCAGTCACCCTCCCCCTTATCCTTTCTCTATCCCCACCTCCCCCTTCCCATTTTTCGTCTCTCATTTTATATTCGTAGACAGCACCCGTGATACTTCGTAGAACCATTTAATGATACCCTATATAAGAATGTAAGATAGCCACGGAATTCATAGTTAATTGCTACTTTTCAGCTTCAAATGACAGTATAACAAAGATCCTGCACCATCAATAGGGGAAAAAAAGTAACCCTAAGAATATAGAATAACCACTGAATTCAAAGAGTTAATTGCTACTTTTCAGCCTCAAACGACAGTCTAACAAAGAGCCTGCACCATCAATAGGGAAAAAAAAAATAACCATGAAAATCAGTCTACAATCTCCCTGCGACCTTTGAAACTATTCCTGGCAAGAGAACAAAGCGTTTAAGAATACAGGGCAGTGTGAAGGTTATAGGTGTGAGAGGCATAGAGAAAGAAGGGTGGCGCGGGGCAGGCAGTGTGTGTGTGTGCAGAGAGGCTTCAGTGTTACCTTACTTGGCGGGGTGGGCAGTGGCAGGCCTGGTAGGGAGCTGGGCGGGGGATCGCGGGGTGGAGCCTCCGCCGGTGACTCCCACGCGGAAGGTGATGGCCGCTGTAACACCATCAGCAACAGTAACAACGCCCTCCTGAAGGTGAACAGACGGTCGTAGAAGAAGAAGAAAAAAGAATGTAATATAATAGATCAATAAAAATAGGTAATTACTCATGCGTTCAGAAAGATAAAGTTGAAGGTAGTTAAACTTGATAATAACAGGGCAAGCATGAAATTAAATGATATTAGATGAGCAAAATAAGTAAAATGAAGGAAAAAATAAACCTTAGTAAATGAGAGAGAGAGAGAGAGAGAGAGAGAGAGAGAGAGAGAGAGAGAGAGAGAGAGAGAGAGAGAGAGAGAGAGAGAGACGTACAGATAATAATAATGATAACACAACTCCAGCATCACATATCGCGGTCATCCACTCAGCAGGAGAAAACAAAAGCGTAGCAAAGAAATCGGTGATAGAATTTAATAGAAAGTAAACAGATGCTTGAGGAAGTTAAGAGAAGAGAAGAGAAGAGAAAAGAGGAGTAAAAACACGCAAACCACAACTGGAACACACGACCACTTGCTGCCCTTCTCCTTGTAAACACGAGAAGTGAGTGAATTAATAAGGAAAAAAAGAAGTCACAAAAAAGCACATGATTGAGGAGAGGTGATCAGTATTCAAGTTGACAATCTTTAACGCCACAATGAGTAGGTGACGTTGCATTTCTGTATAGTTTTATGGGCACTCATCAGTTTTTTTTAAGTATATATATTTTTTCTAGAAACTCGTGTATCTGGTTGGTCTTTTTTCTGTACATTTGAGTTATATTCTTTAAGGAAATCCCATCAGTTTCTTTTTTATTGTATACGTTTTGTCTTATTCTTTGATTGAGGGAGTAGTGTCTTTAGTGGGTTTCTTATTGATCTTGTCTGCTTTCTCCTCTTTGTTATGCAGCATGGGAGACGGTGAAGAGCAACAGAAATCGTAATTAAAAACAAAACACCGTTAGTAAGGTAAAGGACACGAACTTATGAATTGGAGTCAAGAAAATAGCGAGAATGAAGGACTCCACTGATGCAAGGCGACCAAAAAATGTATATACTGAAAATAAGGAAGTGAGACGACTGGAAGTTAGAAAGTTAAAATAATAACGAATATCTTCATTAGAGAAAAAGTTGACCGTATCAAAAAAAAAAAAAAAAAAAAAAAAAGAACGAGAATGAGGAACTCAGGCTGATGCAAGGCGAAAAAAATATATAATGAAAATAAGGAATTCTCTATCGGCATTTTTCACAATTTTATTCATCCTTCATTGTGTTCATTCCTTCATTGACAGTATTTTATTTCAATATATTTATTTATTTATCTATTTATTTTTTGGAACACTATTTAATTTCACCTCACCATTTCCAACTTCCTATCCATCCATGTCTTTCGATAAATTCTTTTGGATCTCGAAGGACAAATTTGTGGGCTTTTTAAAAATTCTATTCTCTTTGTTATTCTTGGCCAACCTTCCCCCCTTTTACATAAAAAATAATAATAAAAAAACGCTTTTTACTAACATCTGTGTCACTGTATTTCTGCACATCACTGTACTTTCGCATTTCCGCACATTGCTGTACTTTCGCGTGTGCAACAGTGCCGCCTCTCCATTAATCGCACGTTCCACCACGCCCCGCAACACCAAAACACGAAACACTGGTCAGGGAGAGAAATTGAAGGCGAAAAAGAAAGTTATTGTTAGAAATCTGGCGGCACGAGTTTGTTGGTCAGTGGGAGTGTGTTTGTGGGGGGAGGGGGGGGGGTGATGGTGGTGGTTTTCGTGCAATGTTTAATCATTTTATATATTTATTTATTATTTCCCGACATTCTTAATCATTCTTTTCCACACTGGCAGTTCGTTTTCATTATTTATTCAATTTCCTTGTATTTCATTGTTTTATCAATTACCGCTTCAAATATTAGTAAAAAAGATACCAGTTGTCTCTGTTCGGTTAAGTTAAGTAAGGTTTGTTTCATTATTTGTTAAGATAATGACGTATACGTGACATGTTAGCAGAAGTGTTGCCGTTATAGTAAAATAACGTAATTCTCAAGTTTTACCATTATTATCTATCTGTATTTTATAACATGATTAATTTCTTTCATTTACTTATTTATTTGTTTACTCATTCATTCATTATGGAGATCAGTCGGGTTTGTATATGCAATTAAACAGCAAGACGATCGAAGTCTCTCAGAAGTGTTCGCTCTGTGTGGGATGGCAAGGACTGTGTTTATAATGGGGAAGATAATCTGTAATCGTGGGTGTCGCTGAGGCGGTGGTGTCTGTGGTCAGCCATCGAGACGAGCACTGCAGGCACACGTGGACGTAAGCCACAGTGGGAGACAGCGAGGCCATGCAAACCCCAAGTCAAAGATTTAAAGGCTTGTTTGTGCCCGTCTGAATCAATTTGTTACCATCACGACTCCACGACCCACCCATCGCGGAGTTTTGTTCCTCGGTGTAATGGATGCTGACTTTTTTGTTTTCCATAACGTGTTTTTAGAATGCTTCTGCCTGAATAGGGGAACACGAGTTAGTGGAGCCGCGGCCCAGCGTCCAGCCAGACAAGTTCCCCACGCAGCGCTCGCCCACCAGACACGCCGCCGACAAAAACAGTTGTTGATTGTTGCACGACTGATTGCATGAAACTTGCCCGGCGTCACGTTCTGCTGAGGCTGTCACTGTTTTTGTCCTGCTTCCTCAGTGCTTCCTTCTAAACGATAACAAAAACAATTCAAGTGGGAGAGAGAGAGGGGAAGGGGGATAATGAAACAATTCAATAACAAGCCTTCAATATGAGTGGGGTTTCTCAGTAGGGTGTAATGGAGGGCACTGGGGTGTTTGTTTGCCGCTGCGGTGGACCGTTGGCCAAGGCAGTGGTCGTGACTCTGCGTCACGGACATGGGCGATGCGGTGGTGGTGGTGAAAGGGAAAAGTAGTGGTTTGCCCAGGTCCCCCGCGGGGGTGTGGCGGGTGACCCCTGCCTCGCACTGCCAGGCCACAGCCCCGCCCTCATCGCTGGTGACTGGCTCCACTATTGCCTCTCATTATACTGAGTTACGTTGTCACTAATGAGGTCACCCTTTCCTCTCATCATTTCGTGATGAATTGATTGGTTTTGTTGATATACAGAACCAAGCCATGAGGCTGCTGCACTGCAAAAGTCAGAAGTGTTTTCATTGTCAGCACATGTAAGATATACGTCGTAATACATGTTTGTAGAGGCAAAACTAATATACCACACACACACACACACACACACACACACACACACACACACACACACACGTATTGAATGAGCACTAACTTGAAGGTGTATTACCTATGAAATAGTCTACAGTAGTCTACAATAATGTTTCAACCTCAAAGCCACAACTTCCCTTCAGAATCTGTGACGCTGAAGCCACGACATGGAAAGGCAAAGTGGGGCGCGGCCTCAGGTTTGCCGTGACAGGTACTGAGACGTCCACAGGCTTTATGACGCCTTTCACAAACATAATAGAGAAGACAGGGGGCCTCCTAGCCACCACTGCACCACAGCATCTCCTGCATCATAACCAGGCTCTGTTTTCCGACACTTATTCATTGATTTGGCAAGCAGGCAAGACTGAGAAAAGCAGGTGGCATTATGAAACTTAAATCTATATTAGTTTTCACATTAACTTTTATCCTTAAGACTTAATGTGCCGGCGTGGGTGAGTTAAGGGCGTGGCGACAGCTGCGGACCATCTAGGGAATGGCTAGTCTTTCTCCTTCTTTCTATCTTTTCTTTTCTTTACAGCGATCAGCGGAATGTTTCCTGTGTGTTCTTAGGTCGGAAAATAATTAACGAAAAGGTGCGTTGCGTCCTCAGAGGAGCATGTACGCGTGTGTGTAGGTTTACATTTACGAGGGTGGGAAGACACGACCTGCAGTCTTTGTTTAGCATCGCTGTGTGGCGCCTCACTACCACGCCAGGAGGGAAGACGAGAAGTAGAGGATACCGTGGGCATGTTTAGCCTTGACGACCTTGCCTCGATATCTCGTCGACCTTGCAAGGCCCTTGTCCGTTTGTGTGTATGTGTGTGTCGCGCGCGCTTTTGATATCGTGTATGTATCAAACTCATTACTATTTTTGTGCTAATGATAATTAACTTAATTTGTCAATAGTAATGTACGTGAATGATTAAGAACACTTGCACTCCTTCCATTATACAACACTGCCTAACATTCAACGTGAACAGCAGCAGGGTGGGGCTCATACGTGCTGCCTCCATACCTATTAGTCAGACAACACCTCTGACCAGGTTGTAAACAGGAGGGGTGGGGCGGGGGGGTAGGAGGTGCGAGGTTTGTGCATCACTCCTCGCTGCTGCACAAAGTCTATGGGTGTGGCCTTTGTCTGCTCCTTAGCCCCTCCACCACCACCATCACCACCACCACCACTCCTGATACCTGAGAAAAACGTGGCTTTATAAGGGAAGGACGTGGAGGCATCTTCTTATAGAGTTGTTACGTTAAAGAATTGAAGTCAACACTGCTATATCCTTCGTATTTGATGTGATTATTGTATACTAACTGGTCGTATTAGGTGAACGGGGACGAGGATCACTTAGATAGATGTAAATATGGGCGTGTCTTATGTAATGTTAATTTGTCTGTGTAACTTACCGGCCTCTGATTGAACGTAAATAGTTGGATGATGTTCACTTTCATGCCGTGGAAAAAAAGAGAGAAAAGGAAACTAAATCTGAGACATGTGGATTTTTTTTCCATTTCATTGTATCAGCAAAGGAAAGTGGCACTGTGTCTATTCTTCTCTCTAACCTCATAGCCAGCCAACCTCTTAGTCATTAAGTCGGTCAGTTTGCCTATTTGTTTTGCGTGTCAGTCTGTCAGCCAGTCAGTTACTTAAGTAGGTTGGCAGTTCAGTTTGTTACATTGACAGGCACTTAGTTGCATTGGTATATAGTTACGTCATCAGTAAGTAAGCTTATTCATTAGTTTGTACGAATGTGTAGTGTATTATCTTATTGTATCAGAAGGTATGCACTTTTTTTCCCCCTGTTAGTGCGTGTGGGCATCCTGTCATGCTAAGGGTGTGGCTGGTATCTCCACTCATGTCATGTGCACCACTTCACCTTCGTATAAGTTGTTTGTCCAACCTCCTGCCTCCGTCACATTAACCCTTTCAGTTCAGGGACGCATTTTTACCACGAGTTTTGGGTGTGATTAGATTTTCTTGACATTAGGGAGAGTCTATGTGGATCAGAACATTAATAGCCAGAGTCTTCGCCGTTTTAATCCCTACATAAGTTTTCTGAAGCTGTATAAAGCCGCCCAATAATAACTAGAATGAATATGAAAATGCGTCATTGTACTGAAGTAGCCATGAGCCAGGATTTCTTTTTTGTTTCATCCCAACATCCGAAAGGAAAACTTGAACATTTTTTTTCTCTCTTTGGTGTGTAAGGAACGTGCTTGTTGTGTCTGTATAGGCGTGTTTTTATAATGTGGGTGTGTGAGTGAGCATGTTCTCGCTTTGTATTACTTGCCCGACCCCACCTCATCCCACCTTTGTATGTTAATGTTGGTCAGAAATCTCTCTCTCTCTCTCTCTCTCTCTCTCTCTCTCTCTCTCTCTCTCTCTCTCTCTCTCTCTCTCTCTCTCTCTCTCTCTCACTCTCAGTAACGAGCAATATAACATACACAGAGTCAGTAGGGAACTTAAACCAAAGACATCAACATTAAGTGAGATTTCAAGACACTGATCTGCTAATTTTGGACAACCCATGTGTCTGTAAAGGGATTGTTACCTCACTGAACCTTTTTTCTTAGCCTTGGTCAGTCCTTCTTCTTCTTCTTCTTCTTCTTCTTCTTCTTCTTCTTCTTCTTCTTCTCCTCCTCCTCCTGGTAGTGGTTATGTTTTTTCTTCCATTCCTCTTTTTCCTTCATTTCTACCACCATCACCTCTTCCTCCTCCTCCTCCTCCTCCTCCTCCTCCTCCTCCTCCTCCTCCCTCTACTCGTACTAGTGCTCTTGCCCGTCACTTCCTGTCCGCCTCTCTTCCTCTGAGCACCTCTTCTCTTGGGTAATGATCTGTCTGCCTGTACTTTCTCCCTGCCTCCCTCCCTTCACTGCTCGAGCCCCCCCCCCCCCCCCCCCACCGTGCCCAGGAACCTGCTGCCCGCCACACAAAAAGAAGTTGCCCTATCTTCAGTTTAGGGAACAAATCATTATGTGAGGGAGGGAAAAAAAGTTATCCATATCTGTCTTTCTCTTTCTTTCTTCTCTGTCTTTTTTCCTCTTTCTGTCTTTCTTCTCTCTCTGTCTTTCTTCATCTTCTTCTTCTCTCTCTGTTTTTCTTTCTGTTTTCTTTCTTTCTATCTGTTTTTTCTTCCTTCCTTCCTTTCTTTCTTTAGTTCTTTTCTTTATTCATTCATTCATTCATTCATTCATTTATTTTTTGCCTGCCTGCCTGTTTACCTCTCTCCCTTCCTCCCTCCCTCCCTCCCTCCCTCCCTCCCTCCCTCCCTTCCTTCCTTCCTCCCTCCCTCCCTCCCTCCCTCTTCGATATGCATTACACATCACTATGCCAACCAACATACGTAAATAGTCCCACTGAGAAAGCACGTGTCTCCTTTAACAATGTAGCCAACTCATCTCTAATACTACAGAACGCACAGTATACGGCAAACCAGTCTAATAGAAGCGAACAGACGGACTAGTAGGAAGGAGAGAGGAAGAAAGTGGACCAACCGGTGGAGGAAGGGCGGAAGGAGGTGGTCTGTGCTAAGGAGAGAGAGGGAGAGGGAGGGGGAGGGAGGGGGGAGGTGGTGAACTGGTGTGAGAGAGAAAGGAGAGAGGAGGCGAAAAGGGAATATGGAAAAATTATACTACTTTCACTATACTGGACTGTGTGTGGGGGTGTGTGCGTAATGTTATCTGACCGTCTACATGTCCACAGTGTCTATCCCTATTGATCTGTCTTCCTATCTACTACTACTACTACTACTGCTACTACTACTACTACTACTACTACTAGACGACTGCCACATTTTTTCTCCGTCCCCTTTAAAAATTCTAATCATTATCATCATCACTAGTATTTTCTATCATCACTATTAATTAACCAGTAAGTGGGACACCCTTTTAAGAGACAAGAGTGGAGGAAACACGTGCGTAGTAATAACTGTTATCGTCTTTTAGCATCAAGTTCATGTTTTATTTTCCTTCCTCTTCCCTTCCCTTTCCTCCGTTTTTTTCCCCTCTCTTTTTTAGTGTTGGCGGCTGCAGCTTCTCTCGCCAGGGCCAAACGTGACACGCCTCCACTAAACTTTCCTTGCCCTCCCTCTCCTCTCCCCTCCGGTTCGTGAGAGGTGGTCTGTGCTGCGTCTTCCTCTCCTTCCCTCTCTCTCTCCTCTCTCCTCTCTGGCCTCCACCTCTTGTACTGTTAATTGGTTCACCTTTGGACTTCGTGATCATTAACTCTTTCTGTTTTTTTTTGTTTTTTTCTTTTTTTTCCATTTCATCTATTTTTACCAAGTTGTATCCCATGTTGTTGTGGCAATGTGCGTATGGTGCGTAACTTATTCTGACCTCCTGACTTCCTGCTCTTTTATTTTGTTTATTTTATTTTATTTTTCTATTTTTATCAATATACGGGTTGTTGTTGATTTTTTTTTTCTCGCTATATACAAAGTGATTAGTGTTCTTCCATCTCACGTTAAATATAATGTGTAATTTATTTCAGCCTAGACTTTTTGATATATTTTTTAAACATTTTACCTATTTTTTTAAGTTATTTCCTGGGTTGGGCAAGTATGTGTAAGGTTAGAGGACTGGCAAATTAGTGGGCTTTTTTTTTATTGTTATTTTTATTTATTCTTATTTTTTTCCCTTGACCGGCTCTCTTGACCCCCTCTTATATTAGAAAAAGATGCGTAATTTATTTTGGCCTGACTTCTCATTCTTGTGATTTGTTTTTATCATTATATAGATTAACATTACCTTGTAGGATTGTGAACGCTCATTACATACAAACTGATTAGTGTTCTTTCATTCCACGGTAGATATAAAGTGTAATTTGTTTCAGCCTCCCCGCGACTCCTCCCTTTTTTTCATGAATTCTAATACGCAGCGCTACAGGATTCTAAACACTGCCGTTAACTTACCTTCCCATGTACTTTCCAATTCCCGCTAAATATGGTATGTAATTTATTCCATCCCATTGTGACTCCTCCCTCTTTCTACTCCAGAGATTATTAAGTATGTAACTCCTTCTTTAGACGAATTTCTAGTCTTAAAATATATATTAATCTCCTAAAATTTGCCTTGTACTTTAGCCATTATCTCATCAGCGGCTTCAAGTTTACTGCTGAAATGTCAATAAAATCGTCTCTTCACACCCAAAACTCGTGGTAAAAATGCGTCCCAGTACTGAATCGTATTACCACACACTGTCTCGAGATAAGCCTTTCATTACACCTTCTCTCATCTCACACACACAGACACACACCACAATATAGAACAATCTCATTCAGTAACACGGCGGAGTCCTAAATACTACCATTACATGAGTCTTTATACGCCTCCCTGCCCTCCATACATAGGTCTAATTAAGAATACACACCTGTCTTCTCTCACAGTCTCGGGATCATCACTTTCACTTACTCCCCATCGTAGCTGTTAGGTTTAATTGGTACTCTGTTGGTGAGATTCCTTAGTAACATTATACTCTTGTTTCATCCACTTTCTTTTTTCAGTCATTTAGCCACCTAGGGACTCGGCAGCTTGGTAACACTGCCACTGGTGCTTTCCCTCTCTAGGTAGTCTACGTATTCCAGTTTTATGTTAAGATGTGTGGTGGATTTGTTTACCATTTCTAAGATGATTATTCATTGGTAAGATAGCAGGTTGTTAGATGCTGTGCCATGTTATTAAACACTTCAGTGCAGGGACGCTTTATCATATTTATTTTGGCATTACTCGTCGATTTTATACAGCTTCAGAAACTCGTGTGGGGATTGAAATAGTGCAGGCTGGTCGTTTATCTTTTGACCTCCATAGAACCTTCCTAATGTCAATAAAATCATCTGACCACAACAGACACTCGTAGTTAAAATGCGTCTCATTACTGAAGGTCTTAATACGTTTAGTTTATTCCACGTTGGCAGAGAAAATGGAAATACACTGGCCAGTCAGAGTGAGTGAGCATGAGTCTGGCAGTGTCCTCTCTGGTGGTAAAAGTTATTGCGTTTTAACATTGTATAATAACTGTTTCATGTGTTTTCATTTATTTAGTTTTTCATGTTAAAGAATCTGGCCAAGAACACACGAAGAAAAAGTAGAAAAAAGCTTCGTCATTCTGCCAATCTGAAAAAAGTTAATTGCTGAAAGTCTCCGAAAAAATCGATTAACATAGTTTCAGAAATCGAAAACAGTTCATATTGCAAAGATGTCGGGAAAAAGAATATACACGGAGAGTCCCAGAGATTACCAGGAAATATTAAAAACTTCTCCCTTCAGTACTAGGAAGCATTTTGATATTTATTCTACTTATTTGTCGATTTTCTACAACTTCAGAAACTCGTGTGAGAGATAAGAATAGTGCAGTTTCTGGCCATTAATCTTGTAACCTCCATAGAGTTCCTATTGTCAATAAAACCGTCTAATCACACCCCAAACTCATGGTAAAAGTGTGCCCCATTACTGAAGGGATGAAGGCAGACTGCAGAGAAGGAAGTGAGTGGAAGAACAAAATTATAGGTATAGAATTCCAGTTTACCAGTGAAAGGGATGGTTAGAGAGAGAGCTCTCAGCATCTGGCCACTGCTGCTGCTGTCTTACACACACACACACACACACACACACACACACACACACACACACACACACACACACACACACACACACACACACATCATATCCAGCCTCCCTCTCGCGACATTCTTTGGCATCATACTTTCACAGTGATCAACCTAAGCGTTCATTCAGTCACTTATCATGCAACACGGCAATCAAACTTTCGCCACACACACACACACACACACACACACACACACACACACACACACACACACACACACACACACACACACACACACACACACACACACAACCCACCC
>CM035188.1:116829-144831 GCA_020233015.1 Callinectes sapidus | reverse complement strand
CTCTCTCGCCCCTCTCTCTCTCTCTCTCTCTCTCTCTCTCTCTCTCTCTCTCTCTCTCTCTCTCTCTCTCTCTCTCTCTCTCTCTCTCTCTCTCTCTCTCAACCGGAACAAGTCTTTATCATGTTTATACTAGATTAATCTCGTGACTGGACTGTCTTCTTTTTTTTTCTTTTTCTTTTAGTTGATTTCCTTGACTACGTTTATCTTTTGAGCAACAAGTCCTCGTTCTATAAAGGGGAATGGTGTGTATATATATTTATTGATTTATTTTTGCTTATATACTGTACTCGCCTGGTCATTATTGTGCTTATCAATTTCATGTACGGTAAATCTTCAGTAGACGGGAACTTATACTGAAAATCCTTTATTGATTTCTTATTTTGGTTTATTTGCCGGTGTTATTAGTTTTATTGGTGGGGGTAGTAGTAGTAATAGTGGTGGTGGTGGTAGTAAGCTCATTATTACATGGAATCTCAACATATTTCCTAAACGACGTCATTTTTTGAGGTGGTGGTGGTGGTGGTGGTACGTACATAGCTAATTCCAATGCATTGTTATCAGCACATTGTTTTGTCCGTCTTGGTGAGAGTAAGAGAGTTTGGTACCTTAATGACGCTGATGACTGGAGGATAATGAGAAATGGTTATGAAATGATGAAAGTACTGTGAATGTTAATAGAGGTTCTCATTGTTTTTATTCCGCTTTTCCTCCTCCTCCTCCTCACATACTCTCTCTCTCTCTCTCTCTCTCTCTCTCTCTCTCTCTCTCTCTCTCTCTCTCTCTCTCTCTCTCTTTCTCTCTCATTTATTCCCCTCCTCTCCTCTCTCGCTCTCTCTCTCTCTCTCTCTCTCTCTCTCTCTCTCTCTCTCTCTCTCTCTCTCTCTCTCTCTCTCTCTCTCTCTCTCTCTCTCGTGTGGTACCGCCATAAACTGACCACGAAAGACAAACAGACAAACATAAACACGAATATTATAAGTTACAACCCCACGCTGAAAGATTTGAGGTGCGATATGACCATCTGAGAGAGAGAGAGAGAGAGAGAGAGAGAGAGAGAGAGAGAGAGAGAGAGAGAGAGAGAGAGAGAGAGAGAGAGAGAGAGAGAGAGATGGTCCCTTGAGCCTCCTAATGAGAACACTTTGATAGGCGCATGGAAGTGTTCAAAGGTCAATCGTTTAAGGTGGACAGGATGAAATTAATTTGTGGTGGCTCGTATTGTGTGGGTGACCTTGGCTGTGGTGGTGTGGGAGAGAGAGAGAGTGGACAGTGGACTTCCCCTTGCTCCCTCCCCCCCCCCTCTCTCTCTCCCTCTCTCATAACGGCATTAGTGTAGGTTTCCCCCCTCAAGGCGTGCTGTATGTGTAATCTGCTTGGAGACTGTGGTTTTGAGTTTAGTGAGGTGATGTGTCATGGTGTGTATGAGTGGAGTGTAGGTGTTACTGAGGTGTCTAGGGATGTACTGTGCAGCGGCCGTGGTAGCTGAGTCCTTGTTGATGGACGCGCGTTGTGTTTGTCAAGTGTTCTGTGATTTGTAAACTGGCGACCAGCAGCGGTGGAGGAGGCGCTGGGGAGAGAGGAGACGCAAATTAATATTGTTCATCAGTTAAATACATTCACTTTATTCGGTTACAACACAAGAAATGAAGGGAAGAAGATGCTGCAACAAAATACCATATCTATATGTGGCAGGTCCTGTAGCAAACAAATATACCGAGAGATTTCTACCTATTATCTATCCCCTGCCTATTGATTAAGCACACACACACACAGACACACACACATACCTCAAAATACCCGAAAAATTCACTTCACAATGCTAGATATGGAGAGCCAATATAACAGTACTACAGCACCACACACACACACACACACACACACACACACACACACACACACACACACACACACCTCAAAATCCCACAGAAATAGCTTCACTATGCTAGTTATGGAGAGAGCCAATATAACAGTATTACAGCATACACACACACACACACACACACACCTCAAAATCCCCGAAAAAAATCACTTCACTATGCTAGATATGGAGAGAGCCAATATAACAGTATTACAGCATCACACACACACACACACACACACACACACACACACACACACACACACACACACACACGGTAAGCATACAGTAACTCATGCTATATATGGCATATAAGTCAGGAAGGCAAGGGGGCAGGGAGGCGCCCGCTGCCCCATGACGTCACAGCTGATGACGTCACAGCTGATGACGTCACGGCTGATGACGTCACAGGTGCTCTATATTTACGTAGCGTAAACCATTTTAAAAATGACCCCTCGATAAAACGATGTCAGATCAAACTAATGTATCTGTTCCGACGTGATAAATAGGATAACTAATTCCCAAAGTATAAACACACTCCTAACAACAGTAATTCTAAAGAAATTCTACGGGAAAAAACGTGTTTTATAAAAATATGACCCTTTTTAACACTCGTTAAATATCCATTAACTACCACTTCAAAGGAACCAAAACCCATTTCAAAACAATTGATTAGTTATTCTTAATTATTTTAAACACTTTAGAGTGAGTTAGAGGCAGAAATAAACTATTGACAGGCTGATAAATAAGTTATTAATGTAACTTTGACACCGCTAAATAACACTTTTCCTCTCCACTCATTTCACTGAAATTTAGGCATAAAACATCATTGTATATGGACTACCTTTTGCAAATAATAACAACTTGATACAGCCTTAAATAAAAAAGGGCATTGGGCGTTCCAAGAAATTTAGCGCAAAAATCCCCTCTTATTTACCACCCTAATAACGCCAACCACAGCTATCTCCACCCCTTACACGCACGGAAATGACTTGAAACTCACCGCAGTATTCATAGAAAGCGTTAAATTTGACTATTGATCCCAAATAAACAGTCCAGAAACGAAGAAAATATCCTGATAAATGAGCCGGCTGGCGGAGGTACGGCCCCCCCCCTCCTATCTCACTCCCACCTTCATTAAACTTAAACTTGACCACGAAAGCTATGTCTGAAGGGGGCGTTAGCCTGTAAAAGTTTGAGAACCACTGCTCTAGTAGGAACGACTACTGCTGCTGCTGCTGCAAATTTTACAACAATAGCTACTTTGTCACCACCCTTGTCAAAATCCCCGACAAACTAGCTGTAACACCAACAACATTGACAACAACAGCAGCAGCAGTAGTAACAACAAAGACATCACAACAGCACCCAGTGTGACGGAGTGTTCCCGTGACATGGACGCGTGGCAGTGAGGCGCAGCAGCAGATGACGCATTGCTACTATGCTGGCTGAGCTGCACCTGTTTGTCCCGCGCCACTAGTCAACTCAAACACCAGTGACTGCAGATATGTCACGGAACTTTGCCCGCTGTCACTCTCGTTAGCAGGGAAAAATAGAACAAGCAGACGTCATGCACAGACTGGCGGACCTAGTGGCCGATCTGACTCGTGATTTTTTCCCTCTCTCCTTTTGTGTAACGCGAGAAGATCAAGGACACTGGGAGAGGCAGACGGCCGCTGCAGACCCAGGACTAGGCTGGGGTGGAGCGGAACGGGGCGGAGCTTAAACAGGGCATCGTGTGCGTCATGGAGGCCGCGAGCATCGTGGTGCGTGGTGGCTTCTTTCCTCCTGCGTGGCCCTGATGAGCTGTTTTGAGAAGCAGTGTTTAGGCTCCTCGCCCCCCGGCACTGCTCCTCTTCACTGCATGCCTGTGTGTGTGTGAGAGGGACTATAGGAAACGCGTTGATTCACAAGTGTGTGTGAAATGGAGGAGTTTTATTACCATTACCATATCGTTCACAGATTGTATTAACATAGAGGAACATTCTGTCAAAGCTAAACTCTTCCACAAACAACATTTTATTACATATTTGCCGTTTATTTCTTCAGCAGAAGTGCATCCAACTGTAACTGAGGAAAAATAAGATAAATCTAAATATATATTTTGCAGGTACAGTGCATACTAACTTTATGAATATGCAAATAGACACACATAATTATAGATACACATACTGGTACAAAAACCCAAGCAGTCGTGTGTGTGTGTGTGTGTGTGTGTGTGTGTGTATGTATGTGCTCGCGTTTGCATACATGCCCGCTTTTATACTTCCAGCTTTCACTAGTTCAATCCAATTTTTTCTACGTGTAAGTTTAGGAAGGCAAGTACAACATAGATTTCTTCCCACGAGATAATTGAAGTTATGTATATATCGCACTGCAAACACCGCTATCTTTTATTAAAACAACTGGCGGTGGGAGAAGATATTCCTCGCATACAGTTAGTTGACGTTCCTCCTTAAGACTCACCTGGAAAGATAGAACAAGGCGACCAATTACCTGATTACTCATCCTCGTCATCTTTGAACCCGCAGCAACTAATATAATTTCAGGTCGAAGGTTGCGGGTCAGGGTTTTGAAATGCTTGTGACAGGAGCGGCGCGCAGCTGAGAATTCTCTTCATTAGACGTCTCTTGCATTATAAGTCAAGAGAAAAATGTTCTTCTAATCACATATTACCGCTTCATGACTGCGTGTTGCGTGGAGTCAGTGTAATGCGTGTGTTGTAGCGTTACTCAGCACACTCTCTCTCTCTCTCTCTCTCTCTCTCTCTCTCTCTCTCTCTCTCTCTCTCTCTCTCTGACCCTCAACAACAATAACGTCATTTTTTTCCCTTCCTTCCACAGGGTCACAATGGCTTCGACGAGCTGCGACGCTACATCAAGTCAGGCGGTGAATTCTGCAAAGAGTTGGCCACCATCATGCACGAGAGGTGAGTGTTGATCCTGCCCGCCTGGTGTCACGTTGCCTGGTGTTGTGGTGTGAATCTGTCAGTCAACAAGTCAGTCGGTCCAACGGTTAATGGGTACCATATTCCAGTGTGTGTGTGTGTGTGTGTGTGTGTGTGTGTGTGTGTGTGTCATAAAGATGTCTTATATATAAGTGTGTGTGTGTGTGCGGGGGGGGGGGGGGGTACAGGCAAGCTTATACGCATGCCAACACTGAAAAAAATACGTTTTCTTATAGTCTCTTTACGAAGTAGCGTTATGTGATCAATTATATTTGCTAAGAGTCATCAGCCAGTCCACAGGTGTGGGAGCAGCTGTACCTCAAGCACCCTCCCCCACCACCTGAACCCTGGCCATGAATCATCCCGTACTGAAAGCGTTCGTCATCATTGCGAGAAAGACTAACATGACGCAACGTAAAGAGTAGTGGGAAGTAGTGTTTAGTTCTGGTGCCGGTGGTCGTAAAAGTAGTTGAAACGACGTAAAGGAAAACTAGAGATCGTAAATCATAAAAAGCATCAAGAAAGAACCTGACCTATCTAATGTAGCGTAACTTAATCTAACGTCACGTAACTAATCTAACCTCACTTCACCTATCCTAATAATTGAACCTAATTTAAATCGATCACGAATAAAACTACACTTATGGATTGTATAAAAGATTGACGTTGAGGGAAAGAAGTAGAAATAATATGAAATATAAAGATCGTGACGCTACTACAAAAAGGAAGAACAAGCAGCAACTGACTTTTTGACCATTAATCCCTTTATTACTGGGACACCGCGAGTTTGGGTGCGATGAGGATTTCATTGACATTAGGAAGGTTCTATGCTGGTCAGAAGATTAATGGCCGGAGTCTGCACTATGTTAATCCCGGCATGAGTTTCAGAGGCTGTATAAAATCGACAAATATTAAGCAGAATAGATATGAAAATGCGTGTAGTACTGGATAGGTTAAGAGTCTAATATGCAACTGTCCCATTATAATATGAAGTGAAGAAAACAACTGAAAGATCCGTATTCAGAAACGCTCTACTCTCTCACCACGACTATTTTCCAAGGCCACAGAGATGATTACCAGGGTTTTCAAGAGTGTTTTTCCAGTTAATAGTGAAGAAATCTTGTCACTTTGCCTCTAGAATCATAAAAACGCTTAAAAACTCGTGTCTTTCCAAATAAAGCCTTTTGAAATAGTGGAAGTGAAGTACAGGAGTGTTTAAGAATACGACCCAAAGTTCATATCAGTAGTGCTTACGAACGTTTACCTCGACCTTCATTGTTATTGTCTTTCTCCTTCACAAACACACTCTCTCTCACTCTCACTCTCTCTCCCCCCTCCCCCCGCCTCGCTCTCACCGTCCTCACTCTCTCCCTTCTTACCTACGTACTTACATCCATTTCTCCCTCGTCATTCTCTCTCTCTCTCTCTCTCTCTCTCTCTCTCTCTCTCTCCTCTCTCTCTCTCTCTCTCTCTCTCTCTCTCTCTCTCTCTCTCTCTCTCTCTCTCTCTCTCTCCATGTGTTCGTATTATGTGTAGTTAAGTTTTTTTTTCCTTTCTCTTTTCTTTTTTCTTTCTTTTCTGTCTACCTAACAGCCTCTTGCTTAACGTGTGTGTGTGTATATGTGTGTGTGTGTGTGTGTGTGTGTGTGTGTGTGTGTGTGTGTGTGTGTGTGTGTGTGTGCGTGTGTGTGGCGAGTTTTCTTTATCACTTTGGCTGATCATACAATTCTACGCTTGTCATGACTGGCGTGGGACGAAAAAAAGAAAATAAAAAAAGAGAAAAAAGAAAATAAAGCGCATTACTGACAGAGATACCAGTGTTCATCCGTCAGTTCAGTAACACAGCCGCCCTTCACTGCCTCGCAAAACCATCACCGCTTAACTGTTCAATGTTTGTATCCACTCTACTGTAAATTGTGGGGGAATGAATGTTTGTGTATATATTACGAGGAAAATTATATGTTTCCCCTTTTTTGTGCTGCTGTGTGTATGTTAGTGAGCTGTGCATTTTTGTTTAGTTTTTATTGCATAGCTTCCTGTTTTTCGTTTAGTTTTACGTATCATCGTCTAACTGTTTGGTCTCTAGGTTGTTGTATTATTGCCCATTTACTGTATTATTTCCATTTATTCCATTCATTCTTTATTTTTCTTTTCTTCGTTCCGTTGTTCATTTTTTACTCTCCTTCCCTATACATTTTCTTCGCACTTTTCCTTTTTTCCCTTCATATCCATCTTCTTTTTTTCCCCTTCTCTTCTCAACTCGATTTATTTGCATTAAATCTTCTCATTTCTCTCTTTCTTTTCTCTCAATATACCTCTCCTTTAATTTCTTCCTCCTTTGATTAACTAATCGCTGCATCCCGTCAAGAAATTAAGTAATGAATATCCTAATAACAAGATCAATGCACAATCTGACAGTTAAGATAACAAGTAAGGCCAACAAAAAAATATCACAGACTAATAAGGCAGTGTTAGGCCTGATTTAAGCCAAGGCTGATATTGATAACAACTAATCTTGCTTGCCACCTAAACTCTGACATTTCAATTAGGCGAATACAACACTTGGCCTCGTCCATATACCATCCAGTAATAATAAGGCTTCATACGCGTGTCTGTTTACATATGTTCTTAGCACCCCATTACCCAACACGTGAAAAGGAGAGTTGAGTTCTTACTGTTAATATTCAGGTTAAGTACGAACGTCAAGGATGCTGCACAAGTAGAGAGCTTAAGAGGAAACTAAGGAAGGTTGAGGAGAAGCCCGAGGGATTTTACTGTAAAGTTAAGAGAGTTTTAAATGAAGGTTTAGGGAGGTTTACGAGAAGGCTAAGGGAAATTAAAGAGAAATCTGAAACCACATGGAAAAAAATATATGGAGGTTTAGGAGAACCCAGAGTGATTTTAGGGGGATTTAAAAGAAGTCTAAGAGAAATTAAAGGGAAGGCTAAAACTACTTTAAAAAAAAAGGAAGTTTTGATATGCCTAGGGAAATCTGTCTTTGGGGTGTGATTAGTCGATTCTATTGACATTAAGAAGAGTCTATGGAGGTCAGAAGATTAGTGGCCAGTGTCTATACTATTTTAATGCCCACATGAGTTTCTGAAGCTGTACAAAATCAACAAATAAGCACAATAAACATGAAAATACGCCCCAGCACTGAAAGAGGGTTAAGTATATCCCGAGACGAAATTATTAGAGTTAACAAGCGATTTTTGGAAAATATTACACTAAGCAAAAACATTAAAATGGAGTAATGAATCAACCTTTTGAATATTGATAACAGTGTGGCACTTGTTATTTCATTTAACTGTGGGCGTTTTTTTACCAAGACTTAAAGGATTGAGGCACCTGAACGTTCCTTGTATATACTACTATTGTGTCTTGGGATCAAACCCTGAACCTGCTCCAGATTCTTTTATTGGGGTTGAGGAGAACCAATATCAGTAAAAGGATCGTTTATTTTCATTGAGAAGTGGGAGAAATATTTATTTGACTTCAGACGGAGAGAAGAAGAGAAACGAGATGTTCAGTCAGTCCCATCCTTGAGCCGTGACCTTTGAGCTTCTTGAGGGACCTTCGTGCGTGGGCGTGGATGCTGTGGTGGCGAGTGAGTATATGCACGTAGGTGGGGGCAGGATATATGGACCAGTGGATGGACCTCTTCTTGTCTCTACCCTAGTTTTTGTGAATGCTTCGTAACCAACCCGCCTAAGCCCCTCACCAAACTAGGCTATGATCCCGTGCCTCCCTTTCCCTTCTCCTCCTTTGGTTAGGAATAGTGAAAGTGCGGCGGGAGAAGGGGACTTGTTATGTAGCTTGACCAGGGGCCCAGGGGATCGTGACGTGTAGCTGAAAATTGCTTAGTTCATAGGTTCCCAGCGTCATTATTAGGGAAAGTGAACCGGGGTTTGCGTGTAGCTTATCGAAGGTTGCAAGCCTCAACTACGCTCGCCTGTCCATGCGCATCACATTGACGCCGAGAAGTGATACACGGCATGCTCGTGCGCTTCAAGACAGCTAGATTAACCCCCCTCAGTACTAGGACGCATTTTCATATTTATTCTGTTCTTTTATTTGGCGATTTTATACAGCTTCAGAAACTCATGTGGGGGATTAAAATAGTATAGACTCGAGCCATTAATCTTCTAACCGCCATAGACCTTTCGTAATGTTAAGGAAATCGTCTAATTACACCCAAACCTCGTGGTAAAAATACACTGAAGGGGTTAATGCCAGGTGACGTGGAAGTTGTCTCTCATTATATTCGAGGCTTCTCTGGAAATTTCACTGGTTGACTGCACACACGAGGATTGCAGCCATGATAAGTTCCGTCAGCCTAACCTAACCTATTGCATGGGAGAAACCGTGTGAATGGAATGTTCTCATGGGAAATTTACCACGAGAGAACTTTGTGTGAGGTGTTTGATATGGTACAAATTTCGATGATGTAAAGAACTATAGTCAATAATCGAGAAGCATATCACACTTACGATTACTTTCAATCTTAACCCTCTTTTTAACCGTTTCAGTACTAGGATATGCTTTTATATATATTCTGTTTATTATTTGGGTGATTTTGTACAGCTTCAGATACTTATGATGATACTCGTGACGAAGTAGCGTTATGTGATCAGAAGACAGTCGAAGGTGAGGACTTCCAATTGAGGAGAAAGCAAAACACAACAACATTGAAGGTTATTTGATTTCCCACCACGATACTACTAATAGGGTGAGCTAGGATCGTCTCTCTCTCTCTCTCTCTCTCTCTCTCTCTCTCTCTCTCTCTCTCTCTCTCTCTCTCTCTCTCTCTCTGACATTTAAGAGTTTGTATGGAATAACTAACATATGATATTGTATTTCATTTTATAATACTTTGGGTGAATTACAACATCGATTACTCTTGTCCCTTCGTTATTAACCTCCTCACTACTGGGACGCGTCTTTATATATATTTTACTGGTTAATTGTCGATTTTATACAGCTTGAGAAACTCACGTGGGGATTAATATAGTGTAGACTCTGGCCACCCACCGACTCTTCCTAATGTCAATAAAATCGTCTAAACACACCCCAAACTCGTGGTAAAAAAATGTGTCCCAGTACTGAAGGTGTTCATATGACAGGTAATGGAAGTTTATAAAGTGTGCAGTTTCTCTCTTTTTGCGCCAATTTGTGAAGTATAGACAAAAGGAGAGAAACTGGTGGTGTAATAAAGTATTGCTCTGTTAAGTTTCTTTGTTAAGTTTCTTTGCCGGTGGTTTTACGTGTAATGGAAGTTTTAAGTGTGTAATTTCTCTCTGCACCATTTTAGGGATTACAGACTCACATTACAGGAAGAGAAAAGAAAAAATTAAGTAAAATGTCGATCTTTTACACGTATTTCTTTCGTCTGTAATAGGAATTGTAATGGAAATCTTCAGGTCTGCAATCTCTCTCTCTCTCTCTCTCTCTCTCTCTCTCTCTCTCTCTCTCTCTCTCTCTCTCTCTCTCTCTCTCTCTCTCTCTCTCTCTCTCTCGGAAATTTACAGACTCAACAAAAAGGAGGGAAAAGCGAAAGAAATTGTAGTTAGAAATTGATTTTGCGTTAAAGAAATATTGCGTAGAAATTATGAGGAAAGAAAATGAGTTCGTTAGGCGGACGGCGGAATCGGAATCGGACGCGAATATTCGGACGGAATATTTTCTCTCCTTGCACCTGCACATCTCGCCAGTAACACGATACGTAATGGAAATAAGGCCTAGTTTTTTCCCTCCCCTCTGTGCTTCATTTGGGAAAAGTTATGGCTTCAGATAACCAAAAAAGAAGGAAAAGAAATAAGGGTATTGTTGAAATATTTCCACTTTGCTGGTAAGAATGGAATGGAGATTTTTTTCCTGATTTTTTTCTTTTTTTTTTCTTTTTCGTCTGCATCGTCAAGGAAGTTTATAGACTGAGATAGTAAGAGATAGAGGAAGAGGTTTTGCTTGTGAGATATTTCCTCTTTTACACTTGCCCACCTCGCCAGTAATGAAAATGTTAACTGATTCTCTCTCTCTCTCTCTCTCTCTCTCTCTCTCTCTCTCTCTCTCTCTCTCTCTCTCTCTCTCTCTCTCTCTCTCTCTCTCTCTCTCTCCACCGAATACAGAATTTGTACAGAACTAATGAAAAAAGGTATTGCGATCACAGAAAACGTAATTACAGTAATGGTTCGGTGTTCAGTAATGTTTGAGGAAATTTTATACGATTCACCTTTATCTCGGTGCTGAATGACGAAGGTGTCCGCCCTTGAGGTGCCCAGCCTGAGATCCGCCTCTACCTCGTGCAATGCCTGCTACCGTTATTATTATATTGCTCCTGCCGCTCCTGCTGCTGCTGCTGCTGTTGTTTTTTTGTCCAGGGGTAATTATTATTATTATTATTATTATTATTATTATTATTATTATTATTATTATTATTATTACATCATCATTATCTTTGCTATCATTGTTTTTCTTGTTTTTGTTGTCTTCACCACCACCACCACCACCACCACCCGTACTTCTGCAACAACTAATCCACTGTTGGTATTAACTACATTCTTTCATAGTCTACATAGACCCCACCTTACCTACATTAACTTCCTGCAAAAAAGAACAATAATTATGATTCCTTGTTCAATATCTGGCATCCTGTCATTACCAAGCAATTTCACACAAGACATAACTTTTTCATGAATTTATATATTTCATTAATTCAATTTTGAAGTGTGTAGGGTGAAAAGTCACAAATTATCACTACACTGCCGCCCACAGGCTCTTAATGATGACTAACGAAAAGAAACTGGTGAAAAGAATAACTGAACGAACCCTTCGGGGCTGCACCTCTGCGGCGCCATCTGCTGCTCCGGAGTGGCAGGGAGTGATGTGCCATCGGGTGGTGGTCGAATAGAAAGTAACTGGATACTGATTTGCAGAGATAATGTGTCAACGGTACTATTAGTCTGGTGGAAAATAACAACTCTGTGTGTGTGTGTGTGTGTGAGTGAGTGTGAACATCGTGTCAATCAGCCAATCCTGGTGTAGCCAGGAAAGGTGTATCTGGTGGCCAACCCCTGAAAATGTGCCAGGATTCGTTTCGCCTATAACTCAACAAAAGCTGATGTGACAGGTGTTGGCATAGTAATGCTGGACTACAGTAAAAAAAAATCTTGTTTGGTTGATCTTCCATACAATTGATGACCAAGCGTATTTTCTGAACACATTTTTATCCATCTATTAGTTGTCACTTATGTCAGTATGGGGTGTGGCCTTGAGTGTTGCCTGGTGGGGGTTTCAATGGGAAGAGGATGTGTCTGGGAGAGGGAGGACAAGAGAAGCTACCCATGCAGTGACACCCGGTGAACTACCAGACTGAACGGCATTTTAATCCCTTATGACAAGCTCTTTTGAAATAGGAGGATGTATGTAAGCAGCTCAGCAGTCTTGGCAGCAGCATCAGTGGTCAGGTGACGCGTGTCGTCTCATATCTCTCAGGTGACATCCATCACCTCGTTGTCTGCACCTGCCAGTCGGCGACAGGTGCGCCCTGGTAAAGACTGTGATGTAACTGATGAATCCATTAACAGTGTCGTGCAGGACTTGACTAAGAGCATATCCATGAGTCTTCATGTGTTTGTTAAGATAAAATTATCTGAGACTTTCAGACACTGACGAATATATAAGTGATTGAAAGTTAACTGAAGTTTAATACATAGATGCTAACATTAAACATCAAAGCCCATGATACATAATTACATAAGACAGAAGGAAAACTGCAGTAACAGTCGTCAGAATTATATGATGAAGCATGACATTTATTCATGTATACAGTAATTATGTCTTCACCGGGTGGAAAGCTCCAGCAGGACCTCACTGATGTATTGGGTGACTGCCTGGGCAGAAATATTACCTCATTCCTTCAAGGAATATATTGCCAAACCGGTTAGTCCGTCAATGGCGTCAGGGTTGCGTGATGCTCAGATATCATAGGATGTCTTGCGGTTTAGACGAAACTATTATTTACTGATAATTATATGGTATATTTTGGAGACCTTTGTTATTGTCCCTTCAAGATTTCAGTACTTTAGCGTCTTTGTTTATATTTATAGGGGAGTGTGCTGATGACTGCAGATAAAACTGTTTTCTTTTTTCCCATACATTTTCATCCACACTTAATATTTTCTCTCAAAAGGGGAAACATCGGGTGCAGTTCGCTTTTTATTTAACCTTAATTTTGCTTTGTAATCTCCATCTACCTGACACATGCAGTGTAGGCCTCAGGAGAGTCAGAACACTAACCCGATCCCGTAAACCGAAGAAAAGGAGACCGTTGTGAAAGGTTAAGTGAGTGTGGTTGTTTCGCTGGTCGCCTCTCACTCTCACTTTGCGGGCTGATCATGCGGGAGAAAGTTTTGTAGAGCACACGTATGTTTTACTAGAGCTGGTTGAAGCGCCACTCACTTCCTCATGCACCGGTAAAGTCGCCAGTCAGCTTTTGTATATAGGAAGTGATTGCTGATGAGGCCGAGGCAGCATCAGGCCGACAGCGGAAGTGAAAGCGAGAGTCGGGTGAGTGAGTGGAGTTCTCACCGCATACCCAGACAGAAAGTTGTGCGCCGTCCAGACCATCGTGCCCACTTTCTTTCGGCCAGCGTGCCCACCCAGGCCTTTGTATTGCGCATTGCTGGGAATCGAAGTGTTATGGTGTGGGTATCTATGACCAGTATCGAAGATGAACCCTATAAGAGATGATAGAGGTGACAGACAAGATCCTCAGGGTTAAGTAATCAAGGCAGGACAGGAAGCACGATAGAGTAAGTTTTAAAAAGGAAATAGGAAGAAAATGGTGCGTCACTTTAATTGCATATGATTATAATAGACGCGATAATCCCGTTGTTAGTGTAGAGACAAGGAAGCTTTTGAAAGATTGAGTGATTTATGAACCAGGATGATAGATGGACAGGCAAGCGTGTTTCAGAGAGGGGCTGCCATGCACGTGTAGGCCTAATCCCTGTACATCTTTCTCCTTGTTCTTGTTCCTATGTTGTAACCATTCAGAGGTTGATGTATTTGCCTCCAGTTGACTTGTATCTATAAAAACTGTTCAATTAGGATCGATCTTTATACAGAATCATTGTATATTTGCAATTCAGTGTAGAAATAGGGTCGTAAATAAATCATATTCAAGCATATACTGTACGTAGAATGATTAATAAAAAAAAAAACTAATTTTATCACACTATTAGGAAACGGCGCATTTGAGGTATTGAATGAAAGGAACTGGCGATGAAAATAAGGCTCTAACAGTAACTGAAAAGGATAAGAACCATAATAAACAGATTCACACACACACAAAAAAAAAAAAAAAAGTATGGAACGTTTTTATCAGCCAGGTAGTAAACGTAAATACGATTGTCAGTAAAGAAAGGGTGGACCTCACAAGTGAATGATATAAGCGATAATACAAGTTTTGTAGTGCAATAAGTAAAACATCATAAGACCATTGTTATCAGACATCTGGGTGGGCTTTCAGATACCTCTTTTAGCCCGTTAAAGCTCATAATATACATATGTTGAGTATTAATTAAAAAAAAAGTCAGATAGATTTATGGATGGATGAGGATGAAGGTTATTAGTTATTAGTATTAGGTAAAACAGGAGCCTGGATTGTATAGATCAAGTGGCCTTTGCAGATTAGTTACGTTGCTGTGTAAAATCAACGTGTCTTATTTGTTGGTCGATAATTTTCCCGTGAGATTTTCCGCTTCTGTGTTTCTGTGTGCGTTTAACATTGTTCTTAGATGTACATAAGTGCGTGTTGTGTACTTCATTTAGGGTTTGAGGTGATGCTGACGTCGTTATTGTTATTTTTGTTCGTTTTCCTCCTTCTCCTCCACCTCCTCCTCCTCCTCCTCCTCCTCCTCCTCCTCCTCCTCCTCCTCCTCACACATACACATACATGCAGTCATATTTGTGACGCTTTGCTTCGCTGTGTTATGTCCGATGCAGTGTCGAGGAGGAAGGGTTTGCCGGTCTTGGCTGCCTTCCACCGCCGCCTACACACATCTCTGAAATTGGTGGTGTGAGTCGGTGACCCTTACCAGATGGGTGGGATGTCTGTGGGGTTACTGATATAAGAAGGTTAGGGAAGTTAACAGAATATTATAGTAGGTGAAAACATGACTGTCCTTTAATTTTCTGCTCATCATTTCTGTTCATAAATCTGTTATAATCTTCCCTTGAAACTCTGTTGACTTTCCACTTTTTTTCTCTCTCCTTTTTTTTTTTTGATGTGGTAGCGCTATATGAGATTTTACATTGAGTTTGTTGTAGTTTTGTGACTGCACTGACACTTATTTTCTGAAACGCTTTGTTCCCTCAATCACTATTTTCAAAGGATTTGTGAGGTTCTCAAAAGTGTTTGTTGTTGTTGTTGTTGTTGTTGGTATAAGAATATTATTAACATGTTGCTGGCGTGTATATAGTGTTGCGATGCAGATGGTTTTTCAGACTATGCTCCTAACACCGCTGTAAGACTGCCGCTGGTTTGTGATGACTGGAAATGATAAGTCAAGTTCAGCAAGGTATAATACAATAATTCTACTTAAAGTTATGCCTCAGTTATATAAGCCAAGCAATTGTGGCTCCTTGAGAAGGTTTTGTATAGGAGGAAGAACTGCCAAAATCCACTCTTGCCAAGGTATTAAAGTTGCCCTGATTATTTCCGCTTTTTTTAACATCGTCCGGCCGTTGTCGTTGTCGTCTTTTCGCTTCCTGGTGCCAGGCGCTCCTCAAGGCCACGGCACGATAGGTTATCAGTGCCTCGGAACATTTCCACTGACCGAATGGACGGCGAAAAGTGTGTGGTGATGTTCAGTCATTTCCGTATGTGACCTGAAGTTGTCATGAAAGTAATTGATTTCTTTCTGAGTCATAGTGTTGCAAATTAGACTTTGAATGAACCGAAGAACAACACGAAGAAAGAAAAATTATTTACCTCAAAGTTTGAAAGATACGATGTACATTGTGTATCAGTGGCCTAACTTGTATGAAGATTACATTTATACATAAACAATATAATGATGTCTTGATTGGTAAACACTAATTCCGCCTATTTCTTTCTTACTGTGGTGATTATATTTCTAAAGAAAAGGTTCAACAAATAGGTAAGTATAGTTAAAGATTTCATACAGTGACTACACGTTCTTGCCTTATTTTATTCTATTTTTATGTTCTTGTCGTGGGGAAGTATCTTATCTTGAGGTGTCCTGCCGTGTCACTATTGAAGGGAAGGTACGTGCCTCAGTCCTGGCAGGTGTGAGGTTTTAGTGCAGGCAGCGCCCCGGCCTCTCCATATTCTGCTTCATATGGCCTCCATGTTTGCTTCGCGTGTTGGGAATTCTCAATCACTCAGGCAGTCAGTGTCCATGTCTCTTTGTCCTCCTCACCGTGGCAGAAACAGGGTATACACAGTGGTATTGCTGTGCACTCGTCATTGCTACATACACACACACACACACACACGCACACACACACACTCACACACACACACACACACACAATACCAAACTATTATAAGAGGTGCTGCTTTGGCATGACATCTACGCAGCCAACGTGAGCACCTTATAAGACAATAAAAGTAAAATAAATCTGAACATTCTTGAAAAGACGAAGGGTGAAGTGAAGCGACTTGTGATTAAGAAGTATGTGTGTACGATTACTTGATAAGGGGCATTTAGGTAAAATATAGAGGAAATACATGTGATGTCCAGGATTTGAATATGTTCAAATTAAATATAAAGAAAGTTACGTTTTTTCATGTATTAAGGAAAGCGGCAAGAAATTAGTAAATAAATAAAAAAGAAAGGAAAGCAACCTCTTAACTACCTTTCCCCGACTCCTTACTACCTCCTTGGTAAAAGAAATACTGAATGAATAAAAAGAAAATAGATATAGAAGATTCAAGAGAAAAATGACTTCATTTGCTGATGTATCTTAATACTTAAGAAGTAAGGCATTTGAATGAACGTAACAGGCTTAGTTATCAGGTGTCTAAAAAGTGTGAGGACGTTAGAAGCCCTGACAAGACAGATAGATTTGTGGTTCAGGATGAAAAATTCCACTACTTAACCGAGATATCTGTGTTGCCTAGCTGGATTTTTCTTGATCTTACCCCATCCCCCAATCTCTCTCTCTCTCTCTCTCTCTCTCTGAGATTTTTTTTATTAACTTTTCCTTCTAAGGCAGGTCCTCTTGGCGTGTATTTAATGATCTTGCGTACGTAACAAATTGGCAGTGTAAAGGTGCATACACCAGCTCTCCACGGGTAGGGAGTGGCGTTAAGACAGGATTAGAGTTTAGACACGTAGGTCAGTCAGGTGACCGTCTCTGCATTCAAGTGGAGGCATGGAGGTATTAAGGGAGGAGGTAGGTACTCTTGGGATTACTAGGGTTGGGCTGCTTAATGAGGAGGGCTTGGCCAGGGTGCGGCAGTCAGATCATCATACAGATGTGCTGAAGAGAGAATTCTCTTAATCCTGACAAAGGTTTGGGTCGCGCTCTTTTTGGGTCCACAGGTAGTGTTCTCACTCTATCTTCAGGGAAAGTTTGCGAACTTTTGCAGCAGCAGCTACCCAGTGCACTTGACAGAATAGCTCCGCTGTGCATTGTAAGTCTGCTCAATTAACATGATTCTCATTTAGAACATCATGGTATATGAACTATCTTTTGCCCTTAATAACAACTTGATACAACCTCTAATAAAAAAGTGCATTGGGCGTTGCAAGAAATTTAGCCCAAAAATGCCCCCTTATTTATCCCCCCAATACCGCCCACCACAACTACCTCCACCACACACACGCACGCAAATCACTCCAAACACTCCACAGTACTCATAAAAAGCCTTAAATGTGACTATTGATCCCAAATAAACAGTCCAGAAGCAAAGACAATATCCTGCTGGTGAGGGCGCCCCGGTGGGGTACAGCCCCCTTCCCTCCTCTCTCCATCCCACCTTCATTACGCTTAAACTTGACCGCGAAAACTATGTCTGAGTGGCTCATATGAAAGATTAGTACTGTGGCAGCAGACTGTGGTAAGATGAGACTGTAATAATTGAGAGATGTTGCTTAAAATGACCGATGAAGTGAGAATTTGTACCATTAAGGGTAGAGTAAGTCTCTTATGCCAGGAAGCTGTCTAATGGCTCTATAGTGTGTGTGGAAGACGGACAGTTTGTCCACGGACGTTTTGGTCACGGACACATTGGCCACCAAATCGCCACCCGAGGACTTTTTGGCCACGGAAAGTAGGATATTTTGGCCACGGGACAAAACATGAAGAAAAAAAGTATTCTTTAATGTAAGTCTGCTATACATTCATATTTCTTTTTGGCCACGGAAAGTAGGATATTTTGGCCACGGGACAAAACATGAAGAAAAAAAGTATTCTTTAATGTAAGTCTGCTATACATTCATATTTCCACCTCTAAGATTGTGACTGATGCCTCGGAGGAACTGTGGGCTGGTCTTCTTCCCTTCATTCAGCTCCATGACTAGGTTTTGGATGCGGGTTTGTAATTCCTTGTATACCCGTTTTACCCTCTTAGCAGGGCGAATGCCGCGTTAGGTTAGGTTAGGTTAGGTTAGCTCCAAAGGTTTGCTGCCGTGGCCAAACCGTCCTAGTTTGGTGGCCAATGACCAAAACGTCCGTAGCCAAAATGTCCGTGACCAAAATGTCCTACACTCAGTGTGTGTGTGTGTGTGTGTGTGTGTGTGTGTGTTTCATGCATATGTGTAACAATTTCATTTTTGTTTCAGGGCAGAGCTGGAGGCATCATATGCCAAGGGTCTATATAAGCTGTCCAGTAAGCTGATGAAGGCATCCAAAGAGACATCTGGCACCATTACACAGGCCTGGCAGATGGTGGGTGTGGAGATGGAGCAGCAAGGAGATGTGCACCGGTAAGGCGCTCAATGTAACCATGTGACTTTTAGTGAGATGGACTGTGATCCCAGAGCATTTGTAAAGTGTGGTGTGAGCTAAAGTAAGATTGTAATGCTCAGCAAGAATTAAGGAAATAATCACTTGATTTGGACTGGATTTAACACTATATAGTGTTGATGGAACTCTTTGCTCTAAATCTGTCAATGAGTGTGTCTGACATGTCCCCTGGTGGCATCTATGTATTCAATGAATAAGTTTTGGTGTGGTTATAAAGTAGAAGTGAGTGTGAACTTGTACATAAAGGAATGTAATACTTTGTGTGATGAAATTTGTCATTTTACTCATACATACCTCTGTATGTTCCACAATGTCTTATGTGTTATCTTAGCATGGAATGAATCACTGAGAAGATAGATGCACAGTTACTTAGTTAGTCAGAAATGAGAATCATAGTGAAGAAATTATATAATTAATCTAAACCAGGATGATCAGACAAGGAAAGTTGTTTTTAGGACAGTATGTTTACATAGTGAAGTACCATTATGCATATGTAGTATACATAGTCTTTTCAGCTCAATATACATATATGTAATACACATTAGCACCAGTTGTTACTGCAAAAAGGGTTGCATTTTCTTAATTTAGTATATGTATTATTTTGATCTTGGCAGATCAATTGCATCAGCAATTGGAGATGATGTGGTGCGACCTCTGCGTCAGTTGATAGAGACACAACACAAAATCCGCAAAGGAGTGGAAAGTATGGTAGATAAGACCACAAAAAACCTGCATGAATGGCGAGCAGCAGAGAGTAAGTCCAAGAAGCAAAGTTACAACAACTGCCGAGAGAATGAAAAAATTCAGGACATGATGCTGGAAGCTCGTCTAGGACGAGGAAAGACTCTTACCGACAAAGAAACAATTAAGGTAAGGATTCTGATCCATTATTATCATCTGTGGTGGAATATACTATTGTGAAATATTACAAAGTTAGGTCAGCTTACAGTTAAGAAGTGCTTTTGCCAACAACAACAAAAATTGGTATAAAAAAAAGTCCACTGAAAATGCCCTTCAAAAAACAAAGTTAAAAGATCACTAAAAAAAAACAGTGCCTTGAAGCTTCTTAATATGGAAATAGCTATAGAAACAAAAATAAAGGAATATATTTGGAAATACATACGTGCTATTAAAGAGAATGTATTAAAGTTACAGTATTTAACAGATGGAGAAGCAGCGCCGCAAAGCTGAGGAGGCTGTACAAAAGAGTGACCTGGAGTACTACACTTGTTGCATTCGTGCAGAGAGAGCCAGGTGAGGTGCTGCAAAGGGACTGACGGGCACAGTTGTAGAGAGTGATTATTTAGCATGGCAAACATAAATACATAGTTATTGTTATTGTTATGTACTGTATTAATTGTGACTTTAGTATATCAGAATCGTTGCATTTTCAGTTATTTTCATTCAAAGAGAGAGAAATTTAGTTATGTATGTTCAATCAGGAGTTGAATTTTTTTTTTTCCCATCAGTGAGAACAGACATGTTTGGTGCATTTAAGTGAAATAGAGGGCAGCTTTGAAATGAGGGAGTAAAATGGTTTGGAAATTGATATTTCCCTTTGATAAAATGAAAGGAAAATTTAGATTGCATTTGAAAATTGCTGTTTGGGATTTTGACTTCATCACCACAACTAATTTATTCTTTTTTACTTGGAAAATATTATCTTGTTTTGAGGACTAAGCCTTTTTATTGTAATGCAGGTTGGAATGGGAATCTGCAGTATACAAAGGGAGCAGCTGTTTCCAGACATTAGAAGAAGAGCGCTTGCAGGCACTCAGGGATCTGGTAGTCAAGTACCACAAAAATGCTTTAGAATCTTCACCAAAGGTTGTTGCAGTGAGTAATGTAATAAGCTTCTTGTCATTGCATAATGATGCTTTCCTGTCCCTGACACACCAGCCCATGCTCTGGCTGAAATGATGCTTGCGTTCACAATGCTATATAGGTGCAGCTTATGTTGAGCCTGTAACATTCTGCATAATTTATCAAAAAAATAGTTGAAACACTAAGCATCAGATATTTATGTGATTCATCTGAAAACTTTTTTTCTCAAGAAATTTCTGTGACAATTTTTATTAAGAAAGGCATCAAATGAAAACATAAAAAAACAGTATTTCCTTGATGAAGAAACATGAATTTGATTTTACAGACTGCAGACCGACTTGAGGAACCTGTGAAAGCATGTGATGTAGAGAAGGATATCCAGGCAGTAATTGCAGCAAAGGGAACTGGAGAAAACATACCAGAGCAGATGCTTCCAGACTTTTATGGTGAAGACATGAATAACATAATGAACAGAGAGAGGAGAAAAGAGGTATGTGATAGTGATTGTATAAATAACCTGCTCATGCTTGCTTGCTTGCTTGCTTGATATTGTAATGAGGAAGGTCAATAAGATTATGCAATCTTGGCTTTTTTCCCATAGATAGTTTTGTGAATCATTAGTATAACAGTTTAATAAATTGATCATTGCAAGGTGTTTCATATTACATTTATTCGTGTTCTCTGAGCATACATTCTAATCACTTTACTCTTCACTATTATGTATGTATTAGATTGATGTGTGCAGCATTTGCACAAGACAGTTAGTGAGAATTAAATATCCTTCTGATCAATCTTTCTTTCACTGTTTTGGTTAAGTGTTTCACTTCAAAATTTTGTGAATAATAAAACAAACTTGTCCTTCAGGCACTGGAGAAATTCATCAAGATGGTAAGAACAGACCTGGAACGGGAGAGGCGAGGGAAGCAAGGCGTAGAGAATCTGGCCAAGGCACTCCAAGAAACTCCAACTTTTGGTGGGGAAGAATCACAGCAAGATGTGAATGACAAACTACAGCATGTAAGGCTTGGCCTTTGTTATAGTTATACATAAGAAGTTCTGGTATTATTAAGTAGTTACATATTTGATAAGGAAAATGTAACGTAAACCAAGGTCCAAGTTTTAATGGAGATCATTCATATAATGATGAGAATTAACAAGAAGAAGTTGCACATGTGAGTTGAAGATGTGTAAGTAAGAGTAAGGATCTTACATAACACTTACATATGGCTTTGTCATATGGAAAGCATGGTAAGAAACAAGGTGACCTGAAGTTGCAATTGTTAATTTGTTTATGATCATAATGAACATAATTAGGCTTATGACATAACAAAAATTCAAGCTATGTGTCTACACATTGCCAGTTCTGGAGCCACACAACTAAATAAACTATGAATCACTTTATAACAAAGTAGTGGTTCTATTTTATTTTGCTTCTTACAAGTCTTTTCATTTTCGTTTATTATCTTTATCTTACTGTTCCCATATAATACATACACTAAATTTCTATATCACACTCCATTTCTGTCATCTGCACTCAGCAACATGTGTAACTGAAATTATATATGCATTTATAAGTTGTACTTTTCACTGCACAAGTAAGTATGTTGGCTTGATATTTTATTATATTCCAAACATTCAGTGTTACTCCGTCTCTACATTCTTTTGCTGATTGTTAGTGGTTTCACAGTTTAAGAAGTAAGTGAGCTGAGGAATTCTTCATATGTTGTTTATGAGTTTCAATCATCTCTACATTTAATGGTTCATCATTCTATAAATACGTCTCTGAAACTTTTCCCAATTTTGACAGGATGCCCACAACAGACTACAACATGTAAGTCCCATGCAGGAAATGCTTAGGACTAATATAGTAGTAGATAGAAATGCTGCATAACAAGAATGCATTTTTTTATATGTATCTCCAAGTTTTTTGTTGCATTTTTGCAGGTTTCTGACAGATCTGCATGGTACAGTAAATCCCCAATATAGCAATGGATGGTTATAAAGTAAATGTCAGGTTTAAGGTCTGTGTTGTAATTAGTAATGCATTGATAATTTGAAGGGGTAAGGAACATACATATATGATAATCATTGTAACACTGTTACTCTATTTCTTTTTGGATTTTTTAAAAATGTTTCATTCACATAAGAGATATCCCTCAAAGTTTTAAAAACTTTACAAATAGCATTGGTTAAGAATATGAATGGTGATGCTGAAGTGAGTATGTTATCTATAATAGATAATATATTTACTACATAGCACTAATACATATACGTACTATATACACACAACTTTGTTATTCTTTTTTTTACTCATCATTCTAATTTATTTTTATTGTGCCGAGTTGTAAACATTTTTCATGGTCCAGAAAACATTTAAAAAATACAGTGAATTTCCCCTTGCTAATAAGTCCAACTCAGCATAAATTTCAGTGTTAATTGCACATGTGTATTGGAGGTTTACTGTAATATCTCAATCTTGAGTTATTAGTTTTTATTTAGTGTGTACAAGTTACTCAATTTTTATTTTGTGTGTTTAATTTTTTTATTGGCTGAATACTAAAAACAAAAATTCTGTAATTGTTCTTTATCAGTACATTCGTGGAACAAGAACACTTGATATGAATTACTGAGAGACTATATCATGTGCAGATGGTAAAAAGCAAAATATTTTCTCCACAGATGAAGGCCATGCTTGCCTACTTGGAGGCTGCTCGCTATAAGATTCAGTGCTCCATTGATGAACTCTGCAACAGACCCAAGACAGTCCACCCTCTGGCCAAACATATTGAGGTTCATCGAGATAAGCAAGGATACACCTGTTCAGTACTCAAGGTAATGCTGTTCAGTAACTACAAGGCAAAAAATGACCCTATCTCTACCTTTCCTAACACCAGATGCCAATGATATAACTTTGACTTACTGCTTATTGATGTCTCCCCTCAGTCAGATACAGTACTGTGCGAGTTTGATTTTATAGAAACTGATCTTATCAAATCCATAGAGGGTAGATTTTAGCTAAATGATACAACTGGAACTCAGTAGTTGAGCTTTGTGTTATATAATACATACAGGTACTCCCCACTATACAAATCACCATTATACAATATTTCACTTTTGCCATTTTTCTTCTTTACTACCTCTTGCCTGCCAAAGGACTAGTTATGCTTTCTTTTGATTGCCAGAGTACACAGACATTCACTCCACAGACAAGTATAGTTGCATTTCTTTAGATATACCGTATATATTCATGTACTGTATATGAATATCATGAGTTTATTTTCTGTTATCATTATTGTATTATTGTTGTTATTATTATTATTATTATTATTATTATTATTATTATTATTATTATTATTATTATTATTATTATTATTCATTAATAGCATTGTTATAATGTCACTTGTGTTTTATGTATTACATTTTTCATTTTGTATGTGGGATTACTTGTGGCATCATAATCAGTTACTGGCTGGCCTCCAGTGACAGTCAAGCTGTATAGAACATGATTCTCGAGTTACACTGGAGCTATTTTACACTGTATTTGCTGTTATTCCAACTCCTGGACTATCCTTAGGAACAATATGTGCCCCCCCCATTAGCAGTGAGCAAATGATCATACCCTTGTGGTATGACAGGTACCCAAGAATCTAACTTTGACTGTCTGGAAAGGCAAGCAGCCTGTGAAACTAAATGAAGCCGTACTATCAGTGATCATAGCTACCAAAGGCATGAATTGTCATTTATGTAAATAATAAGTAACAATAATAATGATGATAATAATAGTAATAACTTTAACAATAATGATTACTTAAGAGATTAAATTGTGCACACTGTCACAATCCACTTGAGCCTCTTAGGGGTTCTCCAGCCTCAGGGGAGACACCTGGACTCATCACTAGTGAGAGTTATTCCAAAAAATATTTGTTTATTTTGTTATTGCTTTGTCCTTATGTTTATTTTGTTTATATAATGTGTTTTATTCCTTTGAATACAATATTTCATTTTTTTATTTTTTTTATTTTAGGAGGCACATATATAAAGGTCTAGGAATTCCTATTTTTATTGTATAGTTCACTAAATAAATGTTCACTCTATGATTACATTTTCAGGAATATGATGCAATCATATATCATGGAGTACCTGTAGTTAATATATACAAAAACTGATGAGGCATAATAAATGAGTTCCTGATTACTTCAATGCAAAACTATTCCTCAGGTACCAACCTGGGTCAGAGGAAACAGTGTGGATGTATCCCCTGCAAGCAATTCTCCTACAGGATCTCCTTACTGGAATGACCGAGGAACTGCTGATGGCAACTCTGTCCAGCCTGACTCAGATTTTGGTATGTCTTCCATGTAGTGTAAAGCCCTGTTCAGATGAGGGGCAGCTGCCCATCGTGCAAATACTGTTACCATATCATACTAAGCACCGGAGTGACATCACAAGCACAGAAATGAAGGAAACAGATCTGGTAACAAACAGTTCTACCAGATGTGGCTGTGTTCCAGTCCCTACTCAGTTCACTGGGCATAGACTGGCAGACGAATTTATGTCCACTTTAGGGGCATTTGCCCGCCAGGCACTACATGTTGATTGACATGTTCTCCCATCATGTGTATAGTGAAAATCTGAAACTGACTGCAAGGGAGTTCTGCAGGTTAACTTCATGTGTTTGGCAACATGCTCTCTTTATAGAGTATCAACCAGCAAACCAGCAGGCATTGCTTCAACCACGAGCTAGGGCACTTGGATGATTTGCCTGTGGTTTTCTTGCTTCTGACGTCATGTTTGTTCTCACAATCAAAACAGTTAAAGCAGTATGATATCTGGTAACAGTGTTTACACCTGTTGCAGCTGCCCCTCGTCTAGATAGGGCTTAATACTTGTACACTCATTACGTAGCATTAACTTAAGACAAATTTTATTAAAACATTTTGTATGGAAAGCATTATGAAGGCCTTTTTAATTAATTTATTTATTTAGGTATCCCAAAAGTAAGGGCAGGAGTATATTCTTTTTTCTGTCAGGTGGCAAGAAAAGACACATTCATCATCTGTGACAAGAGGAACTCACCCTGACAAGGAGCCAATAAATTGTGTACATTCCTATTTGAACATAATATATAAGTGTGTGTGTGTGTGTATAGTTCGATTTATGTCATTTTTGTTTAACATGCCCTCTTCAAGAACGCATCTCCCGCATAAATAGAGAGGTACCTGTATAAGGTGAAAGAGAGAGAGCATCATTTATTCTTTCCCTCTAAGTGTGTACAATACATACTATACTGAGACTTTTCCTCACCAGGCTGTGAGAGAAAACTTATTATAGTGTATTTGAGTGTGAAAGACAAATCATGAGTGTATTGAACATCTCAGCCGAGAGATGCCATGGGATAATTTATTTTAATTACTTTTTTATATTTTTGGATTTTCAACTTGGTCAGTCTCCTTAAAATATGCTGATGTACAGTAGTATAGCAAGCCATTAATTTCTTATTTTTTGCCTTTTACCTTATCCTTGTATGTTCTAACTTTCCACCACCATAACTGTTTTTAATGATTCCTTACTCTAACATTTCCAATGCTTCATATCCTTAACACCCTCAAAGGAAATGTAGATCAACCTTCATCAGACTCTCAAGACATTGCTCTTAAGGATTCTGATGATCCAGATGTTCCCCCTTGTCCTCCTGTCAGAGCAAGGAGCTCAAACATAAGCCCTGCTCACATAACATGTCCCATAGATCCTCAAGCATCATCATTGCCTAAACCTCCCAAATCCTTTGGTGTGTTTATGTCAGCACCCCGTTACCCCTCCCTCATGCTTGTTACAGATGAGTTCAGCTCTCAAGGCTCAGATCGAGACTATCAGGCCACCATGAATGATGAGAATGCTGAACCCAACATCAAAGACATACCATATTATGCTCACCCACTGCCTACTGCTGCAACAGGCAGCAGATGCAAGGCTCTCTATGACTATGAAGCCAACATGTATGATGAGCTCACCATTAGGACAGGTAATGGTTATATTAAGGTCTTTGTATATATAAGTAGTTTTAGTTGCCATAATATTTTGTCTTTCATGTTTTTGGCATCTCTGATATATCCCAGAAATCTTTATATTACTGATAACTATCACAAAATAAAGAAATATTGTATTGATTAATGTAATTTATAGTTTTGAAATTTTTTAATACTTTTAAATCAGTCATTCATGAAAACTGATTACTTATGATTGTACTTAGAACAATAATAGCACATAAGTGGTATCATTATTCTAGGTTTATAATGGTTGAAATTTTTTTCATCAGGTGACATAATCAACATTCATGAGAAGCAAGCTGATGGATGGTGGGTTGGAGAGCTGGATAGTGTTGTGGGCATGTTCCCAGCAACATATGTTGAAGAGATTGATTGAGTTTGATCTGCTTGAGTTGTGATCACTGCTTCCAAGACTCAAAGCAGCATTGGATGTGGGGGGTTTTCTTCACTTTACTGTACTCGTTATTATTTTGTATATTCTCTGATAGAACATTTAAGTATGTTTCTTAGTTTTTGTACATATGACAGGACTTACGAGATAAAACTTTTCAAAATATGTATTTGACACAGGATTTAGGCTTCCGATTCTGCACTGCACAGCATAATTAATCTTAATGTTCTGAAACTAAGCTAGTCATTGATATGCATACAATATTGAAATAAAAAACTGGAGTTAGATCTGACAGGTTTTATATAAGGTTTTATATGTAAATATTTTTTTTAAACAAACGATTAACATCTGCAGACAATAGTATATGTATATGGATGCCTTAAGATCTAACAACTGTCTCCTCTCTTCATTTATATAGCTTTGCTACACTTTCATGAAGAAAACAGATTTTCTTCAAATATCATTTATGATAATTTACATAAATTTTTTAACATGTGCACATATGAAATTTTGTTGCAACTCATTAATCACCAAGCTCATTCAAAACAATACTGACCGTGACTCTTGAGTTATTATGTTGTAGCAACTCATTATCTCTGGGAAACTGGAGATTACTATTAGTTCAAAGAAAATATATGATTGATTACTTATGAATATTTCTTTCATACTTTATTATATTTCTTGTATTTTTCTCTTGTTATATTACATTATGGCTCAGTTTTATACTAAAAAGGAAGGAAAATGTATATTTATTTCATACAAACCTATACACTATGAGATGGGCAGCCATGGACTAAAGAGGGACTCATGTCAGCTGAGGAAAAATCTTGATTTTTTTCTTTGTGCTTGAGAGAGGCAAGGCACAGATTTTGTGTCTAAGACTAACAGTCAAAAAAAAATATTTTAGTATATATATATATATATATATATATATATATATATA
>CM035188.1:88603-99151 GCA_020233015.1 Callinectes sapidus | reverse complement strand
TGTGTGTGTGTGTGTGTGTGTGTGTGTGTGTGTTCATATATGGTCACTTTCTGGAGTGATACTGATGATTCTCTCTCTCTCTCTCTCTCTCTCGCTTGGAAGAAATTAACTTTGAATGACGCTGGTATGTTTGCAGGAGAGAGAGAGAGAGAGAGAGAGAGAGAGAGAGAGAGAGAGAGAGAGAGAGAGAGAGAGAGAGAGAGAGAGAGAGAAACAAATAATTTATTTAACTCACTTGTTCCTCTTCATACTAAACCAGATCACCTGAAAAACAAGAAAATGGTAAAGCTTAGAGAGAGCAAGGGAGGAGAGAACAAATATAATAAATTCTACTCACTTGTTCTTCCTCTGCATATTTACTTCTCTTCATCCTCCTCATATTTTCTTCTCCTTCATAATAAACCAATTCTCCTGAGAAAAAAAAATTGTAAATATTAGAGAGAGAGAGAGAGAGAGAGAGAGAGAGAGAGAGAGAGAGAGAGAGAGAGAGAGAGAGAGAGAGAGAGGAACACTTGCAACACTATTATTATGCATTATATTTCAATTTTTACACCATGGTATGCAATACTTACTTGGCAGAAATAGCTTTAAGGCAAAGAAGGTTATTATTATAATAAATATATCCCCCCAGAGAGAGAGAGAGAGAGAGAGAGAGAGAGAGAGAGAGAGAGAGAGAGAGAGAGTGCTGTGTGAATGCGGGTGTGTGTGCGAGCATGCGGGCGAGCGTGAGCATGTGTGTGTGTTATTTATTATGTTTTTACCTACAACTTTAACCACTCCAGTCAACACAATACTTACCAAATAAAAACACCTGAAATGCAATGAGTGTCAGCTGGCCACAGTGTGCAGGGAGAGTACGGCCACTCTCCCTGAGTAGACACTGACATTAGTAGTATCCTTATCAATAATTACAACTTTAAATACTTCAGTCAACACAATACTTACCAAATAAAAACACCTGAAATGTAATGAGTGTCAGCTGGACATGGTGTGCAGGGAGAGTACGGCCACTCTCCCTGAGTGGACACTGACATTAGTAGTAACCTTACAAATAATATTACACTACCTATAACTTCAGCCAATGCTCACTTTAACTTAACTAACCAATAGCTAACCACTGTCAACACACACACACACACACACACACACACACTGAGAGAGAGAGAGAGAGAGAAAACCTTGAACCTTACTACTAATTTAACTCACTTGTTGTTGTTCCTCTTCATACCAAACCAGATCACCTGGAAAACAAGAAAATGGTAAAGCTTAGAGAGAGAGCAAGGGAGGAGAGAACAAATATAATCAATTCTACTCACTGGTTCTTCCTCTGCATATTTACTTCTCTTCATCCTCCTCATATTTTCTTCTCCTGAAAAAAAAAAAAAAAATGTAAATATTAGAGAGAGAGAGAGAGAGAGAGAGAGAGAGAGAGAGAGAGAGAGAGAGAGAGAGAGAGAGAGAGAAACACTTGCAACACTATTATTATGCATTATATTTCAATTTTTACACTATGGTATGCAATACTTACTTGGCAGAAATAGCTGTAAGGCAAAGGAGGTTATTATTGTAAGAGAGAGAGTGTGTGCTGTCAATGCGGGCATGTGTGCGAGCGTACGGGCGAGCGTGAGCAGCGGTGTGTATGTGTGTGTGTGTGTGTGTGTTATTTATTTATGTTTTTACCTACAACTTTAACCACTCCAGTCAACACAATACTTACCAAATAAAAACACCTGAAATGCAATAAGTGTCAGCTGGCCACGGTGTGCAGGGAGAGTACGGCCACTCTCCCTGAGTGGACACTGACATTAGTAGTAACCTTATCAATAATATTGCACTGCCTAAAACTTCAGCCAAGGCTCACTTTAACTTAATTAACCAAAAGCTAACCACAGACAGACAGACAGACAGACAGACAGACACACACACACACACACACACACACACACACACACACATATACTTACCCACAAATAAATCCTGAAATAATAATGTGTTAGTTAACCAGTCAACACACACACACACACACACACACTGAGAGAGAGAGCCTTAATACTAATACCTTAATACTACTACTACTACTACTACTACTAATAATAATAATAATAATAATAATAATAATAATAATACTTCACCAGCAGGCAGCAGGAGAGGGGGAAAATGGCGGCCACTCACTCACACATAGGATAAAATTAATCCAATGAGAGAGAGAGAGAGAGAGAGAGAGAGAGAGAGAGAGAGAGAGAGAGAGAGAGAGAGAGAGAGAGAGAGAGAGAGAGAGAGAGAGACTGCGGGCGTGCTTGAGCAGCGGGCAAGAGTGGGCGTGCGTGAAGAGCGGGCAAGAGCGGGCGTGCCCTCGGACGGGCGTGCGTGTGTATGCGTGTGTGTGTTATTTATTTATGTTTTTACCTACAACTTAAACCACTTCAGTCAACACAATACTTACCAAATAAAAACACCTGAAATGCAATGAGTGTCAGCTGGCCACAGTTTGCAGGGAGAGTACGGCCACTCTCCCTGAGTGGACACTGACATTAGTAGTAACCTTATCAATAATTACAAATTTAACCACTTCAGCCAACACAATATATACTTACCAAATAAAAACACCTGAAATGCAATAAGTGTCAGCTGGCCACAGTTTGCAGGGAGAGTACGGCCACTCTCCCTGAGTGGACACTGACATTAGTAGTAACCTTATCAATAATATTACAGTACCTATAACTTCAGTCAATGCTCACTTTAACTTAATTAACCAATAGCTAACCACTGTCAATACACAAACAAACTAACACACACACACACACACACACACACACACACGGAGAGAGAGAAAACCTTGAACCTTAACACTACTACTACTACTACTACTAATAATAATAATAATAATAATAATAATAATAATAATAATAATAATAATACACCAGCAGGCAGCAGGAGAGGGGGAAGATGGCGGCCACTCTCTCTCTCTCTCTCTCTCTCTCTCTCTCTCTCTCTCACAGGATAAAATTAAGTCAGTATTCTACAACACAACAAACACTCCACTCTCACTCACTCTCTCTCTCACTCACTCTATCATTACGTGGAAAGTCAGATATGAGAGAGAGAGAGAGAGAGAGAGAGAGAGAGAGAGAGAGAGAGCGGTGGAGTCTATTTGCCAGCCATTTTCCTGCGCACTAAAATTCAAAATAAAAAAAAACACCATAATTTTTTACTATTACTGGGATGAAGGGCATGGGGGGGTGGACAGTACTTATTTAACTCATACCACACCCAAATTGGCCAGGAATTGTGGGTACTTAGCTGAAAAAAGGGAGATTAGCGGTGTTTCCTCCCCAGCGCGTCCTTCTCCTCTCCCTCGGCGTGGTCACTGTTGTTGATGTTGTTGTAGTCAAGCGAGTGTCCATGTCGTCTTTAACACTCGCCTCCTGCCACAGCTCCTTCGTGATGGAAATTGCAGTACTTCTTTACCATCTCTCCTACACTTTCTTGTCTATCCTTTTTTTTTTATTTTACATTAACATATATTTTGTGCAAGACTAGGTGGTTTATGTTCATACATTTGGGGATTTGAAGGCAGCTGTCCACTGCCAATTGCTCCCAAGTTGTGCCTTGGAGGTGAATTGACAAGGGACAGGAACTCCAAACTGGTATAATGTGACCACTCAACTTAGGGTCTGGTTGGGATCAATGCAGATATTTCCCTACCTGTGGCATGGGCACATTTCCTTTGCTCTGATTGGTGAATGATAATCTCTCTCTCTCTCTCTCTCTCTCTCTCTCTCTCTCTCTCTCTCTGTCCGTCCATCTAGTATTTCTCCGTAATGTTTTTCCTTCAGGAAATTTTCACTAATAGTAAAGCCAATTCATTTAGCTTGGCTGTGGAGGTGAGAGTTGGTAAAACTGGCAATGTATTGTGGTCAACATGGCAAGCGAGTGGTGATAGCACATGACCCGTCCCAGGCGACACAGGTGACACATGACTGATGAGGCCTGGGTATGTAGGCCTATAGTAAAACCAAATTGTACTGACCCATAGGGTGGGAGTGGATATGGTAACAAATCTCGAATCAAAGCATACATCCCCTTGCCACTCACAGTCTTCCACTCGTAGTATTATCAAAAAATCATGTTCTAAAATGTTTAAAATAACAGATGATATGATCAATTATTTGATATCAAGAGAGATACAAATATGTATATGAAAACGCGGCATATCAGGTGAGGCGACGTTGCCACTGACCTGAGGTGGGATTATCCGAGGGGGAAGGGGGGATGAGTGAGGTCGCCGCACCCATACATACCGGGTCACTTCCTATCTGGTCGCCACGATGGAAGGACACCACTCATTATATTAATATGACTGTGTATCTCACGGGAGCATAGAAAAGAAAAAAAAAATATGTAAACTACCAGTTTCATTTGCACGTATACAATAAATATCTTTAATGTTTTTAACGTATTTATGGTATAATAAGCTACACATATCATCGGATTTCGCACGCCTTTTTTTTTTCGTAATTATGCTTTAAATAAATAGAAAGGTCCTCAATCCGTTTTCTTTGAAGTAATAAGATATGTGGCAAGGTCGCACAGGTGGCAAAACACACCTTATGGGTCAGTACATTATGGTTTGACTATAGTGTTGCTGTACGCCCAGGTTTTAACATATTTATCTTTATTATGAAAATAGCACACTATTTCCTGATATTTATTCCAGGTGTAATAAAAACATACTTGATTCAGTTCTTGCCCATCTTAGAACAAAGGAGGAAATCTGCAAAATTAATATTATTTTTTTCAGCATTGTAAAATAATTATGGCATCTTTCATTGTTATTGTACAAGTACTTCCATGTTAAACTTTTTATTTTTTCTATATAGTATTAGAATCTTAATTTTAGATTTTAGTGATAGTATATTTTTACTTATCTGCAATATTTTTTACATACATCACAGCAATCACAAATTGCTCATTTAGGAAATACAGCACCACTGTAAGCAGGGAAATCCCCACACTGGCCCCACCCAGACCTTGGGTTTTGAAGTGGTAGTATTATGGTAATTAGTCAGGCTGGTGTGAATGCCACATGTAGAGGAAACACAGTGGACCTGAGTGTACAGGTGATATGGATGCCCAGTATTCTTTGTGTGGCATTACAAGTGTGCTGAGCTGTGTGGAGTATTGGGGTTTTGTTTAAGGGATCATTCAATTTGTTTGTTTGTTTTTGTTTTATTAAAATGTTATGGTTTCCAGTGGTTTGAGCCTGAGGACCAGAGGATGTCAAATAATTTGAGCAATACTATTTATTATTTCCCGTGCTGGCATGGTTAGGGAGATAATAAAGCCTACTGCTTGATTAGAGTATTTGTGAAGTGACATGTTCATGTCATTTTATATTGCTCACAAAAAACAAGAAGCATGTTCTTCTCTTAGAGCATAGATGACTGCTCCTTTCTTGCTGGGTTTTTTATGGCTGATATATATATATATATATATATATATATATATATATATATATATATATATATATATAGATATATATATATATATATATATATATATATATATATATATACTAAAATTTTTTTTTTTGACTGTTAGTCTTAGACACAAAATCTGTGCCTTGCCTCTCTCAAGCACAAAGAAAAAAATCAAGATTTTTCCTCAGCTGACATGAGTCCCTCTTTAGTCCATGGCTGCCCATCTCATAGTGTATAGGTTTGTATGAAATAAATATACATTTTCCTTCCTTTTTAGTATAAAACTGAGCCATAATGTAATATAACAAGAGAAAAATACAAGAAATATAATAAAGTATGAAAGAAATATTCATAAGTAATCAATCATATATTTTCTTTGAACTAATAGTAATCTCCAGTTTCCCAGAGATAATGAGTTGCTACAACATAATAACTCAAGAGTCACGGTCAGTATTGTTTTGAATGAGCTTGGTGATTAATGAGTTGCAACAAAATTTCATATGTGCACATGTTAAAAAATTTATGTAAATTATCATAAATGATATTTGAAGAAAATCTGTTTTCTTCATGAAAGTGTAGCAAAGCTATATAAATGAAGAGAGGAGACAGTTGTTAGATCTTAAGGCATCCATATACATATACTATTGTCTGCAGATGTTAATCGTTTGTTTAAAAAAAATATTTACATATAAAACCTTATATAAAACCTGTCAGATCTAACTCCAGTTTTTTATTTCAATATTGTATGCATATCAATGACTAGCTTAGTTTCAGAACATTAAGATTAATTATGCTGTGCAGTGCAGAATCGGAAGCCTAAATCCTGTGTCAAATACATATTTTGAAAAGTTTTATCTCGTAAGTCCTGTCATATGTACAAAAACTAAGAAACATACTTAAATGTTCTATCAGAGAATATACAAAATAATAACGAGTACAGTAAAGTGAAGAAAACCCCCCACATCCAATGCTGCTTTGAGTCTTGGAAGCAGTGATCACAACTCAAGCAGATCAAACTCAATCAATCTCTTCAACATATGTTGCTGGGAACATGCCCACAACACTATCCAGCTCTCCAACCCACCATCCATCAGCTTGCTTCTCATGAATGTTGATTATGTCACCTGATGAAAAAAATTTCAACCATTATAAACCTAGAATAATGATACCACTTATGTGCTATTATTGTTCTAAGTACAATCATAAGTAATCAGTTTTCATGAATGACTGATTTAAAAGTATTAAAAAATTTCAAAACTATAAATTACATTAATCAATACAATATTTCTTTATTTTGTGATAGTTATCAGTAATATAAAGATTTCTGGGATATATCAGAGATGCCAAAAACATGAAAGACAAAATATTATGGCAACTAAAACTACTTATATATACAAAGACCTTAATATAACCATTACCTGTCCTAATGGTGAGCTCATCATACATGTTGGCTTCATAGTCATAGAGAGCCTTGCATCTGCTGCCTGTTGCAGCAGTAGGCAGTGGGTGAGCATAATATGGTATGTCTTTGATGTTGGGTTCAGCATTCTCATCATTCATGGTGGCCTGATAGTCTCGATCTGAGCCTTGAGAGCTGAACTCATCTGTAACAAGCATGAGGGAGGGGTAACGGGGTGCTGACATAAACACACCAAAGGATTTGGGAGGTTTAGGCAATGATGATGCTTGAGGATCTATGGGACATGTTATGTGAGCAGGGCTTATGTTTGAGCTCCTTGCTCTGACAGGAGGACAAGGGGGAACATCTGGATCATCAGAATCCTTAAGAGCAATGTCTTGAGAGTCTGATGAAGGTTGATCTACATTTCCTTTGAGGGTGTTAAGGATATGAAGCATTGGAAATGTTAGAGTAAGGAATCATTAAAAACAGTTATGGTGGTGGAAAGTTAGAACATACAAGGATAAGGTAAAAGGCAAAAAATAAGAAATTAATGGCTTGCTATACTACTGTACATCAGCATATTTTAAGGAGACTGACCAAGTTGAAAATCCAAAAATATAAAAAAGTAATTAAAATAAATTATCCCATGGCATCTCTCGGCTGAGATGTTCAATACACTCATGATTTGTCTTTCACACTCAAATACACTATAATAAGTTTTCTCTCACAGCCTGGTGAGGAAAAGCCTCAGTATAGTATGTATTGTACACACTTAGAGGGAAAGAATAAATGATGCTCTCTCTCTTTCACCTTATACAGGTACCTCTCTATTTATGCGGGAGATGCGTTCTTGAAGAGGGCATGTTAAACAAAAATGACATAAATCGAACTATACACACACACACACACTTATATATTATGTTCAAATAGGAATGTACACAATTTATTGGCTCCTTGTCAGGGTGAGTTCCTCTTGTCACAGATGATGAATGTGTCTTTTCTTGCCACCTGACAGAAAAAAGAATATACTCCTGCCCTTACTTTTGGGATACCTAAATAAATAAATTAATTAAAAAGGCCTTCATAATGCTTTCCATACAAAATGTTTTAATAAAATTTGTCTTAAGTTAATGCTACGTAATGAGTGTACAAGTATTAAGCCCTATCTAGACGAGGGGCAGCTGCAACAGGTGTAAACACTGTTACCAGATATCATACTGCTTTAACTGTTTTGATTGTGAGAACAAACATGACGTCAGAAGCAAGAAAACCACAGGCAAATCATCCAAGTGCCCTAGCTCGTGGTTGAAGCAATGCCTGCTGGTTTGCTGGTTGATACTCTATAAAGAGAGCATGTTGCCAAACACATGAAGTTAACCTGCAGAACTCCCTTGCAGTCAGTTTCAGATTTTCACTATACACATGATGGGAGAACATGTCAATCAACATGTAGTGCCTGGCGGGCAAATGCCCCTAAAGTGGACATAAATTCGTCTGCCAGTCTATGCCCAGTGAACTGAGTAGGGACTGGAACACAGCCACATCTGGTAGAACTGTTTGTTACCAGATCTGTTTCCTTCATTTCTGTGCTTGTGATGTCACTCCGGTGCTTAGTATGATATGGTAACAGTATTTGCACGATGGGCAGCTGCCCCTCATCTGAACAGGGCTTTACACTACATGGAAGACATACCAAAATCTGAGTCAGGCTGGACAGAGTTGCCATCAGCAGTTCCTCGGTCATTCCAGTAAGGAGATCCTGTAGGAGAATTGCTTGCAGGGGATACATCCACACTGTTTCCTCTGACCCAGGTTGGTACCTGAGGAATAGTTTTGCATTGAAGTAATCAGGAACTCATTTATTATGCCTCATCAGTTTTTGTATATATTAACTACAGGTACTCCATGATATATGATTGCATCATATTCCTGAAAATGTAATCATAGAGTGAACATTTATTTAGTGAACTATACAATAAAAATAGGAATTCCTAGACCTTTATATATGTGCCTCCTAAAATAAAAAAAATAAAAAAATGAAATATTGTATTCAAAGGAATAAAACACATTATATAAACAAAATAAACATAAGGACAAAGCAATAACAAAATAAACAAATATTTTTTGGAATAACTCTCACTAGTGATGAGTCCAGGTGTCTCCCCTGAGGCTGGAGAACCCCTAAGAGGCTCAAGTGGATTGTGACAGTGTGCACAATTTAATCTCTTAAGTAATCATTATTGTTAAAGTTATTACTATTATTATCATCATTATTATTGTTACTTATTATTTACATAAATGACAATTCATGCCTTTGGTAGCTATGATCACTGATAGTACGGCTTCATTTAGTTTCACAGGCTGCTTGCCTTTCCAGACAGTCAAAGTTAGATTCTTGGGTATCTGTCATACCACAAGGGTATGATCATTTGCTCACTGCTAATGGGGGGGGCACATATTGTTCCTAAGGATAGTCCAGGAGTTGGAATAACAGCAAATACAGTGTAAAATAGCTCCAGTGTAACTCGAGAATCATGTTCTATACAGCTTGACTGTCACTGGAGGCCAGCCAGTAACTGATTATGATGCCACAAGTAATCCCACATACAAAATGAAAAATGTAATACATAAAACACAAGTGACATTATAACAATGCTATTAATGAATAATAATAATAATAATAATAATAATAATAATAATAATAATAATAATAATAATAATAATAACAATAATACAATAATGATAACAGAAAATAAACTCATGATATTCATATACAGTACATGAATATATACGGTATATCTAAAGAAATGCAACTATACTTGTCTGTGGAGTGAATGTCTGTGTACTCTGGCAATCAAAAGAAAGCATAACTAGTCCTTTGGCAGGCAAGAGGTAGTAAAGAAGAAAAATGGCAAAAGTGAAATATTGTATAATGGTGATTTGTATAGTGGGGAGTACCTGTATGTATTATATAACACAAAGCTCAACTACTGAGTTCCAGTTGTATCATTTAGCTAAAATCTACCCTCTATGGATTTGATAAGATCAGTTTCTATAAAATCAAACTCGCACAGTACTGTATCTGACTGAGGGGAGACATCAATAAGCAGTAAGTCAAAGTTATATCATTGGCATCTGGTGTTAGGAAAGGTAGAGATAGGGTCATTTTTTGCCTTGTAGTTACTGAACAGCATTACCTTGAGTACTGAACAGGTGTATCCTTGCTTATCTCGATGAACCTCAATATGTTTGGCCAGAGGGTGGACTGTCTTGGGTCTGTTGCAGAGTTCATCAATGGAGCACTGAATCTTATAGCGAGCAGCCTCCAAGTAGGCAAGCATGGCCTTCATCTGTGGAGAAAATATTTTGCTTTTTACCATCTGCACATGATATAGTCTCTCAGTAATTCATATCAAGTGTTCTTGTTCCACGAATGTACTGATAAAGAACAATTACAGAATTTTTGTTTTTAGTATTCAGCCAATAAAAAAATTAAACACACAAAATAAAAATTGAGTAACTTGTACACACTAAATAAAAACTAATAACTCAAGATTGAGATATTACAGTAAACCTCCAATACACATGTGCAATTAACACTGAAATTTATGCTGAGTTGGACTTATTAGCAAGGGGAAATTCACTGTATTTTTTAAATGTTTTCTG
>CM035188.1:43262-60897 GCA_020233015.1 Callinectes sapidus | reverse complement strand
TCTCTCTCTCTCTCTCTCTCTCTCTCTCTCTCTCTCTCTCTCTCTCTCTCTTCATTTTATTGTAGCTTTTCTCTCTTTCTCTGGTTTATTCTAGTTTTTCTCTTTTTCTCTTCAATTTATTTTAGTTTTCTCTTCCTTTCTCTCTCTTTTTCATTCACCATCCATCCACCTTATCTATCATTAACCTATCCACTTATCCACACTATCTCTCCATTTCCATCCACTAAAGTCCACCTGTTTTCTATCCACATTCCTTCCATCCACATTAATTCCACCTGTACATTCATTTTCATCCACCAAAGTCAACCTATTCTTTATCCACATTTATTTTCCATCCACATTCATTTTTCATCCACATTCATTTTTCATCCACATTTATTTTTCATCCACATTCCTTTTTATCCACCTTAATTTTTCATCCACATTAATTTTCATCCACCTGCTCCCTCACTCCACAGATCCACATTCATTTAACCCCACTTATCCACCTTAATTTTCATCCACATTCAGTTTTCATCCACCCATCTCCACCAGCTCGCTCTCTCCACAGGTGCACATCCGTTACTTCACCTGCGAGGAGTTCCTGAGGGGAGTGGAGAAGGCGGAGGTGAGTGTGGAGACGCGTGGAGTGCTGCTGAGGCTGTGTCGTTTGTATCTGGTCTTCCACATCATTGCCAACCAGGGAGATTTCCTCAGGGTAAGTGGATGGGTGGATGGATTGATGGGTGGATGGATGGATGGATGGATGGATGCAAAACGAACACTCATATACACACACACACATACAAACAAACATAGTCATACACACACACATAGAAACAAACACACTCATACACACACACATACAAGCAAACACACATAGAAACAAACATATTCATACACACACACACACACATAGAAACAAACACACATAGAAACAAACACACACACACATACCCACACACATACAAAACAAACATATTCACACACACACACACACACACACACACATATACAAACACACAAACCTAACCTAACCTAACTCAAAACACATACATTAATGCACCCCCCCCCCAAAAAAAAAAAGAAATTCACATCTCTACACACACAAAAAAAAATAAATAAATGAATAAAAAATAGAAAAATAAATAGATAAAAAATAAATAAAAAAAAACACCTGCTAATATTTTGACCTTCAGAGTGGTGCATTGACCTCATCTGACCTGAGAGGCCTGGAGGGGGAGCAGGCTGACCTCCTCGCCGCCCTCCGCCCCGATGCCGTCTCTCTGGTGGACTCCTTCGACATCCACGACCGCATTCTTGACTCCACCTTGGGATGCTGGGACGGCAATGTGTACGAGAGGTGAGAGAGCAGTGTGTCGTGGTTGACTCTTGCATTAAAAAGTGGGATGAAAATAGTGGTGAGAGAGTGGAAGTGTGTTTTGGTTGGCTCTTGCATTAGGGAGTGGGATGAGAATAGTGGTGGTGAGAGAGCGGTAGTGTGTGGTGGTTGGCTCTTGCATTAGGGAGTGGGATGTGAGTAGTAGTGGTGGTGAGAGAGCGGTAGTGTGTGGTGGTTGACTCTTGCATTAAAAAGTGGGATGTGAATGGTGGTGAGAGAGTAGAAGTGTGTGTGTGTTGGTTGATTCTTGCATTAAAAAGTGGGATGTTAGTAGTAGTAGTAGTAGTGGTGAGAGAGCAGAAGTGTGTGTTGGTTGGCTCTTGCATTAAAAAGTTGGACAGAGTTGGTGTCAGAGAGAGAGAGAGAAAGAGTAAAGATAAGATAGTATAACAAAAAGATAAAATAAAACACAAAAAAATTGAAAGAAAGACAAACAATCAACAAAAATTATAAAAAAAACACAACAAACAAATATAAACACCAAATAAATGAAAAACAAAAACAAAAGATCAATAAACAAACATGGACATTAATTAATAAACTAAACCCATTAATTAATTTCCCCACAGGTTGTTTGAGGAAGCCAAGAAAAGCCCACTGAACCAAAAAGATGTGCCAGACGCTTACTACAAATATCTCCGCCCTCTTATGAAAGCAAACCTCTAAGATACCACCACCACCACCACCACCACCACCAGAGAGAGAGAGAGAGAGAGAGAACAAAAATAAGTTAAGAGTTTCAAATAAATAAGGATAGAAGGGAGAGAGAGAAAGAAAAGGGAAAACTGAAATGAATTAAGTCAGATAAATAAAGATAAGAGAGAACGAGCGAGAGAGAAAGAAGAGCAAGAGAAAGAGAAGAGAGAGAGAAAACTGGAATAAACTAATAGAGAATCACTACAGACCACAAACTGAGAGAGAGAAAGAGAGAGAGAGCTAACCATCACTCCACTTCTCTTTCTATTTAGAGTGGAGTGAATGAAAATATAAGGTTAGGTGGAGGAGAGGCCCCATACTGCCTCGAAATGGTGCTAGTAGTGACGCGGTGATAATATTTGTACGTCAGATGATGATTTACAAGATTAGTATTATGACCAAGATTTACAAGCATTTAGACATTTTTCGTGTGGAGTTTTATTTCATGTTTAATTGTAATACACAAAATATGATAGTGGCTGCTTCTTGGGGGTTTATATAAAGAGAACTTGGTGACTATTGTTAAGTATAGAGTATGTGAAGTAATGTACGTACAGGATATATATATGTATGCAGAGGTGAAGTGAGTGTGTGTTGTGAGTTATATAGAAGTGTTGAAGTGAATTATAACACAAATATTACATAAAAATATATGCATTAGAGGTGACATGTGAGTTATTTAGAAGTGTTAAGTGAACCATAAGGCAAATATTGTACAGGATATATGCATGAGAGGTGATATATAATGGTGAGATGTAGAGTATAGAGTTGTGGGATTATATAATTGTTAGTACAGAGTTTTATTGAGTGTTAGTTATTGTGGGTGTGATGAGTGAGTGAGAGAGAGAGTGATGTGTGTGTGTTAATGGGTGTACACAGTGCCTCCAACACCCAGGGACACTGCAACACCACCGCACCAGATGTAATATAATAATGCTGAGTAAATACTTTATATGAATTTATGCTGGAGTTTTAATTTTCTGAAGTGATTTGATGGTGTTTATTGTTTGTGGTGGGATGTTTGTATTATTGAGGGGATGGTCTATAGGGGTGTCTCTCTCATCACCACTATCAACACCATTTATGTCATTATCGCAGTCTTTTTCTACACCATCCATCACCACCAGTTCTATCACCGGTCTTTCTCTATCTACACCACCATTTCTGTCATCACCACAATCTTTCTCTATCTACACCACCATTTCTATCATCACCAAAGTCTATCCGTATCTACACCACCCATCACCACTACTACTACTATTACTACCTCCAGCCTTTCTCTCTCTCTACACCAGCCATCACCACAACCTTTCTCTATCAACACCAGCCATCACCACTACTCCCATCTCTACCATCACCTGTCACTGTAGAAATTGGTGAAACATGAAACTCTGCAGGATACACACACACACGAAGGTCCTCTCTCTCTCTCTCTCTCTCTCTCTCTCTCTCTCTCTCTCTCACTGTGTTCCTGTCAGCTGCCCTTGGATAAGCTGGGAGGATACTTTACTCTTGTCTTGTCTGGCTGGCTGGGTGGTTGGGTGTTCCTTCCTGCCCTGCCATAGGTGAGGGAATGTAAAATGGTTAGTTTCATTACTCCCCACAATAAGTGTTTCCATTCTACCTCTTCCTGCTGTTTTCTAATGTGTTTGTATATAAGTGTGACCTGACTGAGTAAGTTTGAAAGGAAGTGTCAGGAAATGTGTAAATGTTTGTAGATATTTTGGTGTAATTGTGTTTACTTTCTTGTTTTCAGTTGAGTTACCTGTGGTGTAGTGCAAAGATATGCAAGGCTGTTATTCACTGTATTGCCCTTAACTGGCTACTTACCACACCCACCACACACATGTCACACCACACTAATCCTCTCCTTCCCCTAAACTTTACCTAACAACTCAACACTTTCAACACTCCTCACTCCAGCAAGGTAAAGGCTTTCTCCCATCACCCAAGCATGTGTCTACCCTGTCAGCTGCCTGCCCTGCCACTTCCCTGCCTGCCACACCCTTGCCCTACACTGCCCCTGCCACTTGACTCACCGGGGACAAACACTGTACTTGAGGGCTAAGATCACTCTGCCTCTTCCTTCCTCCTCTCTCCACATCTCCCAGTCTCCACATGTTGGGTGTGGAGACCTTCCCTCCTCTCCACACCGCCGCCCTCTGCTCCTCCCTCCCCTCACTGGGCTGGGGGACGGCTGCACCACTCCCTCACACACCAAGACACTCAGCACTCAGCCTGCAGGTCCAAGATCCTTCGATGGAGCTCAGTCTGCACCAGAGAGACCCTCACAGTGAAGGCCTCCAGCACCAACACCAACACCAACACCACCAGTGTACTCAGTAACATCAGGCACCACCACCACCACCTCTGCTCTGATCTGTCACCTGAGACTGTGGCAGAACAGAACAGTGTGGTGGTGTTGGTGGTGTTTGCAAGGTGCAAGGCGACTCACAACACCAAACACCACCACAATAATAATACACTGACATGGTTGTATCAGGAGTGACAAACAAGGAGGCTTAGAAACATGATTTATCGCACTACAGTTACATCAAACACATTACAACTGCAATAAATGAAAAAAATATATATAAAATGTCAACCATTAAGTGGTCAGTTGGTGCAGGATTCAATGTTATGGCAAGTTATTGCACACGTAGGTGGTGGCCGCTGCCGCCGCCGCCGCCCTGCGAGCCGGGACCAGGCAGGCTCTGCCGTCCCACAGTGTCCCGCCCACCACCACCACCACCACCACCAGGCTGCTGCTGCTGCTGCTGCTGCTGCTGCTGCTGCCCTCACTACAAAACTCTCCAGTCATCAGTGTTACAAAATGTTTCAGGGTTCAGCGAGCAGCACAGCCGCCGCCGCCGCCACACCCTCACACGTGCTCAGTGAAGCTGTCCGCTGTCTGTCTGTGTGTGTGTGTGTGTGTGTCCACACCGCCCCAACACGCCACACACAGCCCGGCCACCACCCGGCAACCAGCGGGCCAGTGGTTGCCGGGCCACAGACAGTTCACGTGGAGCAGCACAACGGTCCAGACTGCCGGCAGTGTGGGCCGGGCCAGGCCAGGGGCAAGGCCGGGCCAGGCCAGGCGTGGTGGTGCCACGTGGCGCGGCCAACAATAGACTTTATCAATAAATACAAGTAAAACCAATAGCAACTTATTTCTAAGAGTAACTTGCACTAGCAGTAATAAATAGTCCATTGTACAGCAGCCCAGCCACACAGGGACAGTGACCAGTGTTGCCCTCACACACCACCACCACCACCACCACACCACACCCCAACTCTCCACCGCCGCCGCCACACTCTGGCTAAGTAGTTCACTGCAGCCATACCTTGCCACACCCCGGCCCACCACACACCCACCCCTACTGCTGCTGCTGCTGCCACACACACACTGGTAAGGGAAGGCAGGAAGTGGTGTGGTGAGGCAGGGGCTTCCACCCGCCCCCCCTGCCTGGCTGTGTCTGGCCTCCCGCCACAGTGTGGTCTGTAGCGTTGTTCAACGGCACAAGGCTGGAGGTGTGGCACGGGAGGCACCACACTGGTGAGGGTGGTGGCACAGGGCCAGGGACTGGCTGGCTGGCTGGCTATGGCACAAGTTATGGTGGCTGACGGCTGGCTGACGGCTGGCTGGCTGACTGGCTGGGTGGGTGGGTGGGTGGGTGGGTGTCTTGGTGGGTGGCTGTCTTGGTGGTGCGTTGGTCTGCTGGGGAAAGACTAATACTTGGCAGGTGAGTGTGGGTGAGGCAATCTGCTGCTGCTGCTGCTGCTGCTGCTGCACAAGTCTGACTGTGTAGGGCGGCAATGAATCGTCTGCAAGTCAACATTAATTAATATTAACCTGCCAATCAGTTTTACCTTAACCAAACATTATCTAGCAGTACATACTTCCTCCTGTCTGTACACAAGATGATGATAACTCTGCTCTGCTCTGCTCACAAGAGACGTACACTCTACGTCGTACACTACTATTATAAAACTTCCTTACAACTACGTATGTATGTATGTATGTATGACGGACAACCACCACAGCTCCACCACTGTGGCAGGCTGACTCGGACAGAAATCATCATAACTATCAATTTGTGCCTATTACAGTACCACACACACACACACACACACACACACACACACACACACACCTGCTTGGCTCTTCTCCTCCTCCTCCTCCTCCTGTTGCTGCTGCTGCTGCTGCTGCTGTTCAGTGTGGTGCCTCTCTCACACATGCCGGGGCTTGGTCAGTGTCACGGCATCAGTGTCAGCCACACGCTTGCCTTCCACTCACTCTCCACACACACTCTCTCTCTCTCTCTCTCTCTCTCTTTCCACTTAAGAATATACATAACAAAACTTTCAACTCAACACTAATGAATTGAGTAATGCAACACTGCGGCAACATGGCGACGCGGCAGCAACAAGCAACACAATCAACAACACAAAGATGAAACAAGTAGTACACACACACACACACACACACACACACCAGGGAGTCCTTTGTTCTTGTACTAATATACAGAGTATTATTACAGATAGTTCAATAGTAGTCAGAAGGCAAATGCCCTTGGCTGTGGCTCCTCACTGTCTTGCCGCCACACTACGTACACTTGGCCTACATTCTCACCAGGCAAGGGGAGGTGGGAAAGTCTTCTTCTTCTTCTTCTTCTTCTTCTTCTTCTTCTTCTTCCTCCTCCTCCTCCTCCTTGCCTGTCTATCACTTCATCCACAATCAAACTCACCTCCTTATACCACACATGTGCATCCTCATTCCACACACACACACACACACACACACACACACACCTTCACTCCACACACTGCCAGCCTTTCTCCTCCCACTCCCACTCCCTCCCCCCCCAGCCTGGCCAGACCACTGCAGCACTGCCACCACCACATCTTCACCACAGTGCACATCATCATCATCATCATCTATCACCAATTCCTATTTACAAAAAGAACGTACAAAATTATAAAAACTTCTGCCCCTCGGGACGCTAACAATAAAAAAGACAGCGGCTCGTTTCGTCAAAAATAACGGCGGTCGTTCAGCGCGAGACAGAAATTTGTGTTCTTTCCGGTGTGCGAGAGAATTTGTGTTTCTTCTCTTGTGTTCTCTTACGTTTGAGGGACGGATCGCTCCCCTTCGCTGCTGTGGTGGTTCAGTGCTGTGTTACTAATGCTTCTTCAACCCTCTTATTAAAACACTTCAGTTCATAATGGTGTTGCTTTTAAATGGCCACACAGATCAGTCAGTCACGCCTCTCAAGGTGCGTTGTTGTCAGTGGCAAGGCAGTGGGATTTGAAACTGTCACTTGAAAACAATGGTCATTCTCTTAAGGTGGTTTTCATGTTACTGGGAACTTGTGAAATATCCTTGAAAAATCTAAAAAATGCTACAATTTATTATTTTCTCTTTGTTTTTACTGGAAACTTGTGAAATATCCTTGAAAATTTTGTAAAAACGCTACAATTTTAAAATTTTCTCTTCCTGTTTTTACTGGGAACTTGTGAAATATCCTTGAAAATTTTGTAAAAACGCTACAATTTTAAAATTTTCTCTTCCTGTTTTTACTGGGAACTTGTGAAATATCCTTGAAAAATCTTAAAAACACTACAATTTATTATCTTCTCTTTGGTGGTAACACGACAGAAAATAAGTCAGAATAAATCATAAAAAAATTAATTAAAAAAAGGGAGTTTGTATCTTTAACACGACAAATTACATCCTTCAAATTTTTGCTGGTGAGAGAACAGAACATTTATCAAAGTAATGCCCTTTAAATAAATAAATAAATAAAAACCTTTAATCTTATACAAATCTCATTCAGGGACCTCAGTAGATCTTTTTTAAACCAGCTTTTATTTTGATCTTATCTGAACTCCCTTCTTAGACAATAAAAATAAATAAGTAAACAAAAATAAGAATAAAAAACAAACAAAAATAAATAAACACATAAATAAATAAATAAAACACCACCACAAACACACCACCTTCAAATTCCTAACACCATCAACGCAACACCAAAAAACAGAACCACACCCTACAGTAACACCACCATCAACACCACCTTTACGAGACAGACCGAGACACAGACCACCCCACCTTAACCTCCCCAAACTACCCCTCACCCACCACCACACCAGCAAGAGAGGCAGCAGCGACCCACCCTATGCTACAACAGTACTAAGCATCGGACGCCAAGCAATGCATTAACTCTTGGGATTCTTTTAAAGTTTTGGACGGTATAAATCAGTCTTAATTAGGCACGGAACAGTGTTTTTTGTGACCTCAAGCGCTTGGTGTCGGCCTGGGGTGTTGGGGGGGTCACGGCAGGTTAGGGACGGTAGGGGCTGCTGGGTAATGAGGCAAAATAAAATAGACAGAGTTTTTCTCCTATATTGGGTGAAAGATGAGGAATTAATGGGGTTATAATATTTGGCTAATGGAAGTGTAGTAATGAGTTTTTCTTCCTATGTTGGCTGAAAGATTGGAGATTAATGGAGGATAATTGGCTGTTAAGGTTAATGGGGCTATTATACTAGGGTGGAGAGATAAAAGTGCATAAAAAGGGTGAGAATATTGATAAAAATAGTCTTTCATTGTTAGTTATAAAAGATGGGGAGAGAGAGAGTGAGAAAGAGAGATTAGTTATGATAAAAAGGGAGAGAGAGAGAGAGAGGGAGAGAAAGAGAGAGATTGAAGGGAGTAGAAGGGACTGAAGGGGCTATAATAAGTGGAAGGGAGCTAAGAAGTGGATAGAAGGTGGAAATGTGGATAATAATAAGACCTTCCTCCTCTTTATCACTTAATTATGACAAGACTGGAGGTGGATGTGATTGAAAGAAATACTAAAGGGACTATATTACCTCACATTCTAAGGCTTTTGTGCTTCCCTGTGGCTCTGTCCCTCAGCCCCACAGCACCACAGCCCTGCCACAGCCCTGCCCTGCCACCACCACCACCACAGCACCACAGCACCGCACCACAGCACACATGGAAGCTTGGAGTGCACAACAAGGCAAAGAAACATCACATCGGCAGGAAACATTCGTCGTGGAGAAAGGAATTGAACACGCGTACAAAATTATCGTTTTTTGTGTGTTTTTCTTTACGTTGGCTAACTTACACGCACGCACACACACTTACACACGCACGCACAGACGCACGCACACACACAAACCTACGCTATGCTAACTATGGCGATATTCTATTCACTAACCTAGACAGGCGTTTTGCAAGGAGATGCAGGCTAGAACTCTTGCATAAAATCACTACTTAACACTAAATACACTTTTGAAGCACATTATTATTTCTTTTTTTGTGTTTTGTTTCATAATAATAACAGTATTTCCTTCCTTAGTGCTAACTTGTACATACCACTCAATATAGAGGAGAGAGAGAGGGAGAGAGAGGGAGACAGAGAGAGGGAGAGAGATGAAAGGGTAGCAGAGGAGGGGAGGGGGAGAGAAAGTCTGTGTTGTTGTTGTTGTTGTTGTTGTTGTGGTGGTGGTGGTGGTGGTGGTGGTGATAAGAGATGAAAATAAAAGTAAATTGAGGGCAAGGAAAGGTTAATGCTGATGTGAATTAATGTTTGTGTAGCAGCAATAGTGGTGGTGGTGGTGGTGTATAGGGAGGACATAAAAAATATAAGCAAATAGTGAGAAAAGAAAGGTTTGAACTGTGGTGTTGAGTCAAGTGGTAGTGGTGGTGGTGACGTATGGCAGAAAAGATAGAAATAAAAGAAGAATGAGAGAAAAGAATATGGTGTTGAAATTATTATGTCTGTAGCAGCAGCAGTAGTGGTAATGGCTGGTGGTGATGGCGGTGGTGGTGTATGGCAGAAGAGATAAAAATATAAGAATAAGAGAAAAGAATATGGCATTGAAATTATTATATCTGAAGCAGCAGTAGTAGTGATGGCTGATGGTGGTGGTAATGGTGGTGGTGACAAGACAAATATAAAAAAGATTGAGAGGAAAGAATGCGGTGTTGAAATTATAATGTCTGTAGCAGCAGCAGTAGTAGTGATGGCTGGTGGTGGTGGTGGTGGTGGTGTAGGGGTGTGGTGTGGGGTGGGGTGGGTAGTGGGTAGGAAGTGAGTCAGTAAGTCACAGCAAGGGAGACACTCAACACACCACCACTGCCATACAATGAGTCACAACAACAGGCAACTCACAAACACCAACACCCATTCTATCAACACGTCAGAACAACACACCACCTCACAACACCACACACACCTCCCCTCCCATCACAGCAACACCACTGACTCAGACACAAACAGAGGCTGAGTCGGCGAGGAGACAACACCAGCGATGACTTGGTATAGAAACAAATGAGGGAATGTGAAATAATCTTGCTTCCTCTTCTTCTTCCTTGAGCCAGCACGTCTAACCCCTCACCACCACAAGTATAAAAATTGAAAAATGAAGGCTTTGGTAGAGTCTGGCAGGGGTAACAGGGGCTGCACAGGGGCTGGCTGGCTGGCTGGCCTTCACTCGACACAAACACTATGGCACGGCAAGGAGAGAAAGAGACACTGGGGAAGGGAAGGATTAAATAATAGAGAGAGAGACAAGAGAGATGATAGAGAGAGACTGGGAAAGGCAAGAATTAAATGATTGAGAGAGACTGAAAAGGAAGGTTAAAGATTAAATAGTAGAGAGACACAATAGAAAAAGAGAGATACTAAGAAGAGACTAGGAAGGCAAGGTAAAAATTAAACAATAAAGAGAGACAATAGAGAGAGAGAAACTGAGAAACAGAGGCAAGGATTAAACAACAGAGAAATAGAATAGAAAGACAGATTGAGAAGACAAAGTAAGAATCAAACAATAAAGAAAGACAATAGAGAAAGAGAAACTGAGAAGAAAAAAGCTAAGAATTAAACAACAGCGAGACACAATAGAAAACACAGACTGAGAGAAGATAAAGTAAGAATCAAACAAGAGAGATTTGTATGGGTGTGAAGGACTTGGAGTGGTCTGTTGGGGCTTATAGGGGGCTGGGAGGAGGAGGAGAGGGGTGAGGGGTGAGGGGTGAGGGGTGGGGGGGTATCAGGAGGGGGCGGGATTCAAGACACAGAGGAGATGCGGTCAGTCGGTGCTCCCATCTGTGTGAGGACCTTGTCGAGCCACTGTAACGGCCCGTGCAGGTGTATCTCTATCCAGCTTGGGGTGCTGGTGACGTCCTGCCGGTGGTACTCTGCGCCCCAACCCTTCACAAATGACATCCTGAAATACCAATTTATTTATTATTTATTTTTATTATTTATTTATTTATTTATTTCAGTTTTTTTTATGAGTATGGAGAAAGTAAGACTAATAAAAATTGCATCCCTTCACAAATGACATCCTGGAATACCAATTTATTTATTATTTATTTATTTATTTTTATTATTTATTTATTTATTTATTTATTTATTTCAGTTTTTTTTATGTGTGGAGAAAATTTGACTAATAAAAATTGCATTCCTTCACAAATGACATCCTAGAATACCGTTACTGTGTGTTAGGTATTTATTTGATTTATTTCAGTTTTTTGTGTATGGAGAAAATTTGACTAATAAAAATGTGTTAGTTATTTATTTGATTTATTTCAGTTTTTTGTGTATGGAGAAAATTTGACTAATAAAAAATGCATTACTGTGTTACTGTGTTATTTATTTATTTATTTTATTCAGTTTTTTATGTGTGGAGAAAGTAAGACTAATAAAAATTGCATTCCTTCACAAATGACATGCTGGAATACCAATACTGTGTTTGTTATTTATTTCATTCAGTTTTTTGTGTATGGAGAAAATGAGACTAATAAAATGAAGCTGATACACACATATACACATACATACAGCCCCTTCCTTCCCTCACACACACACACACACACACACACCTCCCTTCCCTCACAAACACAAATTACTCTCCCTCAAAAACACACACACACACACAAACATACCCTTCCCTCAAACACACACACAAACACACCCTTCCCTCAAACACACACACACACATAACCCTCCCTCACATCCCCCTCCTACACCACCACCTCCCCTCCCTCCTGACCTGATAGTGCACATTTTGGTGAGGTCAAACACCGCCTCATATCCGTGGTTAACGCTCTGGGTCAGCAGCTGCGCAAACTCCTGGTTGTTGAAGATCTTGAGGGAGCAGCCGGGGGGAATCTTGCACACAGTAGAGGGGTGAAAGCCGTGGTGGTGGTTGCAATTGCGAGACTGCACGAAGATGGCCGAGTCCGAGAGGCATTCAGCGTACACCTCGCCGCCCACGTAGTAGAGGTGGACTCCTGCGGGGGGTGGAAAGGAGGGGGGTGTTCAGTGGTGGAAAGCCTCAAAAAGATGTCAGAAATGTGAGGGGTGTTCAGTGGTGGAAAGCGTTAAAAAGATGTGAAAAATATGAAAATTGTCTTTGTAAACCTCTCAAAATATCATCAAAAATATGAAAATGTCTTAATTAAACCTCAAGTAACATGAAAACTCTTAAAAAGCAATATAAACGTGAAATACCCCTTTAAAAACAAACATGAAAACTGCCTTTGCAAACCCCTTAAAACATCATCAAAAATATGAAAACATCTTAATAAAACCTCAAATAACATGAAAAACTCTTAGAAACCAATATAAACATGAAAAACTATTTAAAAAAAAAAAATTAAAAAAAACTTAAACCCCCCAAAATCACCCCAAAACTAATGTAACCAAATCTAATGTTAACCATCCTTTGCAGATAGGCCATGCAAAAACATCTTTTAAAAACCCTAAAACCACCTTCAAAAACCTTTAAAACTGCCAAAAAAACACCCCAACGCTAACCTAACCTAACGAAATCCAACTTCCCATTACAAGTGTCCCAGTGGTCCGAACTGGTGGTGTTCACAGCGAGCAAAAAACATGAAAAACCTTAAGAAGGAACCCTAAACACCCTAAAAAAATCCTTAAAACCCCTTAAACAACCTTAAAAAATACCCCCTAAAAAGCACCCCTAACCTTATGAAACCTAACGTCCCTTTACAGGTCTCCCAGTGTTATGACTTGGCAGTGTTCAGAGCCAGCAAAAAACATGAAAGCCTTAATAAACAACCTTAAAAACCCTAAAAACACCCTTAAAACCCCTAAAACAACCTTAAAAAATACCCCCCAAACCCCTAACCTTATGAAACCTAACGTCCCTTTACAGGTCTCCCACTGTTATGACTTACCAGTGTTCAGAGCAAGCAAAAAAAATGAAAGCCGTAAGAAACAACCTTAAACACCCTAAAAACCCCCTTAAAACCCCTAAAACCTTAAAATATACCTCCCCCAAAAAAATCCCCTAACCTCACCTAAACCTTAAAAAACATCATAAAACGTGAAAACTGTCTTTGCAAACCCCTTAAAACATCATCAGAAATATGAAAACATCTATACAAAACCTCAAATAACATGAAAAACTCTTAGAAACCAATATAAACATGAAAAACCCCTTAAAAAAAATATTTTTTTTAACTTTTAACCCCCCAAAATCACCCCAAAACTAATGTAACCAAATCTAACGTTAACCATCCTTTGCAGATAGGCCATGCAAAAACATCTTTAAAAAACCCTAAAACCACCTTCAAAAACCTTTAAAACTGTCAAAAAAACACCCCAACGCTAACCTAACCTAACGAAATCCAACTTCCCATTACAAGTGTCCCAGTGGTCCGAACTGGTGGTGTTCACAGCGAGCAAAAAACATGAAAAACCTTAATAAAGAACCTAAAACGACCTAAAAACACCCTTAAAACCCCTAAAACAACCTTAAAAAATACCCCCAAAAAAACACCCCTAACCTAATGAAACCTAACGTCCCTTTACAAGTCTCCCAGTGTTGTGACTTAGCAGTGTTCAGAGCAAGCAAAAAAAATGAAAGCCTTAATAAACAACCCTAAACACCCTAAAAACACCCTTAAAATCCCTAAAAACCTTAAAATATACCCCCCAAAAAAATGAATTGAAGGTGGACTCTTGTGGGGGTGTAAGGGGGTGTTGAGTGGTGGTGAGTGGTGTTGTATGGGGTGTGATCTGATGTTGCTCTTTTACTCTCACTCTCTCTCTCTCTAAACACAAACCAAAAAAAGAAAGAAAGAAGAAACGACACAATAAAAAATAAAAAATAAAAAATAAATCAATTACAAAATGAAACAATAACAAACCAATAAACAAAAAAAAAGCAAAAAAAAAGGAACAAAACAAATAAAAGAAAAAAAAACTTCACAAAATCAAACAATAACACACCAAAACACAGAAAAGAAAAAAAGAAGAAAAAAAAAAAAAAACAGAACAAAATAACTAAAACACACAAAAACACACATGTACACACACACACAAACAGACACACCAAACACAAAAAAAGAATAAAAAACAAAAAAACAACAAAACAACAAACAAAATAACAAAAACACACACACACACACAACCAAACAAACAAAAACAAACAAACACACACACACACGTACACACACACACGTACAAACATACATACCCTTGCCAATATGCCTCCTGGTGTTCTCAATGGTGGAGTTCCTGTTAACATTGGACAGCAGACCCAGGCAGAACCTCTCCGAGTTATTACTGGGGTCAGTGAAGCCGTCCACTATGACTGAGTGTGTCTGTGCGTGGAACACCTCTCCTACACGATTGTTCAGCTCGTAGTATGCTATAGTGGACCAGTGGCTTGGCTCCTGTGGGGGTGAGGGGAGTGGAGAGAGGTTAGGTTAGGTTAGGTTAGGTTAAGAATTGTTGTTCCTTCTATTTATTTTTTTTATTTTTCTTCCTGTTGTTTTTTGCTCTTCAGATATTTTAAGAGTGTGTATGTATGTGTGTGTGTGTGTGTGTGTGTGTGTGTGTGTGTGTAGCAATATAAAGACTGGTTATTATACAGTGATACAAAAAAACAATATACATAAGTCATTAATATACACAGTGAAGCAAAAAGAGTATAGATGAAATGATGACAGCAAAGTTAAGGAAAAAAAAGAAAGAAAAGTAAAGAAAAAATGAACAAATGTAGAGGTATGTTAGGGAATGAAAAACCCGAGAATAACTTTTTGTTTCTACTTTTTACTTACGATTCTTAACTAAGGTGGATTTTTTTTAGCAGTGCAAAGTGTATAAGTAGAAAATATCCCTTTAGGTTAAGTTAAGTATTGTTCCTTCTCTTCATTTCTTCCTCTTCTTGTTTTTTTTGCTCTCCAGGGATTTGAAGTGTGTGCGTGTGTGTGTGTGTGTGTGTGTGTGTGTGTGCGAAAGAAGATAGAAATTCCTGCAATATATAAAGACAGTGAGGGGTGAGGTGGGGTGAGGGGTGAGGTGGGGTGGGGGGTGAGGGGTGAAGGTTGGGCCACACACACACCTGGTAAGTGACTGGGGTGACGTTACTGCTGAGAACGGACGCGCTGGAGGGGACGGTCTCCATGGGGGTGTCTGTGGGCTGGTTCTGCTTGATGTCCTCGCTGGGGCTGTAGGCTGGCGGGGGCGTGTCTGTGGGGGGAGGGGGGGAGGGGGGGGGAGAATGGGGGTGTTAGTGATGTTTGTATCTTCTAAATGACACACATGAAAAAGTAAATAAATAAAAATGAAAAAAAGTGTGTTCTGGTTTTTATATTTCAGAGCTTCAAATGTCCAAAAACGAGGAATTTGTAGTGAAAAGCAAATTTTAGGTTAGGTGATTTCTCCTGTTTCTATATTTTCCTTTCTTCCTTTCTTTCCTCTTTTCTCTCTTCTTCTTTCTTTTTTTTCTTTTGTTCTCTTTCCTCTCTTCCTGTCTCTGTTCTTCCCCTCTTATTTTCCTTCCTTTTTTTTCTTTTCCTTTCTTTCTCTCCTCCTGTTTGTGTTCCTCCTGTCTCTTTTCCTCTTCATTTCCCCTTTTATCCTCTTATTCTCTTTAACTCTTCTTTCCTGTCTCTGTTTTTCCTCTCTTCCTGTATATCTCTCTCTCTCTTTTCCTGTTAGTTTCCCTCCCATGTCTGTCTATGTCTATCTATCTGTCTGTGTGTGTGTGTGTGTGTGTGTGTCTGTGTGTCTGTCTCTCTCTCTGTGTGTGTGTGTGTGTGTGTGTGTGTGTGTGTGTGTCTCACCTGGGATGCTTCCGTAGGGGCTGTGGGGGCTGTGGATGGATGGACTCACCACAGGGGACGGGGGCTGCGTCAGGCCACTCACACTGCCGCCACCTGTAATGCACACACACACACATGACGTCACGCACATACACGTACACACATATATATATAGAGGGATTATACACACACGCACACACACGTACACATATATAGGGATTACACACGCACACACACACGTACACATATATATAGGGATTATACACACGCACACGCACATATACACACAGGAATTATATATGCATGCACACACACATACTGGGATTACATTTATATACATACATACCGTACATACACACTTGAATTATACACACATATACACTGCAATTATACACACACACACATGAACAAAAACAATAAAAAATGAACAAAACCACCACAGTATATACAAATACACACACACACACACACACACACACACACACACACACACACAAACATTCAACAAAATCAAACAATATCAACAAAAAAATACCCCCTCCCCTCCCCCCCAAATTAAAAATCACACACAAACACACAAACACCCAAATACCAACTAAAAAAAATTTAAAAACACACACAAACACTAAAAAAAAAAAAAAATAACAATAATAACAACAACAAATAAATAAAAAAAACATAAAAAAACCCACAACCCACAACCACCCATAACCTCCCCACACAAACACCCCCTAACCTCCCCACCTCCCCTCCCCACACACACACACATACCCGCCAAGCTCCCATAAGGACTATGCGGCGACTGACTGGTGGGGCTGACAACACTCCCTACAGGGCTGGGCGGCTGGTTGAGGCCCCCCACGCTGCCCCCCCCCATCTGGGAGTGGGAGGGGGCAGCCAGGGAGGAGTGCACAAAGCCATCTTGAGAGAAGGACACGTTTCCAGGCATAGGTTCCTGGAGCTGCTGCTGCTGGAAGGTCAGGAGGGAGTGGCCCGGGGCAAACTCTGAGTGTCTTGGGACCAGTACTGGGGGTAATACTGGGGGAGAGAGAGAGAGAGGGAGAGGTGAGAGAGAGAGAGAGTAGGGATATTATATTTAACCTAATTTTGGGACTAGAGTGTCTTGGTACCAGTACTGGGGGTAATACTGGGGGAGAGAGAGAGAGGGAGAGAGGTGAGAGAGAGGGAGAGTGTGGGAGAGTAGGGATATTATATTTAACCTAATTTTGTGAGGAGGGATATTTACATTAAGAGAGAGAGAGTGTGTGAGAGAGGGAGAGAAAGAGAGAGTGTGTGAGAGAGAGAGGGAGTGTGAGAGAGAGAGAGAGAGAGTGTGAGAGATAGGGAGTGTGTGAGAGAGAGAGAGAGAGTGTGGGAGAGTAGGGATATTATATTTAACCTAATTTTGGGAGAGGGGATATTTACATTAACAGTCTATTCATTTGAGTATGGGATGAGTG
>CM035188.1:6431-19086 GCA_020233015.1 Callinectes sapidus | reverse complement strand
CCACCCCCCCCCCCACCACCCCCACCCCCCCCACCCCCCCCCCCCCCCCCCCCCCCCCCCCCCCCCCCCCCCCCCCCCCCCCCCCCCCCCCCCCCCCCCCCCCCCCCCCCCCCCCCCCCCCCCCCCACCACCCCCCCCCCCCCCCCCCCCCCCACAGACACGCCCCCGCCAGCCTACAGCCCCAGCGAGGACATCAAGCAGAACCAGCCCACAGACACCCCCATGGAGACCGTCCCCTCCAGTGCGTCCGTTCTCAGCAGTAACGTCACCCCAGTCACTTACCAGGTGTGTGTGGCCATATACCTTCACCCCTCACCCCTCACCCCTCACCCCATTTCTATATTCTTTCTTTATTTCTTTCTATATTTCTTCCTGTTTCTATATTCTCTCTTTATTTCTTTCTATATTTCTTCCCCCCACCCCACCCCCACCCCCACCCCTCACCCACCCCTCACCCACCTTCCGCTGTCCCCTCAACCCACCCTTCTTGTGTATCGGGTGAATTTCTATATATCTTATTTTGTTGTTGTTGTTGTATTTTACTTGGTATGTTTATTGTGATATTGGTAATGTGTTGGTTTTACTCTTTTTTAATTTTGTATCACTCTGTATGTTAGTTAAAATGTTGGTAGTGTCTTAATTTTATCCTTTTTTTTCTTTCTTTTTCTTATTTATTTATTTTTTTGTATCACTGTATGTTAGTTAAGATGTTGGTAGTGTCTTAATTTTATCCTCTTTCTTTCTTTTTTTCTTTTTTTGTATCACTCTGTATGTTAATTAGATGTTGGTAGTGTCACTCTTTCATCTATGTTCTTTTTGCTTCATTCTGTATATTAGTGACTTTTGTATATTGTTTTTTGTATCAATGAATAATAATCAGTAACACACACACACACACACACACACACAAAAAAAAAAAAAAAAAAAAAAAAGTAAATAAAATAACACACACAAACACACTTAAAATCTCTGAAGAGCAAAAAACAACAGGAAGAAAAATAAAAAAAATAAATAGAAGGAACAACAATTCTTAACTCCACCTAACCTAACCTTACCTCTCTCCCGCCCCCTCACCCCCCCAGGAGCCAAGCCACTGGTCCACTATAGCATACTACGAGCTGAACAATCGCGTAGGAGAGGTGTTCCACGCACAGACACACTCAGTCATAGTGGACGGCTTCACTGACCCCAGTAATAACTCGGAGAGGTTCTGCCTGGGTCTGCTGTCCAATGTTAACAGGAACTCCACCATTGAGAACACCAGGAGGCATATTGGCAAGGGTATGTATGTGTGTACGTGTGTGTGTATACGTGTGTGTGTTTGTGTGTGTGTGTGTTTTTGTTATTTTGTTTGTTGTGTTGTTGTTTTTTTTGTTTTTTATTCTTTTTTTGTGTTTGGTGTGTCTGTTTGTGTGTGTGTGTACATGTGTGTTTTTGTGTGTTTTAGTTATTTTGTTCTGTTTTTTTTTTTTTTTCTTCTTTTTTTCTTTTCTGTGTTTTGGTGTGTTATTGTTTGATTTTGTGAAGTTTTTTTTTCTTTTATTTGTTTTGTTCCTTTTTTTTTGCTTTTTTTTTGTTTATTGGTTTGTTATTGTTTCATTTTGTAATTGATTTATTTTTTATTTTTTATTTTTTATTGTGTCGTTTCTTCTTTCTTTCTTTTTTTGGTTTGTGTTTAAGGAGTGAGTGAAAGAGAGAGAGTGAGAGTAAAAGAGCAACATCAGATCACACCCCATACAACACCACTCAACACCCCCTTACACCCCCACAAGAGTCCACCTTCAATTAATTTCTAGGAGATATTTTTTAAGGTTGTTTTTAGGGGTTTTAAGGGTGTTTTTAGGGTGTTTAAGGTTGTTTCTTACGGCTTTCATGTTTTTTGCTTGCTCTGAACACTGCCAAGTCATAACAGTGGGAGACCTGTAAAGGGACGTTAGGTTTCATTAGGTTAGGGGTGCTTTTTGGGGGGTATTTTTTAAGGTTGTTTTAGTGGTTTTAAGGGTGTTTTTAGGATGTTTAGGGTTCCTTCTTAATGTTTTTCATGTTTTTTGCTCACTGTGAACACCACCAGTTCGGACCACTGGGACACTTGTAATGGGAAGTTGGATTTCGTTAGGTTAGGTTAGCGTTGGGGTGTTTTTTTGGCAGTTTTAAAGGTTTTTGAAGGTGGTTTTAGGGTTTTTTAAAGATGTTTTTGCATGGCCTACCTGCAAAGGATGGTTAACATTAGATTTGGTTACATTAATTTTGGGGTGATTTTGGGGGGTTTAAGTTTAAAAAAAAAAAAAAAAATTAAGTAGTTTTTCATGTTTATATTGGTTTCTAAGGGTTTTTCATGTTATTTGAGATTAAAATAAGATGTTTTCATGTTTTTCATGATGTTTTAAGGGGTTTGCAAAGGCAGTTTTCATGTTTGTTTTTAAAGGGGTTTTTCACATTTATATTGCTTTTTAAGAGTTTTCATGTTACTTGAAGTTTTAATAAGATGTTGTCATATTTTTGATGGTATTTTAAGGGATTTACAAAGACGATTTTCATATTTTTGACATCTTTTTAACACTTTCCACCACTGAACACCCCTCATATTTTTGACATCTTTTTAACACTTTCCACCACTGAACACCCCTCATATTTTTTACGCCTTTTTAACGCTATCCACCACTGAACACCCCTCCTTTCCACCCCCCGCAGGAGTCCACCTCTACTACGTGGGAGGCGAGGTGTACGCTGAATGCCTCTCGGACTCAGCCATCTTCGTGCAGTCTCGCAATTGCAACCACCACCACGGCTTTCACCCCTCTACTGTGTGCAAGATTCCCCCCGGCTGCTCCCTCAAGATCTTCAACAACCAGGAGTTTGCGCAGCTGCTGACCCAGAGCGTTAACCACGGATATGAGGCGGTGTTTGACCTCACCAAAATGTGCACTATCAGGTCAGGAGGGAGGGGGGGTGGTGGGGTGAGGGAGGGAGGGAGGGAGGGTTGTGTGTGTGTGTGTGTGTTTGAGGGAAGGGTGTTTTTGTGTGTGTTTGAGGGAAGGGTGTTTTTGTGTGTGCTTGTGTGAGGGAAGGGTGTTTTTGTGTGTGTGTGTGTGTGAGGGAAGGGTGTTTTTGTGTGTGTGTGTGTGAGGGAAGGGTGTGTTTTTGTGTGTGTGTGTGTGAGGGAAGGGTGTTTTTGTGTGTGTGTGTGTGTGTGTGTGTGTGTTTTTGAGGGAGAGTAATGTGTGTGTTTGTGAGGGAAGGGAGGTGTGTGTGTGTGTGTGTGAGAAGGGAAGGGAGGGGCTGTATGTATGTGTATGTGTGTGTATCAGCTTCATTTTATTAGTCTCATTTTCTCCATACACAAAAAACTGAATGAAATAAATAACAAACACAGTATCGGTATTCCAGCATGTTATTTGTGAAGGTATGCAATTTTTATTAGTCTTACTTTCTCCACACATAAAAAACTGAATAAAATAAATAAATAAATAACACAGTAACACAGTAATGCATTTTTTATTAGTCAAATTTTCTCCATACACAAAAAACTGAAATAAATCAAATAAATAACTAACACATTTTTATTAGTCAAATTTTCTCCATACACAAAAAACTGAAATAAATCAAATAAATAACTAACACTCTATCGCTATTCTAGGATGTCATTTGTGATGGAATGCATTTTTTATTAATCTTAGTCAAATTTTCTCCACACATAAAAAAAACTGAAATAAATAAATAAATAAATAATAAAAATAAATAAATAAATAATAAATAAATTGGTATTTCAGGATGTCATTTGTGAAGGGTTGGGGCGCAGAGTACCACCGGCAGGACGTCACCAGCACCCCAAGCTGGATAGAGATACACCTGCACGGGCCGTTACAGTGGCTCGACAAGGTCCTCACACAGATGGGAGCACCGACTGACCGCATCTCCTCTGTATCTTGAATCCCGCCCCCTCCTGATACCCCCCCACCCCTCACCCCTCACCCCTCTCCCCTCCTCCTCCTCCTCCCTGCCCCCTATAAGCCCCAACAGACCACTCCAAGTCCTTCACACCCATACAAATCTCTCTTGTTTGATTCTTACTTTATCTTCTCTCAGTCTGTCTCTTCTATTGTGTCTCTCTCTGTTGTTTAATTCTTAGCTTTTTTCTTCTCAGTTTCTCTTTCTCTATTGTCTTTCTTTATTGTTTGATTCTTACTTTATCTTCTCAATCTTTCTTTCTATAGTCTTTCTTTCTCTGTAGTGTAATCCTTGCCTTTCTTTCTCAGTCTCTCTGTCTCTTTTGCCTCTCTTTATTGTTTAATTTTTACCTTGCCTTCCTAGTCTCTTCTTAGTGTCTCTCTTTTCCTATGGTGTCTCTCTACTATTTAATCTTTAACGTTCCTTCTCAGTCTCTCTTTCCCTATCATTTAATTCTTGCCTTTCCCAGTCTCTCTATGTCATCTCTCTCTCTCTCTCTCTATTATTTAATCCTTCCCTTCCCCAGTGTCTCTTTCTCTCCTTGCCGTGCCATAGTGTTTGTGTCGAGTGAAGGCCAGCCAGCCAGCCAGCCCCTGTGCAGCCCCAGTCACCCCTGCCAGACTCTACCAAAGCCTTCATTTTTCAATTTTTATACTTGTGGTGGTGAGGGGTTAGACGCGCTGGCTCAAGGAAGAAGAAGAGGAGGCAAGATTATTTCACATTCCCTCATTTATTTCTATACCAAGTCATCGCTGGTGTTGTCTCCTCGCCGACTCAGCCTCTGTTTGTGTCTGAGTCAGTGGTGTTGCTGTGATGGGAAGGGAGGTGTGTGTGGTGTTGTGAGGTGGTGTGTTGTTCTGACGTGTTGATGGAATGGGTGTTGGTGTTTGTGAGTTGCCTCTTGTTGTGACTCATTGTGTGGCAGTGGTGGTGTGTTGAGTGTCTCCCTTGCTGTGACTTACTGACTCACTTCCTCCCCCACCACCATCCTACCCACCCCCCTACACCACCACCATCACCACCACCATTACCACCAGCCATCACTACTACTGCTGCTGCTACAGACATTATAATTTCAACACTGCATTCTTTCCTCAATCTTTTTTATATTTGTCTTGTCACCACCACCATTACCACCACCATCAGCCATCACTACTACTGCTGCTTCAGATATAATAATTTCAATGCCATATTCTTTTCTCTTATTCTTATATTTTTATCTCTTCTGCCATACACCACCACCGCCATCACCACCAGCCATTACCACTACTGCTGCTGCTACAGACATAATAATTTCAACACCATATTCTTTTCTCTCATTCTTCTTTTATTTCTATCTTTTCTGCCATACATCACCACCACCACTACCACTTGACTCAACACCACAGTTCAAACCTTTCTTTTCTCACTATTTGCTTATATTTTTTTTACCTCTTCCCTATACACCACCACCACCACCACCACCACCACTATTGCTGCTACAGAAACATTAATTCACTTCAGCATTAACCTTTCCTTGCCCTCAATTTACTTTTATTTTCATCTCTTATCACCACCACCACCACCACCACAACAACAACAACAACAACACAGACTTTCTCTCCCCCCTCCCCTCCTCTGCTACCCTTTCATCTCTCTCCCTCTCTCTCTCTGTCTCCCTCTCTCTCTCCTCTATATTGAGTGGTATGTACAAGTTAGCACTAAGGAAGGAAATACTGTTATTATTATGAAACAAAACACAAAAAAAGAAATAATAATGTGCTTCAAAAGTGTATTTAGTGTTAAGTAGTGATTTTATGCAAGAGTTCTAGCCTGCATCTCCTTGCAAAACGCCTGTCTAGGTTAGTGAATAGAATATCGCCATAGTTAGCATAGCGTAGGTTTGTGTGTGTGCGTGCGTCCGTGTATGTGCGTGTGTGTGCGTGTGTGTGTGCGTGTAAGTTAGCCAACGTAAAGAAAAACACACAAAAAACGATAATTTTGTACGCGTGTTCAATTCCTTTCTCCACGACGAATGTTTCCTGCCGATGTGATGTTTCTTTGCCTTGTTGTGCACTCCAAGCTTCCATGTGTGCTGTGGTGCGGTGCTGTGGTGGTGGTGGTGGCGGTGGTGGCAGGGCAGGGCTGTGGCGGGGCTGTGGTGCTGTGGGGCTGTGGGGCTGAGGGACAGAGCCACAGGGAAGCACAAAAGCCTTAGAATGTGAGGTAATATAGTCCCTTTAGTATTTCTTTCAATCACATCCACCTCCAGTCTTGTCATAATTAAGTAATAAAGAGGAGGAAGGTCTTATTATTATCCACATTTCCACCTCCCATCCACCTCTTAGCTTCCTTCCATCTATTATAGCCCCTTCAGTCCCTTCTACTCCCTTTAACCTCTCTCTTTCTCCCTTCTTTCATAACTAATCTCTCTATTTCTCTCACTCTCTCTCTCTCTCCCCCCATCTTTCATAACTAACAATGAAAGACTATTTTAATTAATATTCTCACCCTTTTTATGCACTTTTTATCTCTCCACCCTAGTATACTAGCCCCATTAACCTTAACAGCCAATTATCCTCCATTAATCTCCAATCTTTCAGCCAACATAGGAAGAAAAACTCATTACTACACTTCCATTAGCCAAATATTATAACCCCATTAACTCATCTTTCACCCAATATAGGAGAAAAACTCTGTCTATTTTATTTTGCCTCATTACCCAGCAGCCCCCACCGTCCCCCTAACCTGCCGTCACCCCCCTACACCCCAGGCCGACACCAAGCGCTTGAGGTCACAAAAAACACTGTTCCGTGCCTAATTAAGACTGATTTATACCGTCCAAAACTTAAAAGAATCCCAAGAGTTAATGCATTGCTTGGCGTCCGATGCTTAGTACTGTTGTAGCATAGGATGGGTCGCTGCTGCCTCTCTTGCTGGTGTGGTGGTGGGTGAGGGGTAGTTTGGGGGGGGTTAAGGTGGGGTGGTCTGTGTCTCGGTCTGTCTCGTAAAGGTGGTGTTGATGGTGGTGTTGGTGTAGGGTGTGGTTCTGGTTTTTGGTGTTGTGTTGATGGTGTTGAGAATTTGATGGTGTTGTGTTTGTGGTGGTGTTTTATTTTATTTATTTATGTGTTTATTTATTTTATTTTTATTCTTATTTTTGTTTATTTATCTATTTATTGTCTAAGAAGGGAGTTCAAATAAGAGCAAAATAAAAGCTGGTTTAAGGAAAAGGTCCACTGAGGTCCCTGAATGAGATTTGTATAAGATTGAAGTTTTTTATTTATTTATTTATTTAAAGGGCGTTACTTTGATAAATGTTCTGTTTTGTTACCAGCAAAAATTTGAAGGATGTAGTTTGTCATGTTAGAGATACAAACTCCCTTTTTTTAATTCATTTTTTTATGATTTATTCTGACTTATTTTCTGTCGTGTTACCACCAAAGAGAAGATAATAAATTGTAGCGTTTTTAAGATTTTTCAAGGATATTTCACAAGTTCCCAGTAAAAACAGGAGAAAGTAATAAATTGTTGCATTTTTAAAGATTTTTCTAAGATATTTCACAAGTTTCCAGTAAAAACAAAGAAAGTAACAAATAGAAGCATTTTAAAGATTTTTCAAGGATATTTGAAGTTCCCAGTAACATAAAACCACCATAAGAGAATGGTCATTGTTTTCAAGTGACAGTTTCAAATCCCACTGCCTTGCCATTGACAACAACACACCTTGAGAGACATGACTGACTGATCTGTTTGGCCATTTGAAAGCAACACCATTATAACCTGAACTGTTTTAATAAGAGGGTTGAAGAAGCATTAGCAACACAGCACTGAACCACCACAGCAGTGAAGGGGAGCGATCCGTCCCTCAAACGTAAGAGAACACAAGAGAAGAAACACAAATTCTCTCGCACACCGGAAAGAACACAAATTTCTGTCTCGCGCTGAACGACCGCCGTTATTTTTGACGAAACGAGCCGCTGTCTTTTTTATTGTTAGCGTCCCGAGGGGCAGAAGTTTTTATAATTTTGTACGTTCTTTTTGTAAATAGGAATTGGTGATAGATGATGATGATGATGATGATGTGCACTGTGGTGAAGATGTGGTGGTGGCAGTGCTGCAGTGGTCTGGCCAGGCTGGGGAGGGAGGGAGTGGGAGTGGGAGGAGAAAGGCTGGCAGTGTGTGGAGTGAAGGTGTGTGTGTGTGTGTGTGTGTGGAATGAGGATGCACATGTGTGGTATAAGGAGGTGAGTTTGATTGTGGATGAAGTGATAGACAGGCAAGGAGGAGGAGGAGGAGGAAGAAGAAGAAGAAGAAGAAGAAGAAGAAGAAGAAGAAGACTTTCCCACCTCCCCTTGCCTGGTGAGAATGTAGGCCAAGTGTACGTAGTGTGGCGGCAAGACAGTGAGGAGCCACAGCCAAGGGCATTTGCCTTCTGACTACTATTGAACTATCTGTAATAATACTCTGTATATTAGTACAAGAACAAAGGACTCCCTGGTGTGTGTGTGTGTGTGTGTGTGTGTGTGTGTGTGTGTACTACTTGTTTCATCTTTGTGTTGTTGATTGTGTTGCTTGTTGCTGCCGCGTCGCCATGTTGCCGCAGTGTTGCATTACTCAATTCATTAGTGTTGAGTTGAAAGTTTTGTTATGTATATTCTTAAGTGGAAAGAGAGAGAGAGAGAGAGTGTGTGTGTGGAGAGTGAGTGGAAGGCAAGCGTGTGGCTGACACTGATGCCGTGACACTGACCAAGCCCCGGCATGTGTGAGAGAGGCACCACACTGAACAGCAGCAGCAGCAGCAGCAGCAACAGGAGGAGGAGGAGGAGGAGAAGAGCCAAGCAGGTGTGTGTGTGTGTGTGTGTGTGTGTGTGTGTGTGTGTGTGGTACTGTAATAGGCACAAATTGATAGTTATGATGATTTCTGTCCGAGTCAGCCTGCCACAGTGGTGGAGCTGTGGTGGTTGTCCGTCATACATACATACATACATACGTAGTTGTAAGGAAGTTTTATAATAGTAGTGTACGACGTAGAGTGTACGTCTCTTGTGAGCAGAGCAGAGCAGAGTTATCATCATCTTGTGTACAGACAGGAGGAAGTATGTACTGCTAGATAATGTTTGGTTAAGGTAAAACTGATTGGCAGGTTAATATTAATTAATGTTGACTTGCAGACGATTCATTGCCGCCCTACACAGTCAGACTTGTGCAGCAGCAGCAGCAGCAGCAGCAGCAGATTGCCTCACCCACACTCACCTGCCAAGTATTAGTCTTTCCCCAGCAGACCAACGCACCACCAAGACAGCCACCCACCAAGACACCCACCCACCCACCCACCCACCCAGCCAGTCAGCCAGCCAGCCGTCAGCCAGCCGTCAGCCACCATAACTTGTGCCATAGCCAGCCAGCCAGCCAGTCCCTGGCCCTGTGCCACCACCCTCACCAGTGTGGTGCCTCCCGTGCCACACCTCCAGCCTTGTGCCGTTGAACAACGCTACAGACCACACTGTGGCGGGAGGCCAGACACAGCCAGGCAGGGGGGGCGGGTGGAAGCCCCTGCCTCACCACACCACTTCCTGCCTTCCCTTACCAGTGTGTGTGTGGCAGCAGCAGCAGCAGTAGGGGTGGGTGTGTGGTGGGCCGGGGTGTGGCAAGGTATGGCTGCAGTGAACTACTTAGCCAGAGTGTGGCGGCGGCGGTGGAGAGTTGGGGTGTGGTGTGGTGGTGGTGGTGGTGGTGTGTGAGGGCAACACTGGTCACTGTCCCTGTGTGGCTGGGCTGCTGTACAATGGACTATTTATTACTGCTAGTGCAAGTTACTCTTAGAAATAAGTTGCTATTGGTTTTACTTGTATTTATTGATAAAGTCTATTGTTGGCCGCGCCACGTGGCACCACCACGCCTGGCCTGGCCCGGCCTTGCCCCTGGCCTGGCCCGGCCCACACTGCCGGCAGTCTGGACCGTTGTGCTGCTCCACGTGAACTGTCTGTGGCCCGGCAACCACTGGCCCGCTGGTTGCCGGGTGGTGGCCGGGCTGTGTGTGGCGTGTTGGGGCGGTGTGGACACACACACACACACACACAGACAGACAGCGGACAGCTTCACTGAGCACGTGTGAGGGTGTGGCGGCGGCGGCGGCTGTGCTGCTCGCTGAACCCTGAAACATTTTGTAACACTGATGACTGGAGAGTTTTGTAGTGAGGGCAGCAGCAGCAGCAGCAGCAGCAGCAGCAGCAGCCTGGTGGTGGTGGTGGTGGTGGTGGGCGGGACACTGTGGGACGGCAGAGCCTGCCTGGTCCCGGCTCGCAGGGCGGCGGCGGCGGCAGCGGCCACCACCTACGTGTGCAATAACTTGCCATAACATTGAATCCTGCACCAACTGACCACTTAATGGTTGACATTTTATATATATTTTTTTCATTTATTGCAGTTGTAATGTGTTTGATGTAACTGTAGTGCGATAAATCATGTTTCTAAGCCTCCTTGTTTGTCACTCCTGATACAACCATGTCAGTGTATTATTATTGTGGTGGTGTTTGGTGTTGTGAGTCGCCTTGCACCTTGCAAACACCACCAACACCACCACACTGTTCTGTTCTGCCACAGTCTCAGGTGACAGATCAGAGCAGAGGTGGTGGTGGTGGTGCCTGATGTTACTGAGTACACTGGTGGTGTTGGTGTTGGTGTTGGTGCTGGAGGCCTTCACTGTGAGGGTCTCTCTGGTGCAGACTGAGCTCCATCGAAGGATCTTGGACCTGCAGGCTGAGTGCTGAGTGCTGAGTGTCTTGGTGTGTGAGGGAGTGGTGCAGCCATCCCCCGGCCCAGTGAGGGGAGGGAGGAGCAGAGGGCGGCGGTGTGGAGAGGAGGGAAGGTCTCCACACCCAACATGTGGAGACTGGGAGGAGATGTGGAGAGAGGAGGAAGGAAGAGGCAGAGTGACCCCAGCCCTCAGGTACAGTGTTTGTCCCTGGTGAGTCAAGTGGCAGGGGCAGTGTAGGGCAAGGGTGTGTCAGGCAGGGAAGTGGCAGGGCAGGCAGCTGACAGGGTAGACACATGCTAGAGTGATGGGAGAAAGCCTTTACCTTGGTGGAGTTAGGAGTGTTGAAAGTGTTGAGTTGTTGGTAAAGTTTAGGGGAAGGAGAGGATTAGTGTGGTGTGATGTGTGTGGTTGGTGTGGTAAGTAGCCAGTTAAGGGCAATACAGTGAATAACAGCCTTGCATATCTTTGCACTACACCACAGGTAACTCAACTGAAAACAAGAAAGTAAACACAATTACACCAAAATATCCACAAACATTTACACATTTCCTGACACTTCCTTTCAAACTTACTTAGTCAGGTCACACTTATATACAATCGCATTAGAAAACAGCAGGAAGAGGTAGAATGGAAACACTTATTGTGGGGAGTAATGAAACTAACCATTTTACATTCCCTCACCTATGGCAGGGCAGGAAGGAACACCAAACCATCCAGCCAGACAAGACAAGACAAAAGTACCCTCCCAGCTGACAGGAACACAGTGAGAGAGAGAGAGAGAGAGAGGGAGAGTGAACCTTCAGTGTGTGTCCTGCAGAGTTTCATGTTTCACCAATTTCTACAGTGACAGGTGATGGTATAGATGGGAGTAGTGGTGATGGCTGGTGTAGATAGAGATTGGCTGTGGTGATGGCTGGTGTAGAGAGAGGAAGCTTGGAGGTAGTAATAGTAGTAGTAGTGGTGATGGGTGGTGTAGATACGGATAGACTTTGGTGATGATAGAAATGGTGGTGTAGATAGAGAAAGATTGTGGTGATGACAGAAATGGTGGTGTAGATAGAGAAAGACCGGTGATAGAACTGGTGGTGATGGATGGTGTAGAAAAAGACTGCGATAATGACATAAATGGTGTTGATAGTGGTGATGAGAGAGACACCCCTATAGACCATCCCCTCAATAATACAAACATCCCACCACAAACAATAAACACCATCAAATCACTTCAGAAAATTAAAACTCCAGCATAAATTCATATAAAGTATTTACTCAGCATTATTATATTACATCTGGTGCGGTGGTGTTGCAGTGTCCCTGGGTGTTGGAGGCACTGTGTACACCCATTAACACACACACATCACTCTCTCTCTCACTCACTCATCACACCCACAATAACTAACACTCAATAAAACTCTGTACTAACAATTATATAATCCCACAACTCTATACTCTACATCTCACCATTATATATCACCTCTCATGCATATATCCTGTACAATATTTGCCTTATGGTTCACTTAACACTTCTAAATAACTCACATGTCACCTCTAATGCATATATTTTTATGTAATATTTGTGTTATAATTCACTTCAACACTTCTATATAACTCACAACACACACTCACTTCACCTCTGCATACATATATATATCCTGTACGTACATTACTTCACATACTCTATACTTAACAATAGTCACCAAGTTCTCTTTATATAAACCCCCAAGAAGCAGCCACTATCATATTTTGTGTATTACAATTAAACATGAAATAAAACTCCACACGAAAAATGTCTAAATGCTTGTAAATCTTGGTCATAATACTAATCTTGTAAATCATCATCTGACGTACAAATATTATCACCGCGTCACTACTAGCACCATTTCGAGGCAGTATGGGGCCTCTCCTCCACCTAACCTTATATTTTCATTCACTCCACTCTAAATAGAAAGAGAAGTGGAGTGATGGTTAGCT
>CM035187.1:12671558-12681311 GCA_020233015.1 Callinectes sapidus | reverse complement strand
TCTATTGGGTACATTTCCTCTTCCGTTCCTCCGTTCTTCTTGTTCTCGTCTTCTCTCTTGTCATCGTTGTCTTTTCATGGTTTCCTCTTCCTCTTGTGCTTCCTCCTCCTCCTTCTCCTCATCCTCCTATTTCTCTTACTTTTACTCTTCCGCTCTTCCCTTCCTCATAGTCTTGTCTTGGCACTCCTCTTTCTCCTCCTCCTCCTCCTCCTCCTTTTCATGATGTCCTCTATGTCCTCCCCTTCATTATCTCCCTCCGTTGTTCTCTTCTTCATAGCCGCCATCCTCCTCCTCCTCCTCCTCCTCCTCCTCCTCCTCCTCCTCCTCCTTCTCTTCCTGCGGTAACCGTGAGGGGTAACATTAGAATGCAAGAACAAGGTCTTTTGGGTTGGTAATCGCGTGGCATTTAATCCTAAAATTGGTTCCAGAGTCTATTTTCAACGTGGGAAAACAGTTTGGAATGTTCCGCCTCGTGTGTTTTATTGGTGGTGGTTTGGAGGTGTTGGTGGTGGTGGTGGCGGTGGTGGTGGTGATTGAAGGGGCAGAGTTTTGGTGGTGGTTTATTTGTTTGTTTGTTTGTTTTTTGGTGTGTTTGATATTGTTTTATTTTTTATTTTTCCATCTTTATTTCTAGGTTTGTTTTGTTATTTGTTGATTTTCCTTGTTTTTTTTTCAACTTTTTCAACCACCACCACCACCACCACCACAACAACAACAACAACAACAACAAGTACCTATCCCATCATCCCATAGGGAAACACAAAGCGAGGAAGGAGTGAAGGCAGACAAGACACAGAATAACGCCCTTTAGTTAGCGATGCACGGTATAATGGTGCCAGCCGCGGCCCTGGACACTGGCACTGGTCCAACGTAGCGTGCCATCACAGAGCCATCCAAAGGGGGTCATGAAGGGAGTCATCTAAGGGGGGAGGGGGGGTATTCCAAGGGCGTTCCTCTAAAGGGGTTCTTCTTAAGGGGGTCTTTTTTACCTCAAATTATTAAACTAGGTGGAAATTGATTAATATTCTCTTTTTTTTCATGCATTCCTTTCTCGCAGATGTTAATAAAGATTTCATGTGTTGTTAGTGTTGTTAACTGTGTCGTATTGCAGTGAAAGAGTTAATTCGTGTCCAGGCTTGCTAATGAGGAAGTTTTGGATTTGTTATTGCTTGTGATAATGCAAATTGGGTGTTTCAGTGGCGTCCAAGAAGGTTATTATGGTTTTATGTTGTTTTTGTTAGTGTTTAAAATATTTGTTTTAATTTCAAAAGATTTCAAAGCATTTTTTTCATGTTTGTACCGTTTCCATTGTCGGTTTTAATATTACTAACACTTATACTATTGCTACTATCGCATGGTTACTACTACACCTGTTGCTACTACTACTGTCGCCGCCATCACCACGACTACCAGTACTACTTATACCTCCTCCTCCTCCTCCTCCTCCTCCTCCTCTCGATCGCCACACAATACCCGCGTCCCCACACAGGCGTCAGTCACTCCCCGCCCCTCACTGCCTCATTCCGCCGCCGCCTCCGTTGTTGCCAAATTATCCGACATGACTCAGCGAATCACTTTGATTTTTCACTCCCTGTGCCTGGTGGACCTAAAGCCTGATCCTCCTCCTCCTCCTCCTCCTCCTCCTCCTCCTCCTCCTCCTCCTCCTCCTCCTCCTCCTCCTCCTCCTCCTCCTCCTCCTCCTCCTCCTATCCATCCTTCATTCTTCCACTACCTCCTGTCCTCCTCTTCCTTTACATTCCAGGTTTTCATGGTTTTTCTTCCCGATTTTTCCTGTTTCTATCCTTTTTATGCCTTTCCTTTATTGCTTCCTAATCTTTTAGTCCATTTTCCTCCTCCTCCTCCTCCTCCTCCTCCTCCTCCTGGTCACCTGCAGTGTCCCCCTGACTACACTTCCTCTGAATGTGTTCGGTTCGTGTCTTGTCTGAGTTATGAGGCAAATTTCTCTGGATCACTCACTCCCTCAATTGCCGCGCCACACACCCTCCACCCCCGGGGCTGGTGTGTCGTGGCTGCAGTGACGAGGGCGGCGGGATGAGGACGGACCGCAGGAGGGGACACCAAGGGCAAGCCAAGGTCGAGGTTCCCTACAGGTGCCGGACGAGTGTGTTGACAATGGCCAGTCTTGGGCAGCTTAACACTTGTGGCCAGAAAATCCTCGTGGTGGGACGGTCCGGGCATCGGTTTAGGTCCCCATGTTTCCTTTTGACTGGGGACCTTGGGACAGCCCCTCAGGCACGCCGTATGGAAGGAAGCCCCGACGCCCCCTCACACCCTCTCGAGACAGGCGATCACCGAGTTAATCCAGGAAGCACGGTAATTGTACACCAATGAGAAGAACATTACTGACAGCCGCCACTTCATGGGACTCCAGATCATTTCCTGAAACACTCCTGCGCTGCACCTCCACCACCACCTCAAGGCTCTAGTTGATGTTTAACTGGCTCTATGTCCGTATTCAGAGTCGCTTTGCTCTCTCACTGCAACTATTTCTAAGGGCACAGGGATGATTAGGGGGTTTTCAATAGTGTTTCTCCAGTTAGTAATGTCAAACTGCTTCTAAAATCGTAAAATCATCCTAAAAACTTCTGTAAATTTTGATAAAGCCTTTTGAAATAGTGGAGGTGAGGCACAAAAATGTTTAAGAATGCGAGCTATTACTGTGTTTGTAGTTCTCGTGATAGATTAGCACCATTTCACCGTTATCAACAGGAAAAACATTCTTGAGAACCCGGGTAGCCATCACTGTGGCCTTTGAAAACAGTCGTGATGGTGAGAGAGCAAAGCGTTTCAGACTCGGCCGCAGTGTTTGCCTCCGCGGTGCAGCGTGAAGGAGCCGCGTGACGAGGAGCCGCCTCGTTAGGGCCGCGGATGAGGTGCTCGTTTAGCCGCATCATTAGAGCAAACACCATGAATAGTAGTAATTATGGCTTAAACAAATAGCTGAACGAGAGGGGCGGGGTTGTAGCGGGTCCACGAGATGCCTGCAGCCCAGACACACCACCCCGACACCCTCCCGCCTCTTGTGTGCTTAGAATCCACGTCCTCCCCCCTGTCACCGCATCCTTCAGGGCGGGCAGCCGGGGCCTCCCATCCTTTGTGGCGCGCTCCTCGTGTTGGCCTGACTCCCTCAAGTCGCCTCGTCGTCAGCTATTTTACAGGGAATTGTGATATTGTAAGAGTGATTATTATCGAGTATTGTGGCATGTGGGAGGCCGCTTGTGGTGCTCTGGGAACGCCGAGCTGCTTCTTGTGCGCGCCGTGGTCCGTGTCCAGGCATGATTGATTTGCCTGGACTGTGTGTGTGTGTGGGTGTATTATTATTATTCTTCCTTTGGTGTGGCGAGCGTGGGGTGACGGGCATTTTGGAGTGAAGGTCCGTGACACCTCTGCCACTGCCGCCACGATGGATGAGGCGCGGAGGGACGCTGGGGCAGAGAGGCAAAGAGGCAGGGAGGGAAGAAAGAATAACTGGTCGGATTAGGCGGTTCCTCCAGCCCTCGCCAGCAAGTCCAGCCAGCATCCCTCCCTCCCTCCCTCTCAGTGGACACAAGATCGTCGCCTCCTCGCCTCACCTTCATCACTCATCCTCACTCGCTCCGCAAAAGTTCATGATTCGTCTTAGCAATTCATTCCTCATTCATCCACGTCTTCACTCTCCACGACCACCGCTTGATTCATAGCAGGGGAATGCTGGAGGGCGACACCACCACCACCACCACTCCACCTTACTCCACTCCCACACCACTCCATAAGCACATCAGCACTCCACACCTCACCCGCACCCCACCGCTGTTCACCCCAACGTACCCTCACCTCAGTACATCTGGGATTCTCGTCGTAAATTCTCACCTGTGGCCTCAGCTGCAGGTGAGCCTCTCCGCCGCGTCTCAAGGTCCAGGAATGTGTGCTTTTCTACATGATTTTTACTCGACTGTCTAATATTTAACTTCCATTCTTTGTCTTTGCTCGCCAACACAAACAAATATTTTAATGTGTTTGTTCTGGTGCAGCGAACTTCTTGGACAGTGCAAATACGTTGTTCTGGCCTGTGGGAAATGAGAGGCAGCGAAGACGTGTGTGTGTGTGTGTGTGAGAGAGAGAGAGAGAGAGAGAGAGAGAGAGAGAGAGAGAGAGAGAGAGAGAGAGAGAGAGAGAGAGAGAGAATATATCCATAAAGTTAAGAAGGGCCGTCTGGTGCTTTAAGGCTGCGGTGTTCCTTGGCCCTTGTCGCGGCGTGTGGAGGTGAGCGGGGGCGCTGGTCAGCTTTGTCATGACCACCATCACAGGACGGACTGGACAGGCTGGGGTGGGTGGGGGTGAGGGGAGGGGGCGTTAGGTCACCTCCAAACAGCCTGTGAAGAGCGCCACTTGCATCACCTGTATTGTGACTATTGTGTGCTTTGTGTTATCGTATCCTGATGTGCTGTATGCTAATGTTGCTTTTGTTTCCTCGACAGGAGCAGTGCCTGGGCGCGGTGTTGATGGGCGGGTCAGGGCGGGAGCAGCGCCCCCCGCGGCACCATGTGTGACTGTGGCCTGACAGAAGACGCCCCCGGCCCGGCCCGCAGGCCCGCGCGGGCGGACCAGCAGGGCCACGCGGCGGGCCACCCTCACCGCCGGAGAGGAAGGATGTGGAGCTGCGGCGCGCGGGGAGTGATGGGAGTTAGCTTTAGTGTTCTAGTCTTGCTGGCGTGTTGGTGTGGCGTGTGTGTGGCGGCCGGCCCACGGACGCTTCGGGGCGGTGGTTGTCCGCCTGGCCGTCACTCCAGCAGCATCGTGGCCCAGTTCTGCACGGGGAACAGCAGTCTGGAGCTGCAGCACCTCGTCTATAATAGAGCCGCTGGCGTGTTGTACATCGGGGGCACCAACAGGCTGTGGGCCCTGGGCGCCACCAACCTGGACCTGGAGGAGCGGGTGGAGACGGGGCCGCGGTTTGACTCTCCAGGGTGCCACGCGTCAGGCTGTGACCAGGAGAACAAAGCCAAGCGTGTCTTTACCAGTAACGTGAACAAGGTGTTGGTGCTGGACCCTGACGGCTTCACGCTGCTCATGTGCGGCTCAGTGTCCCAGGGCGCCTGTGAAAAGTTCCGCACCGCCAACCTGTCCCTCACACCAGAGTTCATTCCGCGCTCTGTCGCAGCGAACGATCCTGACTCCTCCACTTTCGCCTTCGTGGGCCCCGAGCATTATAACCAGTGGGGCGGCTCCTCCGCCCTGTACGTGGGCACCACCTTCACCACGGTGGGTGACTACCGCCACGACGTGCCCGCCATCTCCACCAGGAACCTTCACGATCTCGACTACGCGGAGTTCTCCTTCTCCAAACAGTCTCTGCTGCGCATCGACGTCAAATACCGTGACCACTTCCTGGTGCAGTACGTGTACGGCTTCAACGCAAGCGACTACGCTTACTTCGTGACGGTGCAGAAGAAGTCACACCTGCCGGGGCAGGAGGAGTCAGGCTACATTTCCCGCTTGACAAGAACCTGCATCACCGACGCCAACTATGACTCGTACACGGAGATCACGCTGGAGTGTGTGGGCGGCGACGGCGTCAACTACAACTTGGTACAGGACGCCAAGCTGGTGGTGGCCGGCAGCGACCTGGCTGCCAGAATGGGTCTGCCTGAAGGTAGCCACATCCTGGTGGCGGCCTTTGCGCCCTCTGAGGGGCACACGGCCCTTCCCAAAACCGCCTCCGCCTTGTGCGTGTACTCCGTCCACGACATCGAGGCAAAGTTCAACGAGAACATTCACATGTGCTTCAACGGCTCCATGCAGTACCGCGGCATGGAGTACATCTCGGGGCCCATCCTCAACGGGAAGTGTCCTGCGGCTGGGGTGAGTACTGCTCTTTGCTTTATTCCATGTTGTGTTGGGGCGTGGGATTGTTGGGGTACTAAGGGGGGGAGAGCAGTGGGTGGGATGGGAAAGTCACTTTATCTTCTGATGAGCTTGAAGTAAAACACGTTTTCTTGCGCTGAAGGAGACGCGTATCCTAGTGTGCCTGGCGAGTCCCCCGGGGCACCGCGGCCTGTTCCGTGATGAATCTTTCACGCGCTGCCTGAAAAGAAGTGCATCTGTTTCGTTGTGTGAAGGTAGGCACGGGCGGGTGTCAGCAGGCCGGTGAGTGATGGGGGCTGCTGGCAGCCAGCGGTGTGGGCGCCCTCAGCTGATAAGCGAGGCCGAGCAAAAGACTTGGTGGCAGCTCTTGACATTAACCAGACAGCGACAGCCGCGCCCCCTGCCGCGCCTCACTGCCGGTGTAAGAAACGGCCACTGATGGTCGATTGCCAAAACTTGAGGCTCCAAAGATAAGACTTGGATGTTCCGACAAGAGAGCGTTGCCGGCGTCACTGTACGCTCTTGATGAACTTGCAGGGCGGTGCGACGCCTCAGAACTTTGAGGTATGATAGCTGTGCCTTCCTTGGCCTCGAGCTGGGAGTGGGGCTCTTGGGCAACACAGGATGGGCCACCAAGCCTCCACGCAGCAGCATCCTTCACTCTCTCCTCTCTCTTACTTTGCTCATTTTCTTTTACTCCCTCCTTCCGCACTCTCTCATTCCAACCACTTTCCTAATTTTCTTTCTCATCACTTCTCAACTGATCTTGCTACCGTGCCGCCGCCACCCAGACCTGGCGGGGCAGGGCGGGGCGGGGCGGGTGCTGGCTCCCTCTCTAACGAGACCTTCGCTGAGTTTCTCTTCAAATCCCAGAATTAAGCCAGAGCTCGTAAAGGCGAGACAAAAAGTTTTCGGAACAAGGATTTTTATAACTCGGGGCGAGTGGGAATGGGGAAGAGGGAGGCTTTTGGGGGTGGGGGGGGAGGCATGAGATCAGCAACCACCTCCCTCCCCTCTCCCCAACTGTCCTCGCTCACCGCCACCCACATGTCAACAGGAGCCTAATATTGCGGCGGGAGAAAACTTTGGCAAGGTTGATTTTTAATGTGTTTTATTGGACGCAAGTATCGACTGGCTTATCGAGACCACCCCTCACCCTACCCCGGGTGACCAGCGGCCTGGGGGACTGGGACTTGTCTTGGGGCGGGGCGGAGGCGAGAAGGAGTGGAGTGGGATGGGATGGGTTGGTGTACCGCAAAGAAGCGAGGACACGTAGTGGTAGTAGTAGTAGTAGTAGTAGTGATGGTGTGTGTGTGCGTGTGTGTGTGTGTGTGTGTGTGTGTGTGTGTGTGTGTGTGTGTCCACGCCCATTTTTATCCTTCTTAACAACCAACCAAACCTCCTCTTCTTCCTCCTCCTCCTCTTCCTCCTCCTCCTCCTCGTTGTCGTCCTGGTCTTCTTCTATCTCCGCCATCGCCGGGTTGCCCCTCCACGTGAGGTTCCCTGCTCGCCCCTCCGGCCTTATCTCCCGTCATCTCCGGAGCGTTTAATTGTTTTCTCCAGTTGTTCGTGGTAGCCCTTGTTGGCGGGGCTGTGTGGGGCGGGGGTAGGTAGAGGGGAGAGGAAGGGATGGGGAGGGAGGGTAAAGGTATAAATATAAATAAAGGTCAAAATAGAAGGCGTAGATGTGTCTAATGTAACCATGGCTATCCCTCGTGTCCTTGAGAGACCGTCGGCAGGCAGGAAAATAAGGAATTAGGTGACGATACTTGAGAGAGAGAGAGAGAGAGAGAGATTGGAACACCTCTTGCCCCATCTCCTCTACTTTCAAAAACGCCTTATTAGTTAAAGTTACAATAATTTTACGAGTTTTCTCTGATTTTGGTGACAGATTAACTAAAATTTCCCTCGATATTAACCGGAGAAACATTCCTTAGAACCTGACTAATCGTAGACGAGAGAGAAAGAGAGAGAGAGAGCAGTGTATTGGTGCTGGGGGGAGAGTCGAACTGGGGAGGGGAGAAGAAAAAAAATGCATAATCATACCCGCCTGATTAACTCCGCCGCCCTGATCTTGCTGGTTCCGTCGGGGCGTTGCGAAATCCCATTAGCCTCCACGGACGGGCGGCCTCAAGGGGAGGTCTGCGTGAGCCCCGTGGGAGACTCAAGGATCGGTGATGAGGAACCAACCCGCTCAGCCCCATCACGCCCGCGCCTCGACCCCCGCTCCGGTATTTATGGTTTTACGGGCCTCTTCCGCTGTTGGTTGGGGTGTTAGGGGGGTGGGGGGGTGAGGGGGGTGAAAGTGCGTGATTTCACAATTTAGCGATAACTAGCTTACGGTAACCCCATCTCCTCCTCCATCCTAATCCTCCTGCGTGTTATTCCTCCCTCCCTCCCTCCTTGTTTTTCCTCCATCTTTCGTTGTTTCTTTTCTTCCTTCTATCTCCTCTTCTATCTCTTCGCCATCATCGTTCTTATCCTTATCATCCTCATCATCCTCATGTTTCTTATTTATTCCTTCTCTTTCCTTCTCTAAGTTCAGGGAGATGAAGTAGGCGGAGGAGGGGAAGGAGAAGGATAATTAAATAGGGATATCCAAACAGCAAGTGATTTTTAAGCAATTTGGGAACTATTAACTAACTAAATACTCTGTGAATAGACAAAAAGATAGATAATCAAACCTAAGGAAGAGGAGGATGAGTTCAAGGAGGAGAAAGAGGAAGAATACTAAAGGAAGATAAAACAGGAAGAAATCTGAAAATAATATGAAGAACGAACGAGAACGAGGAAGAAGAGAAGAAATAAAAAAATAATAAGATAAACGGAGTATTACATTAAAAGTATAAGTGATTAAACAGAAAAAGGAACAAGATGAATTAGAAAAAAGAAAAAGAAAGAGGAATACGAAAGAAAGATAAAAACAGCAACAAATCTTGAAATTCTTTGGAGGAGGAGCTAGAAGAGAGTGAGGAAGAAGATAAAGTCAACGAGAGAGAGAGAGAGAGAGAGAGAGAGAGAGAGAGAGAGAGAGAGAGAGAGAGAGAGAGAGAGAGAGAGAGAGAGAGAGAGAGAGGAGGCATTACAGGAAGAAATATTGAGACACACTCACACACACACACACACACACACACACACACACACACACACACACACACACAGGCAGGCAGAGACTAACGACATTTTTAAATAACGAGCAGAGAAAAACCCCTTGTCTTTCCCCTCCCAATTTCCCCTCACTCCACCCCTTCCCTTCCCTTACCGCACCCTTCTCCCTCCCCCCCTTCCCCTTCCCTTCCCCCCCTCTCCCTGTCACCCTGAATAATAATAATAATAAAAAAAGAAATACATCCATCAAAAAAGCAATAAAAAAACTTACAACTTCGTGCTAACAAGTGATAAATTCTTTTAAAAACGTGAAATACACATACACACATGCATACACACAGGTACACATACATACACACACGTACACATACATACACACATACACGCGCACCCGTACACGCACACAGGAGCACTCAAAACACACTAAAAATGTATGAATAACAAGAGAGAGATGCAAAATAAATGGGAAACAATGCACGTGTGAAAACTGCGTTGTAGCTTTTCATTTTGCTGTTTTCGAAAGTGCTTTTAGTTTATTTGACTTAACTATCCTCTTCCCTCCTCCTCCTCCTCTTCTTCTTCTTCCTCTTCCTCCTCTTCTTCTTCCTCTCTTCTTCCTTACCACGAGAAGAATAAATCGTGAGAAGAGAGGAAACTAAAAATACAAACAAAAACAAAAACAAAAAAATATTCACAAAAAGAATAAAGGTTTTGGTGAAGTATTAATTGTGACAGTAGTGTAAGCAAGTCTCTCTCTCTCTCTCTCTCTCTCTCTCTCTC
>CM035187.1:12628996-12631964 GCA_020233015.1 Callinectes sapidus | reverse complement strand
GAAATACTGCGGCGGGGGGAATAAAGAAAAGTATTATGGAATATTGCCTTAGATTGGGTTCTTTGCGTCTGATTCAGGAGAGTATGTTATCACGCTGGAATTAATTTGTGACCTGCATTTGCATGGGGAGGGAAAGTAGGTGAGGAAAAGTAGTTTGTGTCCTCATTTGCATTGAAGGGAAAGTAGGTGAGGAAATGTTGTTGGTTTTCCTACAAAAGGGAAGGGAAAAGGGAAGGGAAGGGAAGGGAGGGAAAAGGGAAGGGAAGGGAAGGGAAAAAGGAAGGGAAAAGGGAAAAGGGAAGTAAAACTAGGTTAGGAAAAGTAGTTTATCTCCCCCATACAAAAATGCACGATGATTCCAGACTATGCTTTAATGTTGCAGTGACGCGGAGGCAATGTTATCAGCCGCTCATGCCGCTGCTCACTTCATCCGTGTGTTCTTCTTCGTATTATCGAGTGTGGGAAATGGAAGGTCGTGCCTCATTGCTGGGATGTGGCAGTGATAGCTCGTCATCTGCTCTGACTGTATAGTGTGTGTGTGTGTGTGTGTGTGTGTGTGTGTGTGTGTGTGTGTGCAATTATTGATGATGATGGTACCTGTAGTAGCAGTAGTAGTAGTAGTAGTAGTGGTGGTGGTGGTGGTGGTAGTAGTAGTAGTGGTAGTAGTAGTAGTAGAAGAAGAAGAAGAAGAAGAAGAAGAAGAAGAAGAAGAAGAAGAAGTAGTAGTAGTAGTAGTAGTAGTAGTAGTAGTAATAGTAGTAGTAGTAGTAGTAGTAGTAGTAGTAGTAGTAGTAGTAGTAGCAGCAGCAGTATGTAAAAAATGATGATATAGCCTAGCCAGCGCACACTTGCCACTACAGCGCTCAGAAAACACACATGTAAGTGCATTAGGAATGAGTAAATACAAACTGATTTAGAATTTCACTCGAAAATTGCATTAAAATTTGCAGGAAAAATTTGCGGTTGGATTTGGGTTTACATGGGTGAATGGAAGGGAGGGAAGCATTCACATGCTGTTAATGACTTACATAATGACAGAGAGAGAGAGAGAGAGAGAGAGAGAGAGAGAGAGAGAGAGAGAGAGAGAGAGAGAGAGAGAGAGAGAGAGAGAGAGAGAGTCCCTACCCATCCTACACGGGAGCAGCGCTGCCATCACACTCAGCGAACCACGAAGCCCGTCCTTGCGTAACTTTATCGTGTGTGTGTGTGTGTGTGTGTGTGTGTGTGTGTGTGTGTGTGTGTGTGTGTTTGTGTGTGTGTGTGTGTGTGTGTGTGAGTGTACACGTGGTGGGAGTGGGACAAACGAGCATTGATCGGAGCGACACCTTGGGAGGAGATAATGGCACACTGGTGTCAGATGGTAATGTGACCCAGTTCGATTCCCAGTAGTTGTGTACACGCTGGCCGGTGGCGGGTGGCGGGTGGCGGGAATGGCCGCCACGTGTATCAGTGGGTGGCGGCTGTGACGGAAAACACTGCAAGCCAAGTGTTACGGACTGACTAGCGAATGTGTGCCAAAGTGCCCCATGGATAACACGCACGCACAACCAGGCACGCACACACACATGCGCACGCACGCAAACGCACATTTATTTACGCTCAAGCGCGCACGCACATGTATTCACATACATGCATGCACACACACACACACACACACACACACACACACACACACACACACACACACAAACACAAACACATTGACCGTAAGAATCCTGTTTGTTTGTTTGTCTGTTTGCAGTGCATGAGTCAATTGGGCAGACAAACAAACACGAGCGATGTCCAGTAACGAGAGAGAATTTTCAAGTTTGGGAATTGACTCCGTAATTATGTGGGATATTTCAAGAGGAACTAAACATTTTCTTGTTTTTTATGTCAGTGGTGACAAAATTGTCATTCATTGATTCTATCACCCAATGTAAAGAATGTAAAAATAATTTGTCTTTTGACTTGCTCTTTTCATAATTTTCAGTTGAGCATTTTTGTTGTGTGCTGAATGAACTTCTTTGATATATATATATACACACACACACACACACACACACACACACACACACACACACACACATATGTATATGACTGTACAATTTTGGTTTTATTTTTTAAATTAAATTCTGGAAAGCGTCGAATTTTCTGTTTTGTCGTTTTTTTTTCCCGCCTCGTGTTTCACTCTGACTTTGTGTTTTGTTTGTTTCTAGCAACACTGGACTTGGTATTTACATACATGAAAAAATAAATATTATGATTTTTTGCCTCTAGTAATTACTTGGCACAAAATATATGTTTATTTTGAGGTATGCATTATGTAAGCCTTTGGGGAGAGAATGGGTGGTGACGTACAGCAGGAAGCGAGCAGTGGCCGGAGTTTCTTAAAGTTGTTTCCCTGGGCGGTGTGTGAATCGTGAGCTTGCAGTTCGCTTCTGCTTGGGAGAAAATGTGACCTTAATATCGCGCTCAACTATTAATGCATAAAAACAAAACACGCGTCCATGGCCAATTTCGGGAACAGAATGAAACCTTAAACAGTCCACGCGTGAGCTAAGCAAGCTGTGGCTGCCTGGCTGGCTGGCTGGCTGATGGGCTGGCTGGCTGGCTGGCTGGTTGGTGAGCTGGCTGGCTGTGTGTGTGGGTGGCTATCTGGCAGGATAAATGGCTGGTCTGGTGGTTAACTAAGTGGGTGTTTAAGTGTTGGGGTAACTATGCGATTAACTAGCTGGCTGAGTTGCTGGGTCCATATTCTCAGATTCTTAAGTATGTAGCTTTGTCTTAGATGAATTTCTAGTCTTAAAATCCATCTTAACCTCCCGGAACTGGTGTTGTACTTTAGCCTTTTATCTCATCAACAGTAAATTTGAAGCTACTGATGAGATAATGGCCAAAGTACAACACCAATTTCGTGAGGTGAAGATGGATTATAACACTAGAAATTCATCTAAGAAAAAATTGCAGACTTAAGAATCTGTTAACA
>CM035187.1:12621496-12623996 GCA_020233015.1 Callinectes sapidus | reverse complement strand
TTAATTGGATTTGGAGCAGGTGAAATTTGAGGTCTCCTACCTTAAGGGATATAACGAGAGAGAGAGAGAGAGAGAGAGAGAGAGAGAGAGAGAGAGAGAGAGAGTGAGAGTGAGAGTGAGAGAATATACTTGTATGTGTGCACGCTTATGTATATACACGTGTAAGTGCTTGCGTGTGCGTACAATAGAGCGAAAGTCTCTTCCTACTAGCAACACCGCCGACTTTCACGAGGCTCACAAAGCGTTCTGGTTGCCTCCCCACTCTTAGGTGCCTCTCGCAGCGCTCAGAACACAGAGGGGAGCCGAGGGGAGCCGAGGGGAGACGAGGGGAGACGACGCCCCTCCCTTGTAATCCTGAGTTTATTTCTCCCTGACAGTTATGTTATCATACGTATTCTCGGACACGAAAGTGAGTCCATCTTATAAACCTGGAGTAATTTAGGCAAGCGAGGGAGCCTTGTTCTCCGACCCTCCCTATGAATTTTGCTGCCGCGAACTCTGACCAGCAGGCAAGGTGTGGAGGGAGTGGTTTTTCTTCTTCTCTTTTTGCTTGGGGTGAGAATGGTTTAAGAAATGCGTAGGGAAGAAAGCGTACTATGTTTTCACTAGTTACTCTGATCTGTCTTGTGATATTGTGAGGACCGTGTTTTGTTGAACTGGTTGTACAGAAAAACAACGAGAATATGTTGTCAAATGTCGGATTTCACATCCAGAAACAGGCAAAATGTGCGAGGTATTTTTTCCCGCAGCAGATGGACGAACGTATTCATAGCCAGTTCTGTACAATAAGAAGTGAAAGTCAGCGACAGGTCAGTGAGGAAAGAACACGTGAACAGCTGTTTGTAGGGACAGCCCGGAAACTTTCATGGAGTGCGTGGGGGCGACATGAGGGGGAGGGACGAGGACGAACGGCTTCCTATAGATGGCTGGTTCTGTCCTTCCACACAAAAATCGTGACATACATGGTGGTGCCTTTATTGGACGAGATCCCTTCCTCTACCAAGCGGTGTGCCAGCCTCCCTCTCTGCCCACCCTTTTCCGTCCCTGCCCACTCTTGTCCATCCCTGCCCATCCCTTCCCATCCCAACCCGGCCCCTGTCTCTCTCTCTCTCTCCCTTTCACCCTCTCTCCCAGCACGCTCTACCACCATTCTCCGTCCTGAGCTTGGTCTTGTGCTCATTCTTGTAAATTATGATGGAAAGCTTGCCAGAATTACAGTATGAATGATTCAGTTTATATTCCTGTGTTATTCAGGGTGTATACATGATATTCATAGAGGCAGTATATGCATAGAAATATTTGCCCATGTATTCTTAAATAGGCATTTCAATTCATCATACGCCTTTGTTACAAGTCCTTAAGGAGCACGTATGTTACCACCGCTGATGCTGCTACACGTGCTCTCCCCTCCTTTCTCTTCCTCTCCCCGCTCGTTCTCCTCGTCCTCCTTCATTTGCTCCTTCAGAATCATCTCATCTTCTTTCATTTTTTTTTTCGCTTCTCCGCTTACTATCTGCCTCCATCACCACCACTACCTCCTCCCCCTCCTTCTCCTCCGTCTCCTCCCCTTCTTCCCCCTCCTCCTCCTCTTCCTCTTCCTCTTCCTCTTCCTCTTCCTCTTCCTCTTCCTCTTCCTCTTCCTCTTCTTCTTCCTCCACCTCCTCCTCCTCCTCCTCCTGCTCTTGCTCTTTAGTCACGAGTCCTTGAGGAGCTGGAAGGCCGCCGCCACTACTGCTGGTACTTATGCTCTCCTTCCTTGCCTCATCGCCTTCCCTCCTCTTCTTGCCGTAGTGTAGTGCAGTTATTTCTTTTATGTAGGAAAGATACCTTGTTCCTCCATGCTATGAATATTTTTCTATCCATTTTCTTATTATTTTTTTTAGATCACGGATTTTTTAATGTACACCTGCAGGTATTGTAATGGTGGAAGGGAGGAACGGGAAGGTATGCGGTAGGAGAAGGTCTCTTTCATTTTTCTCCTTCTCACATTAGTAGTATCTATGACCTACACAAAAAAAAGGAAACAGCGTCTTGAAACATATAACAACGCCATTATCCAGCAATCTTTCTATTTTCTGTTGCATTTTTGTTTCTGTTTTATTTTTTCTCTCCTCATCCTCCGACTCTCTTTTCCTCCTTATTCAGCTCCTCATCCTCCTCCACTTTCTCGTCTCCCTCTTCCTCCTGTTCCTCCTCTGATCATTAAATCCCTCTTCATCTTCTCGGTCGTCGTTTCCCTTCTCTTCCTGCTCTTTCCCTTCCCTCTCCCTCGTTCTCCCGGTGCTCACGCTCCTCCTCGGGCGTCAAGGGCAGGGGTGGAGGAGCACCACACCTGGAGGCCAGACACTAATTACCATGGAGGTGCGTCCCTCAGTCAACACTCTCAAGGCTGCGGTCCACTGCACCTCACTCGCTGCTTCCATTACCAGGTTACCGCCGCTACACTATTATATTGGTGACTCCTCCTCTGTGTTCTCAGCGCCACTCCCGCCACATTGAG
>CM035187.1:12594770-12602270 GCA_020233015.1 Callinectes sapidus | reverse complement strand
CTTTGTTAACCACAGGAAAACAAACACATGGATCTTTTTTGTGCATACGGTGTTTGCATTTTTGGGAGTGGAACGGTAATGTTCAAAGTCTATCCAAGATCTTTTTTCCTGTTGTGGCACCTTCAGGGAGCCTCAGCGCGCCGTTTTATAGATTGGAGTGGTGAAGTGGTGAAATAACACTACCTTAAAGTAATGAATCTTGATGAATCTTGATGAATGTCGCGACGCAAATGTGCAGTGAAAATGCCTAGACACAAATAGCAATAAAAAAATGTTACGTGAGGGTTAAAAATGTTCAGCTCATAAAGATATAATTCTTACGTCCATACGACGGTCACAAATGAAATAAATTGCATGACATTACTGGTCCACGGGTTAATCGCTTGGGCCGCCATTAACTCCCCTAGGCTGTGTAAACGCCTCGGTCCCCCGGTCACCGCCCCAACCACCATGTTCAGCGGTCACGCCCATCGCTTCCTGGTACACCATCAAGGCAGGGCGGCGCAAGGCAACAAGGGAGGCTTTTTTTAAAGATAGCAGCGATGGTATGACTTGTGTGGTAGTTTTGCCATCACTAAATGAAAAATCATCTGTTTCACGGTAATTATGATGTTAACCACTTCCCAGCGAGGGTTAGGAAGCAGGTGCGTGCTATTAAATCAACAAGAGGCTTTACTCCCGCAGTGGATGTGGTGGCAGTGGCTATTAGAGCTTAAGGTGTGAAGTGTTATTAAGGCGCGTCCTAACTGTGCTGATTATCGGGCTATGGGGAGGCTGATATCATCTTGCTTCCCTTGATTACTGTTGTTTCCTTATCGCATCTCACGCTCCGCCATCTCCACTGACAAGCATCACTGGGAGAGTACTGGGCTAATTAAGTAACTATCTATCAGTACATTGAAGAAGACCCTTGAAAATTCTCTCTCTCCTCTCGCTCTCTCTCTCTCTCTCTCTCTCTCTCTCTCTCTCTCTCTCTCTCTCTCTCTCTCTCTCTCTCTCTCTCTCCTTGTGATGTTGTTTACCTTAATTGTTACCATATCGGCAAATGTTATTGTTGCAAATGCTATTGATCTAGAATAAACCTCCTTATTTTTGCAATTTCTACGAGTTTGACAATTGGTGTAAGTTAAAGGAAGTAAAAGGCATCTCAGAGTGGTTGTTATTTAAGGACAGGTGTACTTGATAGCTGTCAAAGGGTTAAAAAGGTGTATCACTATTATTTCAGGGTAAATTTCCTATATGTATGACCACTCACTTTAATGCTCTGTGGTTATTTATTTATTTATTTTAGTGACAGGAGGGGCACTAGTTAAGAACAACAAAATAGCATTAAAAAAAGGGAGAAAGGAGAAAAAGGATGTATTCATTATCAAAAACCAAAGGAGAAGGTTAAATATCCTGTATGTACGATTGCTCACTTAATGCATTGTAGTTATTCATTTATTAATTTCTATGACAGGAGGGGTGCCAGTTAAGAGCAACAAAACAGCATTAAAAAAGAGAGAGGGGAGAAAAAAGAAAAATCTATTAATCTAAAAAAAACATTGCTCATTTTAATACAATGTAGTTATTTATTTATTATTTATTTATGATGAGTGGCACCAGTTAATGGCAATAAAACAGCATCAGAGAAAAAAAGAGAGAAAGTGAAGATCTATGAGTGTGTATTTACCTATTGGTCTGATGGAAAGGGAGTAATGTCTGTGTCTCATCTCTATATCCATTATCTAATTTCTTCCTTAAAGTACTGACACTTCTGGTATTCTCAATTTCCTCACTAAGCTTCTTCCATTTATTCACAATATATGGAAAACTATACTACTTAATATCTCTTTTACAACTTTCCTTCCTTAATTTCATGTGTGTGTGTGTGTGTGTCTGTCTGTCTGTCTGTCTGTCTCTGTCTGTCTGTCTGTCTCTGTACAATGATATTAAATTGATGAATTTCAGCAACATAGCAACATCAGCAGAACCTTCAATTTTCCTAGTGTTGTGAATGGGAGAATTGCAGGCTGTCAAGGCCATAGAGAACACACACACACACACACACACACACACACACACACACACACACACACACACACACACATGAATAAACCCAAGGAAGATAGATTATTATTTTAACTTAATATGATGTTTATAAGTAGAAGTTTATGAGCTATCAGGTTACCAAGAGAGAGAGAGAGAGAGAGAGAGAGAGAGAGAGAGAGAGAGAGAGAGAGAGAGAGAGAGAGAGAGAGTAGTGTTACGATAGACTGACAGGATAATTTTCCCACTCAATGAGGTGGTGGCCTTGGGCAGAGCATACCACAAGGTCTTACTGACAGAACCACTAAACTATGAAAACCCTGCTATTTCTTCACTCTGCACTGTTACCACCACCACCACCACCACCACTGCCACCAACACCACTGCCAACCCACACTCTCTCATTGCATAACTTAACCTTTCCACAAGTTAATTTAGAGTCCAGTTAAGATGAGGGAGGAATGTAACTAGTAAACTATGAAAACCCTGCTATTTCTTCACTCTGCATTGTTACCACCACCACCACCACCACCACCACCACCACAACCCCACATCCTCTCACTGCATAACTTAACCTTTCCACAAGTTAATGAATATAAAGTCCAGCTAAGTTGAGAGAGGAATAGAATTACTAAGCTATTTCATCACTCTGCACTGTTACCACCACCACCACACCTCTCTCCTCACTGCATGCATAACTTAACCTTTCCACCAGTTAATATAGAGTCCAGCTGGAGATGACAGGGGAACATAAGTCTCATCCCTGGCAAGGTAAGGAAGAAGGGTCAAGAGAGTGACATTCTGGTAAAAGTCAGTTGTGGGGGGACCAAAACTACAGGATGTACTTGAAGTTATGCAGGATGTCCAGTGGTGGTGAGAAGTAGGGGAAATACAGTGGGGGCTTCTTATCTCTGTGGTGACTGTGTGTATAGTGGTGGTGGCGTGTGGTGTGGTGTGTGAACAGTGTATGGGGAGGTGTAGTGGTGTGTGGTGATGTATGGTGGTGTGTGTGTGTGTATGATGTTAGTGGTGTGTTGTGCCTAAACTTGGTAAATAGTGCTGTGTGATGCTTAGTGACTATTGAACACTGACCTACTGAAGAAGAAGAAACTTGTGTGTGTGTGTGTGTGTCATTTAAGAGTGTTTCATGTTATATGCTGGCAAAAGATAGGAAAAAGAGATCTCCCAAGGTGCTGGTAGTAAATGATGCAGTGTGAGATAGCCAGTAATTTAGAATAGAAGAATTGAATGATGTGAAGATTGACACACACACACACACACACACACGTTTAATATTTAAATTGACATATTTTCATCATTTTATTGCAATTAGTGGTTTGAATTATTGGTGATTAAGAGTTTATGTTTCTTTAATGAAAGGATTTATTGATAAGGCTGAAGCAGTGTAGGGTATTATAGTATATGATGATAGTTAATTAATCTTCTCTCTCTTTACAGGAACTTTTTAAGAGTAAGGATATAAAAGAAGACCGCAACAATGCACAGTAAGTTATTTCTTTATTTTGTGTTGGTATGAGGAGTGTATGTGGATTGTATCCTTAACCCCTTCAGTACTGGGACACATTTTTACCATGAGTTTTGAGGGTGATTAGATGATTATTTTTGACGCTAGGAAGGGTTTGTGGAGGTCAGAAGTTTATCAGCCAGAATGTGTACTGTACTTTAATTCCCATATAAGTTTCTGAAGCTTTATAAAATCCTTCTGTTGCATTCCTCATACTATTTTAATCTTTTCTTTCATATATTTTTAGATTTTCTTCCACTTTTAAATAGTCTACAAGTAATTATAATTGTTACCCAGTATTTGAATTGCTACTGAAAGATTATACCAAAAGTAATGTAACATAATACATATAATATGAACCTTCCATCCATTCCACCAGACCGATCGAAGAGGAAAGGCCCAGACCTCAAGTTTAGGTTTACAGACACACAGCCAGCACAGCCTGTGTAAGTATACCTCTTCTTCCTCTTCTTTAACCCTTTCACTGCTATTTGGTTCATCTTTCCTTAATAACTGATCACTCTACAACACCTTCACTTGTTCTATAGTTACCTAATTAGATAAGACCTCCCCTTCTCACATTTTTTCTTTGCCATCTTGTGCTTTACTCTTGGCTGAACTCTCTTACATACATAGAAATACCTAATGAGATAAGACCTGCTCCTCTCACAATATTCTTTACCATCTTGTACTTTGCTCGTGGCCAAACTCTCTTACATATACAAAAAGAAAGAAAATAAGAAATCAGACCTGCCCTCCTCACACTGTCCCCACCACAGGGAGCCCCCTCGGAACCTGGACAGCAGAACTACAATCACAATGGACGGGAAGGAGGTGGATGTGTCAGCCGATGACCTGGAGCTGCTGAAGGAGCTGGGCCGAGGAGCTTATGGTGTGGTGGAGATGATGAGACACAGGCCCTCCGACACTATCATGGCTGTCAAGGTGAGGGGAAAATAGTGCCGTGTTATTTTATTGAGAGGTGGTGGTCATGTTAAGTTGTTTTGGGGGTCATGTGATTATTCTGTGCTTTTATGTGATAGGGTTTGTTTTCTCTCTCTCTTAAACTGTTAAAAGGGCCGTCATAGATTTTTTTTACATCTGATGATAATAATAATAACTTCTTTGTGCCTATCTTCTCTGTCCTGCACCATGTCACACACACACTTTCTAATAATAATGATAATAACTTCCTCATTCTTACCTTCCTCGTCCCACACTGCATCACACACACACACACCTTCCAATGATAATAATAACTTCCTTGTCCTTATCTTCCTTGTCTCGCACCGCATCACACACACACCTAATAATAATAATAATAACACCTTTTTCCTTATATTTCCTGTTCCACATCACACACACACCTAATAGTAATAATAACTCCTTTGACCCTCAGCGCATCACCAGCACAGTGGACAGCCGAGAGCGCCAGTACCTGCTGATGGACCTGGATGTGTCAATGAGGTCCGGTGCCTGCCCCTACACGGTACACTTCTATGGGGCGCTCTTCAGGGACGGCGATGTGTGGATCTGCATGGAGGTGATGGAGACTTCCCTGGACAAATTCTACCCCAAGGTGTTCTCCCAGGGCAAGACGTTCCCGGAGGAGTTCCTGGGAAAGATCGCCTTCTCTGTACGTGGTGGGGGTCTCTGTGGCCGGTGGTTGTGGTGTGTGGGTGTTGATGTCTTTGTTTTTGTTTGCTGGTGAAGTGGTATTGGGTGTCTGGTTTTTCATAACTCAGAATGGTCTTCTCCCAATTAGTCTGACTCATGCAAGGGGTGTTTTACTCAGAATATTCTAAATTATCACCTCTTATTCTTGCCCATTATTATCATGACTATTATTGTTATTATTAGGATAGTTTGTTTTGCTTTGTTTCTCCATCCCTTCTAGTTATTACTCCTGAAACAGACTGCATAGAGGGAGTGCATGGCTGGCTGCAGGTGAGAGAGGTACTGACGTGGTGTTCCTCCTGCAGGTAGTCAGTGCCTTACACTACCTGCACACACAGCTCAAGGTCATCCACCGTGACGTGAAGCCCTCCAACATTCTCATCAACAGGCGTGGGGAGGTGAAGATGTGTGACTTTGGCATCTCAGGCTATCTGGTGGACAGTGTTGCCAAGACAGTGCAGGCAGGATGCAAACCCTACATGGCTGTGAGTATTGGGACGTGTTCTTGTTTTGCTACACTTTACTCACAGCCACCACACAAGAACGTAGGAAGTAAGGGAAGCTGTAAGAAGCCATCTGGTCCACATGTGGCAGTTCTTGTATCAAACACACTCACCTTTTCCAATCTATCATCCTCATCCATAAATTTGTCTAATTTCCTTCTTTAATGACTCAACACTAACAACTATTGAGTCAATTCCATTTATCCATGTGCCTCTCTATCTGATAAGCAATTCCTTCCTGTCTTCTCTTTCAATAATTTTTTAAAATCACTTAAAGACCTTCTATACTACTCTTCATTACATTCATTAACCACCTCAGTACCATGATACATTTCCATATTTATTTTGCTTAGTATTTATCAATTTTATACAGCTTCAGAAATTGATGTTGGGATGAAAATAGTACAGACTTTAGCCATTAATCTTCTCACCTCCATAGACCCTTCCTAATGTCAATAGAATCATCTAATCCCACCCAAAACCCATGGTGGAAATGTGTCCCACTGCTGAAGGGGTTAAGAATCTTGCTCTGTTCACTAGTCTGTACATCCAGAGCACCAGTAATCCTTCAGAAACGTAGCCAAGTCTCTGTGTGTCTCTTTACAGCCCGAACGGATAGACCCACAAGGTGTGCCCTCCAGTTATGACATTCGTTCAGACGTGTGGTCGCTGGGGATCTCCATGGTGGAAATAGCCACAGGAAATTTCCCCTACAGGTCGTGGGGGACTCCCTTCGACCAGCTGAAACAGGTGGTGATGGACGCCCCCCCACGCCTCCCCCCAGGCACCTTCTCTTCTGATTTTGACAATTTTATAGAACAAGTGTAAGTGTGTGTGTGTGTGTGTTGATCTGCTTGTTAGTTTTACCTCTTGTTACCTGGTGACTGTGTGTGTATGTGAGTGTGTTATTTTATACCTCCTGTTACCTGGTGTTGTTATGGCTTCCAGGTTGGTGAAGGACTACAAACAGCGGCCTAATTACATGCGACTGCTAGAACACCCCTTCCTGGTGGCCCACGCTAACTCCACCAACGACTCCTTCGCTGACTTTATCAACTCTAATCTACCGCCACCCCAGGAGTGACGGCAGCCTCCTCTAGCCTAGATAATCTTTTTTTCTCCTGTTACTAATGATTTTTTTTTCTAAGATTTTAACCCTGGTGACTTTTTACCTGATACAAATTTTACTTTTATCTGTTAGGCAGGCGTGTGATGACAAGACTAAAAAATGGAAAAAAATGTTGAAAAAAACGTGAAAAAAAATATATATAGAAGAATCCTCATATGTTTTGTTCTGTATCGTATAATGTACAAATACCCACACTTTCTCTCTCACTCTGTCACCTGACTCTCCCTCCCTCCCTCCCTCCCTCTGTGTCCTCTTGAAGATTACTAAAGTGTATTGTAACATGTAAAGTTAGACTGTAGGAATGGCCAAAAAGCTATAAAAAATGGAAAAGACGAAAAAAAAGTGTTATTGACTTGTTAAAACTGTGCTGTCCCTTTGTACATAGTTCTTAGAATACATATTAAACCAGCCAGCTTTTTACCAGAGATCTTTTATTGACTGTCCAAGGAGTTATGAGGTCCTGTTCAGAAATGCTTTATTCTCACCATGACTATTTCCCAAGGCCATAAAGATGATTAGCGTTGTTTTCAAGAGTGTTTCTCCAGTTAATAATGTAGAAATCTTGTCAATCTGCCTCTAGAACCAAAAAATCGTTTTAATTTTAATAAAGCCTTTTGAAATAGTAGTGGTGAAGCAGA
>CM035187.1:12587270-12589770 GCA_020233015.1 Callinectes sapidus | reverse complement strand
TTTTTAATCAGGTATTTTATTTTTGCTTCCGTTTCCATCTACCAATTACCTGAACTCATTTAAGAAGTTTTCAAGACATTCATCCTCCTCCTTTGGCTAACTCTCTCAGACCTGACCGGGAACTGGCATCTCAGTGGGCCTTTTTGTTCATTCATGTTCCCTTTGTCCTGTTTTTCCCTTCATACATAAAAGCTGAGAGGGATTTTAACAGGACAGTTACTAGTGATCCATGCCTTTAAGCACAAAATAACACAAGAAAATGAAGGAAGCTGCAAGAGGCCGTTAAACCTATTCGTGGCAGTCCCTATGTGAAAATAAATAAATAATGGGAATGATTCTATTAGGTGACAGCTTAGGTCATATGGCACCACTAGGGTTAACTGGAGAGCGCTACATCTCCCACTGGGCAATTAGGTTTGGCAAGGATTCGAATCTGGCCCGCCAGCAACTATGCCACGAGAGAGAGAGAGAGAGAGAGAGAGAGAGAGAGAGAGAGAGAGAGAGAGAGAGAGAGAGAGAGAGAGGGACAGAGATTGGGCCTGCTTTTCTTTTATTGGTTTTGAAGAGGCGGTGGTGGGTGCGCCAGGGCCGTGTTGGACGAGGCTGGCAGGACGTGATGCTTCTTTACTGGAGAAACTTTGTAGGCGAGGTTGTGTTGGTGTTTGAGAGGTTCGGAGCAGCCTGGGGTGCGCTGCGTCTTGGAGTGAACGGAGTATGAAGAGGAGAGCCGGATTACGTGGAGCTTTCCTGAGACGTCGGTGCAGTGGCGCCTCCGGTGTTGTGAGGAGACAGGCAGGGGAGGAGAAAGGGGGAAGGAAGAGCGAAGTTTAGGAAGCATCCAAGTTAGTGAAGCTTGTGTGGGGGGAAAGTCCTTGGTTTTATTAAACTTCCTCGTCTTGAGAAGCGAAAACTTGTTGACATAAACGTGGTTCTTCGGCTCAGATTGTTGTCTGGTGCAATCCTCGGGAATGTAGTGGATTGGATTACTTTGAGGGGATTTGGGTTCAGCGAGGCGGGAGAGAGGCGTCCTTTGCGGCGAGGAGCTTCAAGTTTTATGGTGACACTTTTGCTGCGACTGACTCTAGTGGGTGCCGTGGCTGGTGCTGCAGAGGATCGAGGGGTCTACTTCCTTCACTTCCCTGCGAGATGTTCTCCCATGTGGCTGCAGATCAGTGCCTTGGCCCGGGACGTCCCTGGACTACATTTTGCACTGCGTACTTCTAGTTCAGGCGCTCCGCTGTGAAAACTTGACGCAAAGCGGGATAGATGGCGGGAAGCACAAAGAATGACCGTATTCTTAAACACTTTGCTTCCTTAAACTCATCTTTTTCCAACGGTTCTAGATGAAGAAGTCATGTTTTTAAGGGTATTTTGTGATGGGTTAGCAATATTTCTTGTTTATTTTAAGGATAAACTGTCTTAAAAATCCGGCTACTCGTCTCAGTGATCTTCAAAAGTTGTTGTGGTGAGAGAGCAGTGTTTAACAATATGGGCCCATGTCTCAGGGAACGCATCACGTGCACACAGAACTGAACTGAAGTGTGAAAGGTAACGAGATACAAGTGCATGAAACGGCAGCTGTCACCAAACCAAAATGTTCGCGTCTGCAGGAGCTGTACCTGGTTCACACACACACACACACACACACACACACACACACACACACACCCGCTGTCAGGTACACAACTTTCAAAGACGGTCCTGAAATAGGGTCGTGCTCTTAATTATTACTTCACCAGCTGTGTGTGTGTGTGTGTGTGTGTGTGTGTGTGTGTGTGTGCGTGTGTGTGTGTGTGTGTGTGTGTTTGTGTGTCTGTACGTGCGCGTGGGACAGGCGTGACTTACAAACCTTCTCACTCTCATGGTTTTCACTCAGCATCTTCAAAACAGACTAGTGCTCTCCTTCAACCTGCCTGCCTCCCTCCTTTACTTACTCACTCCTGTCATACACCCCTCCCTCCTCCTCCTCCTCTCCGTCCATGCCTGCTTCTTTCCTCCCTCCCTCCCTCCCTCAGTCTCTCTCTCTCCCTCCCTTCTATTCTTCCTTCTTGTGTTTCTGTATTCTCGTGTACCAGGGAAAACTAGGCCATTACCCTCATAACGCTTGCCTGAGGGCGTTCTTCGTCTTCGTTATCATCCGCATCGTCGTTTCGTTGCGCTGGAGAAAAAACGCACCGTCTCTTCTCCATTTTTGTGCATTCCTCTTCTCCTCCTCTTCTTCCTCCTCTTCCTCCTCTTCCTCCTCCTTACTTCCTCCCACGCCTGCAATTCCCATTCATTACCCTCGATCCCGCCAAACCCGTCGCTCACTCACATCCTCAGGGTTGCGCCGTCGACATTTTCACAGGAAATGTTCGTTCGCTTTTGTCTCCGTCACATTAATCCTCCATTTGCGAGGCCATCCAATCCGCCGGAGCCTCAGCCGTACGGGGACAATTGCGACCCTTAGTTTACCTGCGACGGTGTTCCTCCTCCTCCTCCTCCTCCTCCGTCTCCTTCT
>CM035187.1:12502178-12512236 GCA_020233015.1 Callinectes sapidus | reverse complement strand
TCTTTACGTTTGCTACATTGGAAGTTCATTTGTTTTGTTGTAAGGTATATTCATGTTTGGTTAACAGTGTAGTTACGTATTCTTAAATGTGTCTTGTTATTGTTGTTGATGGTGGTGGTGGTGGTATATTATTATTATCATCATCACCATTATTATTATCATCAATTTACTGTTGGGAAAATAATCATGTGCCAAGTGTGTGTGTGTGTGTGTGTGTGTGTGTGTGTGTGTGTCTGAGTGTGTGTGTGTATGAATGCCACGTTGTTAATGTGTATTCTTATCATCATTTTGCTTCACTATGTTTTTATTTTACTTTTAGGTTCTTGGGTCCTCTCACAGCCCTGCATTGAGGATACGCGGGACACACTATCTTCAAGAGCTGTTTGTTGAAGTGACACGAGTGATTATAAGTAATTTTTTCACGATTCTAGTGGTAATTGGACCATTTCGATGTCATGAATGAGAGAAACACACTTCAGAACGCAGCTTATCATCCCAGTAGCATTTAAAAAGAGTCTTGGTGAGAGAACACAGTGATTCAGAATACATAACACTACAGACGATGTTGGGGGGATACTTAAATCAACTTTCTGTATCTCCACATGACACATTGCACACATTCCACGCTGTACGATGCCTTTCACAGCGGAATTAGTAGTTTGGTTCAAGTGAGAGCTCAGAAATGCTTCGTTCTCTCCCCCTCTCTTTCCCTCATCACGACTATTTTTCAAAGGCCACAGAGAAGATGAGCCGAATTTTCATACTATTTCTCTTGCCAGGAATGTAGAGACGTTAATTCATCCCCAAGACCGTGAAAATACCCTTTAAATTCCACGTAAAGTAAAGGGAAGTCTGTTGAAAGTAGCGAGGGCGGGCGGAGTGTTGAAGTGTTTGAAGCGTTTCAGGATAAGTGTTGTCTGAATCACGGGGCGGCCACTGCACCACTTCCCTCAGACCTTCACAGCTGCCGGAGGTGCGGGTGGCCCTGCTGCTGACCCTTACCCTGCCAACACGCCTCTCCCGTAAGTGTTTTTGACTTAGTTTTCCACACACACACACGTACACAGGTGAATAGCAGGTACCCCACATAATTCTCCTACATACATATTCTCGGTTTCCCTTTCATTCTTATCCCACCCGCCAGGCCCCACCCAACCATACACACACACACACACACACACACACACACACACACACACACACACACACACACACACAGGTTGGTAGGAGTGCGGTGTTATCTTCCCTTTATTCTATTCCTCCCTGATCACAAGCACTGCACTATTAACCCCTTCAGTCCTTCAGTACTTCAGGACACATTTTGAAGATTTTGAGGTGTGATTAGACGATTTTATTGACATTAGGAAGGGTCTATGGAGGTCAGAAGATTAATGGCCCGTGATTGTACTATTCTAACCTCACAAGAGTTTCGTAAGATGTAGAAAATCATTAAATACAAGCAGAATAAATATGAAAATGCCTCCCAGTACTGAAGGGGTTAACTTTATCGTATTTCTCTTACACTGATTTGTTTGTAGTTGTCCGTGCTAGACCAAGAGAAACAATCCTCTCTCATCTGACGACCCCAATGCCTCCCACAGTCCTGCCACTCCCCACTTCCCCACTCACTAAGAATATGGACTGGAAGTTATTGTGCACTGTTCTATTGTACTTGTGGTGAGATGGCAGGCCTGGTGGAAACTTACTGTGGTGTGTCTGTGTGTGTCAGGAATTTCAATTGAAGGAAAACTACTTATTTCAATATTGGTGTTTATATGTTTGTAATGTACAACATATATATGCTTGGCTGGTGTGACATTGACTGACTGACTAATAATTAACCTGTTCTTGTTGCTCCCTCACAGTTCCGAACGTGCTCGGTCAAGAAGTATCGCCATTATCACTGCCTGCGTTGTGTGGCGGCATGAATTTCAAAGGTTAGGAAAACACTAATACAATATTGATGTTTATTTTTTTTCGTAATGTACATATATATAAGCTTGGCTGGTGTGACATTGACCGACTTACAATTAACCTGTTCTTGTTTCTCCCTCAACAGTTTGGTGATGGGGTAAGAAAAAGCATCACCACTAGTGTCCTTCACCAGACCAGACCAGCTTCCTCCTGCCTGCCTCACCTCACTCACCCCTGGAGAGGACAAGAGTGGGTCCCCTGCGACCGGGAACTGTCGTGATCAGCTTCACCAGTCAGTGTCTGTGCAAGAAGTGGATAAACACCAACCACGCCACGATACTATTGGAGAGCCTCGCCCCGAAGGAACTGTGGTGTGAGTGACGACAGCAGCAGCATCCTCCTCCCCTGGCCCACCCACCGCTGTCGAAAATACTCCGAAGACTCTCCGGAGGTTTCGTCAAAGGGTGAAAGGAGAAATTTAATAAAGATTTTGTGGGGAAAGTCTGACCTTTATTTTCTTATATTTTCTTAAATAAAAATCGCTACAAAATCTCCGGAGAGTCTTCGAAGTATTTTCGACTTGAAGACGCTGCTCCACTTGCAAGGGAATCAGTCAGTCCTCCTCTAATAGACTTACAGGAGGTGGTGGTGGTCGTCTTGTCTTTCATTCTTGCAACCTGGAAAACAAGATTAGGTATAACCTAAATAGAAATTCTATTACCTTTAAAAAGAAATTCAAATACTAACAAGTCTCATTTATATATAACAGTAAATGCAAGCTCTTTATCATACCAACTAACATTCTGGTGTAGTGGGCATATATCATTAGTAGTAATATACTTGTATTTAGTATATAAAGTAATGCATATACTACTACTACTAATTATATGCCTACCAGAATATTATTAGTTAGTGTGATAAAGTCCAGCAGTGTAACAAACAAACTACAGCAGCAAGTCAAGGCTACACAACATTAACACAATTGAAAGCCTCATCTGATAATAATTCCTTGATGTTCACTTCCTCCTCTTCTTCTCTTTCATCAGTGTTCTCCTTGTGTCACCTCTTCCTTCCTTCCTGTGTCACCACCACCAGGTATTGTAAGGAGAGTGTTCTGGGGAAGTAAATAATAGGTGTAATAAATGCATATATATAAATCAGTTATATAAAGCTTCTCTCAATCCCCCTCTTACATCCATTCATCTCAAACCTCACTAACACTTCACACTAACTACTTACTTCGCCAATCATTCAGCCTAGATAAGAGCCATTTCTCGTGGTAACCCCAGTAATTGATAGCACCTGGTGGGGAGAGAAGTACCCTCCCCCCACCCCTCCCCAACCTGTCATTTAAGCCGCACTATGACTTTATGTTAGGGAGACAGATTGAAATTATCTATTCATGACACACGCACTGCGGTATAAAGTGAGTGCAGGTGTGGTGAAGAGGAGAAAAGAATATATTAAGAGGGGGAAATAAATTAATAAATAAATCGAGTTTTTTTCAATACACCTGTGGCTTCCCTATCATTATTAATTTTGTGACACCTGTCTAATTTTTATCCTGTTGAATTGAAATAATTGAATTTATTATCTTTCCATCTATCTTATTCTCACGATTGATGCCATGAAACACGACTCTTACTTGTCATTACTGGTGTTGCTGTTGCTGTTGATTCCTCTTCCTTTGTGATGGTGATGGTGGTGGTGGTGGTGGTGTTCGTTCAGGCCTCACTCATCATGCTCATCTTCCATTGCTGAGGACAAAAATCATAGCAAGAATGACAAGTTTAAGGACACGCACGCACGCACGCACACACACACACACACACACACAGTAGATGGAGGATCTATGAAAAACACGTCTTTTGGCAACATGTTTATTAAGAAAAGCCGCCAAAATGACAGGCCAATAGGCAGCAGCAGCGAGATTACCAAGAATAGTCTTAAGGGCGAAGAGAATAACACTTCCGCGCATCGCCAGGTGTAGCTAAGACACCTGGCAACCCCCACACCCCCACCACACCACTCCTACACCCCTACACCCCCACCACCCACACTGCTCACTTGTACTAAAGGTGACAAGTGCGTTTCTTAACTTATTTTTTCTTTAACTCTTTCACTGCTTTGTCTTTCATTAACATTATTTTCGTGTGAATGAGCGTTGGTTCAGTGAAGTTAGAGAACATTATTATTATGAAGATATTGGGTCCATATTAATAGATTCTTAGATGTGTCATTTACTAAGACAAATTTTTAGTCTTACAGCCCATCTTAACCTTCTGAAATTGGTGTAGTACTTAAAAATTATCTCATCACCAGTAGATTTGAAGCTGCTGAAGAGATACTGGCTAAAGTACAAATTTCAGGAGGTTATGTGAATTTTAAGACTATCAATTCATCTACAGAAAAAAATACATACTTAAACATCTCTCTTAATACAGGTTCTTCAGTACAAGGAGTGTCTTAAACGAGTTACGACGGTGGCAATGAAAGACAAGCAGTGGAAGGGTTAATTCAGTGTATATGTGTGAATGCAAACACGACTTGAACTGTTAAGTGTTGTGTTGTGCTGACGAAATGCAAGTTTGTAAGTTTGCAAGTTTGGTCTTTGGGTGTTTGAGGTAAAAACTGTGAAGTACAATAAATCCCTACGAGCAAAAATAAAACGATAAACTCTGTACATTGGTTTTTAAAAAGTTTCAAAGCTGTACTTTTATAGATTCAATAATAATATCTTACATCCAACAAGAGTTTCATCCTGTCTGTACCCTTACTTCACTAGCCAGTATGTCTGTCTGTCTGTCTGTCAGTCTGTGAGGGTGAACAATTATTATTAACACATCCCTACATCTCTCCATCTCTCCATTAGAAACACCAGATTATACAAGATTTTCTCACGCAACTGACACAAAAACCCCTCGAAAAATAAATCTTCTTGGTGTGCAAACGCGAAATTCAAGCAAAAAAATATATGCGCTTATAAATTTCCTTTGCATTGACACAGACAAGAACACACACTGGGGAGGCAAAGAACACACCGCCACCTCAACCTCACACAGCGCTATGGAACAATTTTGCACTAATAAAACCCCCATACAAACATGACCACAAAATACAACCCACGGTAGGAATTCTCTGGCGTGTAAAAAAATAGCCACAGATCAATGACAATAAACTCTTGACTCGCCACACGGAGCGGGGAAAAGAATATTAGCCACGATGATGATGATTATACACAGCACACAACGCCCCTCGCCGTCCAGTTTCCCATCATGCAACAGTCGTCGAGGAAAAGGCTTTACGAACATGTTGCCCGGTTTTTAAGTATCTACGGAACACTTTGAGGGGGGAGAGGGACAGGGAGAGGGAGAGGGAGAGGGAGAGAGAGTGTGTGTTCCATCTCACAACTCAAGCATCACACTACTGTCTTTTTTTGTGGTCCCCGTTAGCGACACAGCGTCCCACCACAGCAAACCACACTACTACCACTGCCACAGCCACAGCCACACCACCACCACACCGCCACACTACAAGCACAGCAAACCACGCTAACACCACACCACACCACAGCCTCGCCACACCTACACAGCTACATCACACCACCACATTATAACCACAACACAACCACACACACACGCACACACACACACACGCACGCACACTATACGTACATCTACTAAGAATAATATACATGGTTGTGAGAATCTTGTTAATCTACTTATTACATTATGTATATATATATATTTTATGTATGTATAGACTTTTTATATATATATATGTTAATGAAAGAACCTTCAATATATATATTTCTAAGTACACACGCGTCATTCAGAATACAATATGTTATGTATACTTGAGGGAGAAGACAGCCACTAACACCACCATCACCACCACCACCACCACCACCGCCTTCAGGGACTCTAAACACCGGTATTCCTGCTGTAAGGCATGTGATCTATGACAGGTTTAAGGTTCTCCGCCACATCCCCCCACCCACACCACACCACCACCACCACACACTCCCCCCCTCTCCTACTACCACCCCAGACCTTCCCCGGTGGTATTAACGCTCATCACCCCCGCAGGCATTTCATCTCTTCCACCCCACACCCCCTACCCCCCCCCGCCCCTCAATACCCACCCCACCCACCTCAGACCAGCCGAAGTGAGGGGCGGCAGGCATGGGGGGCGCACGCACGCACACACACACTCCCAAGCCAACAATGAACCCCGCGTGTGACTAAAACGAAGAGGCACTGAAGAGAACACACGCACACACATACACACACGCACGCACACGCACACGCACGCACCTGACGAAGAGAACAGCTAGTAAGGGCGCGCCACTTCTGCAGGAGGAGCGCGCAGAGTTACACCCACGGAGGAACTGAGGCTACTGAGGGGCAGGACAGGGTGGTGGTGGTGGTGGTAGACCCTTTCCCCCCCCACCCCACAACCCCCCCACCTCCTCCCTCTCTCTCCCTCTCTTTCAAACGGACCAATCATAACGCTCGTATTTTCAAACACTGTGCTTCACCGTAACTATTTAAAAAGGCTTCATTTGAATTGACACGAGTTTTTTTAAGGTGTTTTTTGTAGTTCCAGAGGGAGTTTGATAAGATTTCTATATGATTTACTGGAAGAACACTCTTAAAAACCCCGCAAGTCATCTCTGTGGCCTTGGAAAATAGTCGTGGTGAGAGAGCTGAGTGTTTGTGAATACGGACGCACAATCTCACTTCACGATTCGATACAGTGACGGTGCTTCGAAATTGTTAATGTTGCTGTTGCCAGAGAGAGAGAGAGAGAGGGGGGGGTCTTTTTCTCTACCACCACCACCACCACTACTACCGCTACCACAACCACCATTACTACAATGACTACCACCATTGAAGTAGTGACGGTGTATGTTAATACCGCTACCACCATCACCACCGCTACTTCTACCACCATTACCACAACCACCACCACCACCACTACCACTACCACTACCACTACCACCACTACCACTACTAATGCTTTCAGACACGGTGGGGAACGCCTCATACACACACACACGAAAAAAATAAAATAATAATGCAGTAACAGACACCAACATACACACATACAGACACACGCCCCTACAAACACACGAATAATACTAAAGGTGTGTCCTAGAGTCAGTTATTGTGTCAGGTGTGGGACAGGTGAGGCAGTGCACCTGTGACACACCTGTAGAGGTACACATGGTTATTATACACACTTGACAGACACCCCCCTCACCCCGCCGACCGCCCTGTAACCCGTGCAATCTAAACTGTCCTTTTTTCAACCTTATCCTTGCTGGGGACTCCTTTATTGCCATATCACTGGTTAATTTACCTCTCTCTCTTTTTCTAATCTCGCTCCACCTCCGCAGGGTTGGAGAAAGAGAGAGAAAGGGAGAGATAGAGAGATAGAGAGATTGTGATGTGGCAATGGAGGAGCCCTGAGTAAGTTCAAGGTTAAAAAAAAAAAGGGGCCAGTTAAGATTGCAGCGGGTATAACAAGGAGTGATTGCCTATTTGGTAGTTTAAAGCCACTCGTTTCTCTTGATAGTTTGTTTTAGGGAAGAGGAACATTGAATACTGAAAAAGGGAGAAAGTGAATAGAATGAAAGGATTGATGAACGATAAAAAAAAAGCTGAATGAGTTAAAATGAAGGAAAAAAGAGGGAAGGTAAATAGAAAAATAGAATAAAAAGATTAGTAAATGATTAAAGAGTGAATGAGTTAAAAATTACGGAAAAAGGAGCCACTTGATGATAAAAACAGGATAAATTGAACTATAAAAAATATGAGAAAAGCCTCCATGTACGAAAAATATGGTTTAATGAAAGAAAAAAACTATAAAATGAAAAAAGACACACTGAATCCCCAAAAACACTAAAAAATAGGCTTAAGGAATAAAAAAAATCCTTACTTGTCTTTTAACTGAACTATATAAATGCATCTTGTCTTGTTGTCATCACTAGTTACTATTTCGATTCTTTTCCTTCTCTAACTAAACAACACTTCCTTTCTCCCTCACACATTTGTCTTCTGCCTTAACTGTGATTGTCTTCCTGCTTCACTAACTACAGTAATTAATTATCTCACCTCTGAATTGTCTCATCTGATTGTTTTCTTCTCTTCCTTGCTTCCTACTACTATTTATCTATGGTGTTTTATCTCTAACCTTTGTCATAACTATCTAACTGCTTCCTCTCTCCTTCACTAACTACAGTAAATATGTATCTCAGCTTTGTATTGTCTGATTTCATTGCCTTTTCCTCTTCCTTGCTTTCTATTCTCTATTTATCTTGTGTTATCTTTATCTTCTGTCTTAACTATCTAATTGCCTCCTCTCCCCTTCACTAACTACACAGTAAATATTTATCCTACCTTTGTATTGACTTATCTGATTGTTTTCTTCTCTTCCTTGCTTTCTATTCACTATTTATCTTGTGTTATCCTTATTCTCTGTTCTATCTATCTAGTTGCCTCCTCTCTCCTTCACTACGTAAATATTGACCATACCTTTGCCTTGTTCTATCTAATTACTTCGCCTTTTCTTGCTTTCTACTCATTATTCATCTTGTATTATCTCGATCCTCTGTCTTAACTATCTAATTGCTTTCTCTCCCCTTCATTAATTAGAAGGTAATTACTTATCTTTGTCTTATCTAATTACTCTTATCTTATTACCTCATCTTTCCTCTAATTATTCACTATCTTGTATTAACTACCTAATTACTTCCTCTCCTTCGCTAACCTCTCTCTAACCTTCACAGCATTTTGCTTCAATTACACATTCGTATTAATATTTCTCTCTCTTCTTTTTAATAATGTTATTGGTTTCTATTATTCTATTATTGTTATTGTTTTCTATCACTATACAACATCTTCATCTTTCTAGTAATACAGTTTGGCTTTTATTTTATCTTCCTAAGTACATTTTTTTCACTTAGTTTACGTAACTATCTATTGTTTCTTGTGCGGAGACGATTTTCCGCGGTTTTTTTATTAACTTTTTAATTTTTCGTTAAATAAATATATCTAACAAACTAATCTTTCTGACTGTGTTGCCTTCAGTAAGCTCAATGTTTCTTTTTATATAATATTGTGTCATCAGGTTTTTTTTTCCTTATTTAATTAACTATATAAATATAACTCTTTCAGCAAAAATAAAATACTGTATCACTTGCATAAAGATACACATTTTTTGTATTCTTCACTCGTTATTTGACTAGAAACACTAATTCATCTCGATAACTCTCAGGAATTTCACACAGTCAGTCACACACACACACATACAAATCTTACTTAGCTTTTCTTCCCTTTCCTTTTGATTTCGTTCTCTTTCCTTCCTTTCCTTCTCTTTCCTTCCTTTCCTTCTCTTTTCTTTCCTTTCTTTCCTTTCCTTCCCTTTTTTTGTTATGTTAATTTGTTATTTTTTCTTTTTGTTATGTTTTCATTACGTAGCTATTGATGTTTTTTTTTCTTTTTTTCTTATTTCTTCCTTTTCTTTAGTGAATGCGAGTTAATCTCCCTCTGTCCCTCTATATTCCAGACTCCCTCCAGAAATTCCTCCTCCCTTTGTTTACCAGTTTATATAGTCAGTTCAGCTCTCTCCCTCTCCCTCTCCCTCTCTTTCCCTCTCTCTCTCTCTCTTGTTCACCTTCATGCATAAATTAGCTGTACTCAGATGGGTCCAGAGAGAGAGAGAGAGAGAGAGAGAGAGAGAGAGAGAGAGAGAGAGAGAGAGAGAGAGAGAGAGAGAGAGAGTCACCATACGCCCTCTCTCTCTCTTGATCTACGACACATCTTTTACCTTTTCTTTCTTTTCCCTCCCTTTTTTTCCTTCCTTTCTTCTTTTCCTCCTTCCCCTCCTTTCCTTCCTCCTTCGTACACTCATAATGAAAAGAGAAGAGAACGAACAACAGAGAAAAATAATATAATGATGTTTTTCTTGATATTGTCATTCACCTCTCCTCCTCCTCCTCCTTCTCCTCCTCCTCCTCCTCCTCCTCCTCCTCCTCCTCCTCTTCTTCTTCCTGTGGTGTCAATTTGCGTCAATGTTAGCGAAAGGTACGTTGATTTGTGTGTGTGTGTGTGTGTGTGTGTGTGTGTGTGTGTGTGTGT
>CM035187.1:12158672-12172085 GCA_020233015.1 Callinectes sapidus | reverse complement strand
TTAGTTCGATGTTCCCAGGTGCACCATCCGCCGCCTCTGACCCTCGCCACTCTCTTGATGACCCTCCCCTTCCTCCTCTCTCCATTTTCTCCTTTCTTCCTTTCTCTCTTTATTTCCATTTTCTCCTTTCTTCCTTTCTTTCTTTGTTCCTTTCTTTCTTTCCACTTTTATTTCTGTTTTTTCCTGTTTTTATTCATTTACTTTAATATCTTGTGTATGTTTATAGAACTACGTGAATTCTTTGTGTGTGTGTGTAAGAGAGAGAGAGAGAGAGAGAGAGAGAGAGAGAGAGAGAGAGAGAGAGAGAGAGAGAGACAGCTCAAAGCATAATTGTAATTCAGTATACACCTCGAGAGAACAGTTAATTTCACGTCACGCGTCTGTCATCAAATTGTTATTCTCTTTCTGTTCGGAATATTAGTTTCTTAAATGTGGCGTGTGAGGGAATGCTTTGTTCATTGCTCCTTATCTCGCCTTGCCTGTATTTGTACGGTATTAATGAGAGGGAAAGGAGCAATGATACTTTGAATTGAATAATGCGTGCAGGAAATAAAGATCGTCAATTAACAGAGCATTATCACAGCTTACTTTGTTGAAATCATACCACCCGCTTGGGGAATTAGATTGAAAGTGTGAAGCGTTTTAGGATAAATTTATTAAAGCAAAGCCAATTACAAATTACCAGGTTTTCGATATTTCATTTGTGTAAAGTGGTAGGAATAATAGTGGTGATAATAATAATAATAATAATAATAATAATAATAATAATAATAATAATAATAATAATAATTTCCGTCTCTCTCTTTCTTCACTCTCTCAAAGGCTGTATTAAGTATAACCCTTGTAATTTGTCCCTCATGGCAGATTTTCGAATTTTTGGCTGGAGATTCTGTGCTGATGGAATAGCCAATAGTTCGTTCCTTGTCCTTTCCTTTACTTTGATTCATCGTTTAATCTTCCGCTCGACTCTGCAATTCTCTCTTCCAGTCGTTGGTTGTCGTTCAGGCGCATTGACTCCTTCCTCTCTTCACACATTCGCATTCGGACCCATTTGCATGTAGTGTGTTTCATGTTTGTTCGGACCTGCCTCGGAGAGCGGACTGACGGAGTGGTGGTGCCTTTGCGGGAAGTGTTTGGTGGTCATTGGCATCTTAAACAGAGGGTTACGATACCTGTACTTTCCTATTCCTTCACCATTCCCATAGTTTGTTTTCTTTATCCTCTCTTTATTTATTGCATTACTACTACAATCTTACTTAAGTCTTCGATGCCTTACTCTTTCAGTGTTTAGTGCTAATCTTACTAACTCTGGTAAATTAGTGTTTTTTTTTTATTTCCATTATCTCTTTTGCCATTGGTCACTTTCCCCTTCTTACAAAAAAGAAAAATTTACTCGTTCTTCGTCTTCCACAGTCTTCACTCTTTATTACCTTTCCGTCCCAGCTCAATCACTTCGCCTCACCATCATCAGACACTCCACGTCGGCTTCCTTTCTCAGCGATGCTATAAATACGCCTCGACACACACTTTTACTTAGACTTTCACTAACAATAAATATTCTATCACACATCCCTTTTTTTCACTCCTCTCTCTCTCTCTCTCTCTCTCTCTCTCTCTCTCTCTCTCTCTCTCTCTCTCTCTCTCTCTCTCTCTCTCTCTCTCTCTCACTTGTTGCTTCTCCCAGCCAACACAACGCTGTATTTTTTTCCTCTGGTCACGTGGCGTTTTTCTTCTCATCTCCAGCGTGTCCATCACTCTCTCATCTCTCTCACTTTCCCTTCTTTTCATTACTTTTTTCATATTATTCTATTTTCATTTTCCTTTTAAGTCTTTTTCATCTCCTTTTTTCCTCGTTTTGTTCTCAGTAGTGTTCGTATTCTTAAACACTTTGCTCTCTCGCCATCACTATTTTTCCAAACGCTGTATTTGAAGAAAGTCGTGTTTTTCTAAGGGTATTTTTATGGTTTTGATGGACTGACAATGTTTCTCTTATAAGGAGAAACTGTCTTGAAAAACCCGTGTTATTGTCTCTCTGCTCTTGGGAAACTGCTGTGGTGAGAGAGCAAAGTGTTTAAGAAAATGAATGTCTTCTTTCTCTTTTCGTTTCCTTCAGTCATAATTTTTTTTCTTTACTTTCTTCCTAATACCTCAAAAGTGTGCATTGCTTACCTCACCCACTTGTTCTCCTCGTCAGGATGGCCCCTTCGCTTGGGATGAGAACGTGCAGGGCCTGATTCTCGCCTCTTACTTCTACGGGTACCTCGTCACTCAGGTAAGGCAGTGAAAGAAGGTGTGTTTTTTGTTGTTGTTATTTAGGATTTTGTTGTTTTAGTTTTTGTGTTTTTATGGGAGTTTTAAGGAAGGTTTTTAGGCTGTTTTTTTTTTGTTGTTGTTTCATATTTATTTGGGGTGTAAAGAAATTTGGTTTTACATATTGTTTTATAGTGTTTTAATTTTGTGATGTTCTGTGTGTTAATTTACGCGTGGTGCCTCGTGTGGTCAACGTAACAAAGAGCACTACTGATTAAAGCTTCACTATGTAGGCAGGTGTGCTTTAAATAGTGGTTGCTACCTCTAGATCTGTTCTTGTAATTTTTCCTATTTTCTTAACTTCTAATTTGTTTTGCCTTTCTTTACCTCTACCTAAAGCAACTAATATTGGTTAAAGCTTCACTATACAGGCAGACATGGCTTACATATTGGCTGTTAGTTTTCTGTAGCTTCTCTTATGATTTTGTGTTATTTTTGCCATGTATTCGAGCGCGTGGCTTGCTATTAGTCTACATTTTATCTCTCAGTGAATGGAGAGAGAAAGAGGGAGGGAGAGGGAAGACAAAAGAATAGATAGACAAAGAAAAATGAGAATGATTGGGAGGTATCCATGCCAGTTACGTATATTCTTAATTCAACAACAGCATTTGGAAATATTCAGACCGTGAACGTGATTGCAATAAGAAAGGGTCATTTAAACTGCCCCGTGTCTTTGCAATATGGGAGTGTTGATTTGTTGACGCATTTCACAGAGGCCATTCACTGCACACGTCATGGCCGCAAGAAAAACGTCCTTCACTAGGCATGGATTTACGCTGAATACGAAATAAGTGTTGCATTCCCCGCTTGAATATTAATACCAGTCCTGTCAGCTGTTTTTGTTCCCCCTGTCCTCTCGGGAGTTGTATGAGGCCACTCATTACTGGGATGCATTTTCATGTTTATTCTGCTTATTATTTGTCGATTTCATACAGCTTTAAAAACTCGTGTGGGGATTTAGATAATACAGACTCTGGCTATCAACCCCCTCAGTACTGGGACGCGTTTTTATATGTATTCTACTCATTATTCGTCGGTTTCACACAGGCTCAGAAACTCATAAGGGGCTTAAAATAGTACAAACTCTGGCCATTAATCTTTTGACCTTCATACACCCTTCCTAATATCAATAAAACCGTCTAATCACACCCAAAAAACTAGCGGTAACAATGTATCCCGGTACTGAAGGGGTTAAGAAGGAACGTTTTTCTTTTATGTGAAACGCGTATTGTTTTCTTCTTTCTTTCTTGTTTCTCTTTACAAACCAAACCACGAAAAACTCTGCGTGTGACAAAGACTAACGTTTGCACATCTTTATTTGAACTCTCAGTGGAAACTTTTTCTTACACCACTTTCTTTCTTTTCATTGACGAGTGACTTCCATACAATAAATACACAACACTACGCAATGACTCCCTCGCCTGACAGGTTCCCGGCGGCTGGGTGGCGGAGAAGTTCAGCGCCAAGCATGTGTTTGGTGTAGGGGCGCTGATCAATGCTGTGTGCGCCATCCTGTCCCCCGTCGCTGCCAAAGGGTCCTACATCTGGCTGGTCGTCATCAGGATCATCATGGGCATTGCTGGGGTGAGAGAGAGAGAGAGAGAGAGGGGGGGGGGGTAAAATTTCAAGGTGTTTTCAATGTTTAATAAAGCGATTTTTTCGTTAGTGGTGTGTGTGTGTAACTGATAATAAAGTAGATAATGATGTGTTGGAGAAAGCGATCTGCTAATGGAAGAAGGATAAAGGAAAGGATTACGTAGATTAGGTTATGGTTTCAGCAGTAGATTCTTAACAGTTTTAGTTTCAAGGGAGTTTTCAGTAATGGATTCTTATATGTGTTGAATTTTAGAGGTTTTCAGCATTTTTTCAGATTGTTATTAATGAGTTATTATTCCAATACACTACTTTTGCTACTATTTTTATATTCTGGTAGTACAGTGAGAGAGAGAGAGAATAGAGAGAGAGAGAGAGAGAGAGAGAGAGAGAGAGAGAGAGAGAGAGAGAGAGAGAGAGAAAAATATATGTAACATGAGTGAATTCCGAACAGCAACAGATCCCCAGAACTTACTGATTTAATTACGACTCTCTGCATTAGCGACGACAGCAGAGAAAAAAAAGTATCACTGCTGTAACTCAAGGACACCAAAAATACGACGCTTTATGCCTACTGACAGAGAGAGAGAGAGAGAGAGAGAGAGAGAGAGAGAGAGAGAGAGAGAGAGAGAGAGAGAGAGCACAACCCTCCTTACCATGTTGTCGCCGGCCAGTCTGAACTCTCTGCTAATCACCGCACAGATTAACACCCATTTTTTTCCTCTCTTTTTTTTTATCCAGCGGTGAAGGACAAAGTTACACGAAACTCATTAAAAGTCTCACGTAAGCGAACGAGTCTCAGCCTTCCACACTGCCTTTGCGAGGGGGCCAAAGCAAGGCAAGGCGAGGCGAGGCGAGCGAAAGCAAGATGTGAAGGAGAGCGGAGGAAGTGAGAAATTAGAGGGGCGCTGAATGAAGGTTAACAGCGTAAGGATGAGAGAACGAGAAGATGAGAGACGACAACAAAAAAACAGACCAAAGAGAGTGGCAAGGAAGGAGAAGACGGGAGATGAGAAATGAAGGAGGAGATGGAACTAAGGAAAAAAAACAAGTGAGGAAAAAATAAGGAAATAAAGGTAGCAAAAGAGCAAGAGAGGAAAATGTGAGTAAATTAAAGAGGAGGAGGAAAGATAAGGTTAAGGAGAGGAGGCGGCTGAAGGAAAGTGAGGAAGCAAGTAAGGGGGAAAGAAGTGGAGATGATGAGAGGGACGGAAAGAAGTGGAGAACTTTGTCAGAGCAGCTACCTTTCCTTTCATCTCGCTTAGCAGTACTGTAAGTTGTTTACTACTTTGCTGGCTAATGGAAGTATGTTAGCAATGGTACTGTGTGTATGTGTGTGTGTCTGTGTGTGTGTGTGTGTGTGTGTGTGTGTCTGTGTGTGTGTGCGTGTGCGTGTGCGTGTGCGTGTGTGTTTCCTTGCCTTCGTATATAAGAGACGCCATCATGTGTTCCGGTTCTTTTTCCTCCTTGAACCATCGCCCCATCCCACATTCCTTCCACCTGCACATACACACATCTCAGTCTCTTCTCCACCTCTCCACTTTTTACTTTTTTTTTCCCTGACCCTTCCTGCCATTCTCTTCCCTACACCGTTCCCCTTCAAACCTTCCTTTCACATCCATCACCTTTTCTTCATCTTTTCACTTCCCTTTCAGTTCCCTTCCCTCTTCCTTCCTCTTGGATAGATTTGGTTTTAACATGTCTAATTTTGCAAAGATATTGAAATTGAGGCTTAGCGGTCTGAGGCGGTGCTGTTGTTTCACGAAGCTCGCCCGGCAAAGGTACGCAGTTGTAGTCAGCGAGGCAGAAGCACAGAACACTAATAGTCTGCCCGGATGGATGGATGGATGGATGGATGCTGTGACTGTCTACTAAATACACACACACACACACACACATACGCACACAGGCACACACATGGGTGGATCAATGAGGGAGTGACTAATACGAGGCACATCCACTGGTCGATTACTCTTTGAATGTAAACACACAGGTCGATTTGGTGGTGAATCTGTGTGTGTTGATGGTGGTGATCGCTACCTGCTTTGTTTTCGTCCATTGCTGTGTCATGTATTAATGCGTCATGTGTTTTGGTTTTATTAATTTATGTGCATGCTTTTGTTTATATGTTTGTATTGTTTCTTTTATTTATGGTTTATTATTTGTTTTTACTATGTATTCCATGTTTTGTTTTTTTAATATTTTCCTTTACTCCTCATCTTTTTCCGTATCCCGTTTGTAAAAATGTACTCTAATGCATTTCTTATTTCCTCTTCTTGCAGTGATGTGCTTCCCTTGCTGCCTTCAAACGTAAGTGTTCATGAGTCTGTGTTTTTTCCTTCTTTTCTTCTTTTTCTTCTTTTATAACACGTTGTTTCCTTCGTGGTTTGCTTTTCGCGTTATTGCTCAACATGAACAATGCGTCGACTTGTGTGTCTCGTTTTCGGGCGCGTGAATGTTTTTGTAATATCGTGCGAGTCCCTCGTGGTGGCCTTTGTGTTTTTGTGTTTGATTATGAATGATCCCACTTCCCGGAGGACATTACCACTCGTTAATACAGGATACGCTTTCTACTCTCGCTACATTAGTGTCTGCGTGTGGGAGTGTGTGTTCGTGCCAAAACAGTATTTGCATGTGTTCACGGTTCACCAAATAGTAGCTGGAAGGGAACATAAACGTACCCGTACACGTGGCCAGGTATTCTGGTGATTGTGTGTGTGTGTCACCTGTCATCTGCCCATTGAAGACATGTGGGTATGAAGATACGATTGTACTGACGTGTTTGTTTATTCAAGAGTGTAATGGTCCTCTCTCCCAATACACACGTCACACTGAAGTCGTACTGGATGGAGAAGGCGTCCCTCACGGCAGGGTGGCTCGGTGGAGGTGCCTGTGGCTGTCAATGAAACAAGCTCTACCAGTGTTTTGCTGTTAAGAATAAGTGTTGCCGCTGTGACCGATATCTTGAAGCAGGATTGGAGGGTCTTCCCTTCAACGAAGTATTGGGTGTCCTCACCGGAGAAAGGCAACAAGTATAAAGCCGGTAAGTATTTATGTATTTATGTTGTTGTGTTTATTGTTTTATATAAAGTCACATGTGACTGTTAATTTTTCCGTGTGTTGTGTGTATGACATTCTATGAAATGAGGTTAATTCAATGTCAGCGAAACTACAGTGTGGAAAGTTTCATGTTGATGCATAATTAAATCTGTCGGTATATGATTTAGACAAGCAAAAATGTACTTTGGTAGTTGCGAATTTTCGTCATATATTAGTGCGTTGATTTTTGCATTTTTACTTTTCACATGGCAGTTGCAACTAAAGCGCGATTATTTCCTTCAACTGGAATAGTTATTTAAAAGAGTTTTAATGGAAAATGTGAGTCAACTTTGTTTTAGATTCTTGTAGACGTAGATAGTCCTTTATCCTTCATTGAAATTGGAGAGTGATGTTTTCCTCTCTAAGATTCATCCTCCATTGATGAACAGTTACATGAAAAGTGTGGTGGAAGTAATGGGACGGAAGAAAAGTGTCGTGTTCAATATGACATGGTCGTTGTCTGTGAACCATTTTGAAAAGCTTAACCTGCGTGTTGTGGGGCAGCGTATGTGTTCGACGCTGCACGCCCGTTGAGTACAGCCTTAATTAAGACCCCGTAAGACTACCACGCTCCTTGAACTTAGACTCTGTAGTGACTGTCCCCATGGGTTGATAAGAGGCTTCAAACGCTTTCCTCCCCCTTAATGTAATAACTTAGAGTGTGTCAATTATGTGAGACTATTAAGAGAGAGAGAGAGAGAGAGAGAGAGAGAGAGAGAGAGAGAGAGAGAGAGAGAGAGAGAGAGAGAGAGAGAGAGAGAGAGAGAGAGAGATGGAGACGTTACATATTCCCACACTAAGAAGCAAGAATTCTGGATGTATTCACTAATTTTACTAGTTCCCCGAAGTAAACTTTCCATATTTGTGTATAGTGTTTGTCATTTCGTCAGGTGTTGATCGTGGAGGTCTCAGTATGGTGGAGGGAATGAATGCCCCGTCTCTCGTATCAGCAACAGTTATTTATATACCTCAAACAGTGATTCCATTACTGAAGAGCAAAATGTTACAGCTTCTCCCAAAACAGAATACGGGAATTCTAAAGACAACCATTCCTCTGCTCTCTACCAAACGTAAATACGACGTTAATTACAGATTTTCTCGAATTCTACTTCCCTGGTGTGTGTGTGTGTGTGTGTGTGTGTGTGTGTGTGTGTGTGTGTGTGTGTGTGTGTGTGTGTGTGTGTGTGTGTCTGTGTGTGTGTGTGTGTCTGCTTGTACAATTGATGCAGTTTTGTGGCCGCTGCTCTGACCATTCCCTGCTCGCGTTTCGGAGATGGTCATGTACGGAAAGAGCTTTGTAATAAGTAGATGCAAGGGAATCTGTTAATGATTTTTGTTCAACGTACATATCTTCTGTGGCTTTTAATGTTACTGTGTGTGTGTGTGTGTGTGTGTGTGTGTGTGTGTGTGTGTGTGTGTGTGTGCGCGCGCGCGCGCGCGTGTGTGTCGTCACTGCACTGCAGTATTAATCTTATACAAAATGTGTTCAGACTTGCAATGCTATCAAATTTCTGTGTTTCTAAATTGTTAGTGGCAGCTTTCAGCGTAGCCTCTGTTGCGTGAGATACTGTACAGAGTATTTTACCAGTCGTATCTGGTCTCGGGGAAATACGAAAGCTCTTGTGTAAATTTTCAGAATCAAAGTATCATTTTTAGATAAATAAACGAATCCAAATTTATTTAACTTCGACATTTTATGAAATTTACACAAGAACATTCATCTGAGAGTATTACGAATTTTTATTGTTGCATAAAGTGGCGAGTTATTTCGTCCGTGTTAATATGAGAACTTTTACGTGCCCTACCTCAACAATTTACAGGTGAATCTCAGGTGTGTTGTTGTTGTTGGTGGGTGGTGGTGGTGGTGGGATGATTTGAAGCTGCACGTCAAGGTTAAGCTGACACGCATCCCATAACAATACTTTTCTTCTTGCTTTAATAGAAAAATGAGTGACCGAACCTTAACTACGTCTTAACAACTAATACACACACACACACACACACACACACACACACACACACACACACACACACACACACACACCACCACCACCACCACCATCACCACCACCACCACCACCACCAGTCACTAGGCTGCAACACAACGCTACAATCCAGTTTCCTTCTTATCTTTAATGTCTTTACCTCCAATATCTTTCTTAGCCTGTCCTTACAATCCCAACCTCCTTTACTCTCTCTCTCTCTCTCTCTCTCTCTCTCTCTCTCTCTCTCTCTCTCTCTCTCTCTCTCTCTCTCTCTCTCTCTCTCTCTCTCTCTCTCTCTCTCTCAGCAAACATCTTTCGCTTCGTTTGTTTTACGTGAGTTTTCGGTGTAAGAGATTGGATGATCTTAGAAGTGTTGCTTTATCCTACCTCTCCTCCTCCTCCTCCTCCAGTTCCTCCTCCTCCTCCTCTTCCTCCTTCTCCTCCTCCTCTTCCTTCTACTCCTACTCTTCTTCATCCTTATCCGCCGCCTCGTTTCCAGCCTCTTTCTCTTGTTCCTCTTCCGCCTCATCTGTCCAGAAGAAGAGAATCACGAGGGAGAGGAAGTAAAGCAAAAAGTGATTGATGAGGTTGAGGAGGAAAGGTTGAATATGTCAAGTGGAGAGTTTCGTTCAAAGTTTGCCGTCGAGTTGGATTAGTTTAGTTTGCGCTGCTCAGTTGGTCTTCATTGGTCTTTGCACAGCATTTTCTATCAAGCCTTCCTCCCTCCTCCTCCTCCTCCTCCTCCTCCTCCTCCTCCTCTGGTGCGCTTGTCTTGCTGTTTGGCTTGTATTGCTTCCCATCTTTACTTTCCATCAAATTCTATCGTATAACTTTTTTTTACTTCTTTACTCTTAGCAGTTTCCATGGAAGTCTGGGAAATTTTACATATATACAAGTTTGCAGATTATAGATAAGAGTTTATTAATGTTCACCTTGATAATTCTGCCTAAACTAGCTAATATTATTTCCTATGTACCTTTTTGACGGCAGATCCTTAATCATAAATTTGGTTCCTTTTATGTTACTCGTTGTGAAGTGAAAAGGATTTGTGAATTGGAATATTTTATCTTTTTATATTTTGTATCCAAATCTTTACTTCAAACAACGGATTACACCCACCTCTGTACCTAACATACATACTTACTTCAATCAATCGCATCCTTCCATGAACTTCTCTATTCCTCTTAGCAGCTCAATATTGACCATGAGATAACAACGTCATTGAAATGCTTAATGGTGTTATCGGGATGAGAAAACGTGTATTGAAGCGAAAGAATTTTAGTTATTTGAATTATCGAAACGTAAAACTTCGCCATGCAATGCAAATAACGCTCTAAATCTTCTTACGTGCGTCACAGCTTTGCCTGACAATTCATCACCAGATTTCGAACTGCACGTTAACCATACATACTCAGTTTCTCTCTCTCTCTCTCTCTCTCTCTCTCTCTCTCTCTCTCTCTCTCTCTGTTCAGCAGGGAAAGAATTTTTTTTTACTATCCTTGTTTTCATCTTTAGTTTGAGCTCTTACTCGTATTGAATTTATTGCCTGCTGTTATTACCATGGGTGATAGTTTTACTCCCCTCTACACACACACACACTCACACACACACACACACACACACACACACACATACACACGCGCGCGCGCGCGCGCGCGCGCAAGCTTTAAATAGTTTCTTTGGCAGTTTGCGTTTGTCGGGAACAGAACTAAAAATACCTCCCCATGAACCACAACTCGGCTTGGAACCTTTTTTTTTTGACAAACCTTATTTAAGCATCGACATATTTCTAGAATAGTACAATAATATTTGGTGGTTATTCACACCAGTAAAAGTTCATGAACTGCTAAAAAAAATAGTCATTTGAATATATCAATTGAATATTAAGCTAATTTTCTTATGATTGGAGCGATGTGTCACTGTGTTGTTGGTTTGACATTATCCCCACACTGATGTTCACACAGTTATTCCTGTTGTGATGTTATTTGCATTTATAATAAACTTTGATGACGTTCATTAATCATCAGTAAAACCTCTCTTGAAAACTAAGTGCATTAAGAAAACATAATATTTTCCATTCTTTATGGCTCCTTTAACGCTTACCCTTCCGCGGTGCCACGCCTTTGAGTGTCAGTGTCACATGTCACCGCGCCACGACGCGACCTGTCCAGCAAGTGACGCTCACGAATAAACTTTGCAGCGGCACAGCTTCACGGGCATCGGTGCGTGGACAAGGAAGTCTTAATCCTTTACTATAGTCCGGAATTAATTTATGCGTGTAGTGGCTGAAAAGTATGTGACGGGAGGAAAGGTAACTATTTCCGGGTGACAGGCGGGACGTAAACAGGACGGCGTGTATGCGACGGTGCTGTGGCAATGTCATAGTGAGAAGTACAGTGATGTGCAGGCCGGCCAGGGAGAGACAGACCAGGAAACCATTACACCCCACAAGTCATTACTAAGAAAGGAGGAGGGAGTAAAAAATCTGATCCACCTACCATATTAGATGATAATTTGGGCGCAGTCTCGCATCACGCTAACATTAGTTGTGGGCGTGTGGGCGGCGTGAGGCTCCCGCCCAACCTCCTGACTCTCCGCCACTCACTTCAGCACCCGCGGAGTACTTGAAGTGTGTCGATGGCAGCCACTCTTGATACAACAATATGAATCGGTCAATAGTTTGTCTTTAATTGAATAAAGAATGTCGAATTCCCGTAGGAAGTAAAAGCGGTGTATGTAATTTTAGTCAGCGGCGGCAACGACTGTGATATTACTGAGCAGCCGAGATAGTTCCTGCGTGCAAGAGACAAGTGCAAGTGCGCGAGGGGCAAGAGTGATGCGTCCTTCCCCTCTGACCGCTGAGACGTAACTGAGGTGAGGACCAGTCGGAGGCGAGCGATCACACACCAACTCTCGCGTGGAGTCGTTCTCTGCTCACCAGCTACGCTCCTTCGTGTGTGTGTGTGTATGTGTGTGTGTGTGTGTGTGTGTGTGTGTGTGTGTGTGTGTTTTGGTTTGCGTGGGCGCACGTGTTTGCTTGTTTATCGCGAGCAGTGGTCCATGAGATGAGGTCTTCACATAATTACGCACATACGAGTGATCCCACAAACCAAGGGAGGGCAGGGCAAGGCTGAGGGACGAAACACACTCACCCACCCACCCATGTGCTCTCCTCCAGTGTGTTAACCTCAAATTACAAAATAAAATGGAACGGATTAGAGATTTCTGTCATTGAGAGAGAGAGAGAGAGAGAGAGAGAGAGAGAGAGAGAGAGAGAGAGAGTCTTAGCACCGTGGAACAATAGATTGCATAATATCGATGAGTGAGTGGCTGGGAGGAAGCGGATATCTAAAAAGGATGAAAAGGAGGAGAAGGAAGATGTTGAAGAATAGGAAGATCAAGCGGAAGACCAAGATAAAGAGGAGAGAGAAGATGAAGAGGAGATGGAAGATAAAGAGAAAGATGAAAATGAAAAAGAAAAGAAGGATAAAAAATAAAGGTGAGATGAAAAGGAGAAAGAGGAGGAGAAGCAGGAGGAGGAGGAACAAAAGGTGAAGATAAGGAAGATGAGAAAAAAGATGAAGATAAAGAAGAAGTGAAGGATAAAAAAAGAGAAGTGAAAAGAAAAGGAAGAAGAGGAGGAGAAGCAGGAGGAGAATGGGAAAAAGGTGAAGATAAGAAAGATGAGGAAAAAGATGAAGATGAAGAAAAAGTGAAGGATAAAAAAGAGAAGGGAAATGAAAAGGAGGAAGAAAGAAAAATCATAGCCGACAAACAGAAATAGCTGAGGACAGAAGGAGTCGGAATATCACAGAGTCCTGACCTGAGAGGAGTGTGGTGTGACATGGACAGAATCAGCTGTGTATTAGTCGGTGGAACTTAATAGTTTGTGATGCAGTCTCAAATAATTATTGTCTCATGAAGGTAGGAGGGGAAAAAAAATCAGTACAATTTCTTTATTGTTAAGATATGGAGATTAAGATTTTGTATTTATTTTTTTTATATGTTTTTTACTTTGTTAAAAATTTGATTCTGTTGGGTATCAAGTTAATGGAAAGTTATCAGCGAGTTACGGAAAGTGAAAACCTGACACTCATTATTGTATTCCATTTTAATTGACGTAGATTTAGAAAACTTCACATTTTTTGATACAAAACCTCTTTGAAAAGATTAAAATGATAATCTTCATCTCTCTCTCTCTCTCTCTCTCTCTCTCTCTCTCTCTCTCTCTCTCTCTCTCTCTCTCTCTCTCTCTCTCTCTCTCTCTCTCTCTCTCTTCAGTTCATGTTGCTCTCTTTAAACCATTTCATCTTTGCTACTTTTCTTCTAGCCTTTCATCTTGTTCTTTACTCGCTTGTGGAGAGAGAGAGAGAGAGAGAGAGAGAGAGAGAGAGAGAGAGAGAGAGAGAGAGAGAGAGAGAGAGAG